>PVHT020004020.1:17000752-17016086 GCA_004024745.2 Catagonus wagneri
AAAGTAAAAGCTCAGGAGAGGTCTTATTTACCCTTCTAGAAATATCAGATACCACACAAACACACACACAAAAAAAAAAAAAAAAAAAATAGAAAGTAGGGCTTCAAGGCAAGGGAACATAGTCTTTGACTGGTAATAAAAATTGCCTCAGAATATACCTACATCTCTTATTTTTCAAACAATTCTGTCACTGCTGATGATTTTTCAAGGATAATTGAAGGATTCTTTGAAAAATGTTTAAGGCAAACGACAGGAATAATCCACTGTTATTTTATTGCCAAGCCCTCTCCTTAAGTCGACCTGGCAGCACTTTTAGGGCACATTAGTCCAAACCTCATCCAGCCAACAACTACCATCTTTAACACCTCAATTTTTCATTCTTATACATTCACAATATTTATTTGTAAAGAAAGCAGGCCACACGCCAAGAATTACTCAACCCCTTGACTAGCCTGTGTGTCACTTTTAATATCTAAAGAATCAAAACACAAACCAAAAAACCACAAATAAAAAACTTTATACCTGAGGGGATAAAATTTCGGGAACAATTTCATATTTTTTGATGTCTTTGAAATTTAACATTTCAAATACTTTTCAATCCAGTATATTTAAAATAATAATAGTATATTAATTTAATATAATTAATACATTTCTCAATTTGATGAAACAAAAGTTTACCATCTTTAAGTGGGAACAAATCGCCAATAAATTAATGCTTTGATCTTTGTTTGGCATTTGTCAACTTTTTTTTCATGGTACTCTAAGGCAGCCTAAAATAGTTTCCTGTTCTAATGAAAAACTATATATATTAAATGTTATCTTAAAAATAGCTTTGACTTTGTCAATACCCTTGTGTCAATGTCCTTCGTATTCCGAGATGTCTCTGTAAGGATGTGCTGGCATAACTGGAGACACTGCTAGGCTGCCAGGAATTCTTGCTATAATATGTCCATAGGAAGTCTGGGCTCTGGTCCAAGGAGCCAGAGCTGCAAAAGTCAGTCCCTCCCTTTGCAGAAAATTACTAAGGAACTACTGCATCCTCTAGGCTGCCCTTTTTCTATAGCGACCCATAATGAGAATATTTTCTTGGCATTATTCCTCTGATAACTGTGTTCTACTGGCATTTCTCCAGCTCACAGGAGAGCGAGGCTCCCAAGCCTGACGGCTACCTGCTGGGATGGCCCCACAGAAGTGTCTACGTGAATGTCTCCTAAGGCAGTTGGAGGAAACTCCACCAGATGTCAACTCCTCCATCATCACAGCACCGTCAAAAACAGTCCTTTACAAGAGACACAGGTCACACACACTGGGAAGTGAGACAGCAAATTATAAATTCTTATTATAAACACGCTGTTATACCCAAGTGAGAAACTGCAGAGTTGTATTAAGCTGATGGATAATCTGGCAGCAAATAAACATATACTTATTGCCTTTTCAGTCTAAGCCATGTAACTATTCCCTCCTGTCTTGCATGCCAAGCTTTTCAAACACTTCATCCCCAAATTACTATCATTAGTAAAATACAAGAGGGCAGCCAGTATCATCTCTCTCGAAGCTATCTCTGGAAGAAAAGAACAAGAAAAAAGATAGGATTTCAATTCTTCTCCATTAGCATTTTTTTTGTCTTTTGTCTTAAGCCACACCCACGGCTCAGCATTTTTATTGACTACCCAAGGGGTACCTGACTCTTGTAGATGCAGGTTATATACAGTCCTAGTGGAATCCATAATTGAAGCTTTCAAAAAGCAATGAGATAAATGCACCTTCAAAGAAGAGCACAGATGTATACTCACCAATGCCACTGCAAACTTTAAAAGACATTTATTATTCATGCATTCTAGCACATTCATATTTCCTAGTATTGTTTCCAACTATTCCTAGCATCCTCTAAATAGCTTGGCTTTCCTGGAATTTACCATTGACATTACTTTTAAAATTTGTAAATTTGCTTTCATCAGAGTTTTCAAGATTTTTCTTCCCCTAGAGGATGTTAAAATTTATCATAGCTAAATTTAGAAGGATAATGGAACAGACATACTCCTTTCTCAAAGCATTTTACATAATTACATGGAGGTTCAGTCAGAACAACAAATGGAATCTGGAGACTCCACACTCTAGCTACAGACAACTCTTTAGATTTGTTCTAATAAAGATGGTGAGTGTTGCTTATTAGCACAGCTAGTCTTGGCCATAACCACTTTCCTCATGTAAAATGGAACATGAGACCATAATCTTTTGTTATTAACCTCTCATGACTTCAGATAATCTACAATGTGATTAATGTCTATGGGGATAATGGAGGATTAACTGGGGGAGTTTTTAAGTATTGCTTTGGAGTAAGTTCTGAGGCTTGGTCATAACCCCAGAGGCGAGGTCTTACATGGAAACCTAGAAAAGCATTACTAGTATACTAAATAATATTAATAAAATATATATCTTTTGTATTAAACACCCATAGTGAATTGATTTTACTAGGGAATATTAAATTAATTGATGTGACATTGTATAGTTGAGGCCTCGGAACACATTTTGATATTAAAACCAAACACACTACCAAACTCACTCCTGTAAGAACTGTAGGAAATATATATGAAACTTGAAATATTATTTAAATCTGCAAAAGGTCTGGAGAAGTTCTGCCTGTGGCCAAAACAAAGGTGCATTCCAAGGCTGAACCTTAGACAAAGGGACCCAATTGATGTCTGAAGAGAACAAGGATCCTAAGGAGTCTAGTCCCCCACAATAAGTTATGTTGGACTGGGACAGCAAAGAGAGAAGCCCTTGGGGCAGAGGGGAGGGACAAACAGTGGAAGCAGGACTGCATGCATGGCAGAAACAGGTTTAAAAGAAAGATCCATGCTCAATGGTAAGCCCTCAGGGGCAGGGACTTGTGTGTTTTGTTCAATATTGCATACCCAATTTAGGCACACATAATAGGCTGAATGAATGAGTGAGTGAGTTGACTGGGCTATTGGCTACATTTTCTTTATTAGTTTCTTTAATCCATTACTTCCCAAAACATGGTCCGTGATATCACTGTAGGTGGTAATGGTACGTAACAAACCCTGAATCATAGACTGACAAATTTTTCCCTTTCATTTTATAATAACAAGGAGAAAAATCTCAAGTTAGTGCCTTGTCTTTAGCATTTCTCTTTTGTTTTAAGAGGACAGAGATGTTCTCAGGCACAGAGCCTCCAGGTAACATCATCTAGCCAGAACTGTATTCTTTTTTGCTTTTCATCCTATTAATTTATATAGTTACCATCTAATTTAGAAGAGGGTTTTTTTTTCTGATTTGTGGTAGTAATATAATGTTTTCTTTTAAAATAATTTAAGTCCCAAAATTACATTGATTTAAAAGCAAAACATCAAGTAAATAATGAACGTCATGTGTATATAAGGCAAAGATGAGAGGATCACACTTAAATGAATAAAATTTGGGAGACTCTATTCTAACTGCATTGGTCTCACATGGGCCTCAGGTCTTATTTCTGTTCTAACAATGGAGTCTTAATGTCAGTTTTGGATGGCGCTGTCAATTTTGGATGACCCTCTCAGATGAGCCACGGGTCGAGAAGCCACAGCGGGTGAGCACACAGTCTAGAAGTCACTGCCTCACCCAGAAGATAGAGCAGTCTGAGACAAAAGTCCACCAAACAAATCCACGTGTGTTCTTCCGTCTCCTGGTGAACAACTTAAATGCAAAACTCCACTTTCTAATATCTGCCATAAATGTTATATTCTTATTGAGAGAGATGCCTGTAACTGACCCTTCATATTAATTCATTTGACTCTCTATCACCAAGCTAATTTATAAATACATCCTAAGCCAATTAATTAATGAGCTTAAGAAATGAGAGAAAATAGAAATTTAGAAGTCAAATATCAGCTAGAAATCCTGTTAAACACCAGAAGCCCATTTGGATGATTATAATTTCAATTCCATAATAAGGAACTGATAGATCTCAAATTAAATTCAGCAATACTGTGCATTATCTAAATTGGGAGACCAAAGTTCTTAAACTAACTTGCAAAGATGGTATAAGCTGTTAACAGGTGACATTTAATTTCTGACATTCAAAACTAGGGATAAAAAGCGCTAAACCAGAACTGAGGTTCCCTATGTGTTTGCTAATGGTTATGCCATTGGATAATTTTATAAAGTCCACAAACAACAAATGCTGGAGGGGATATGGAGAAAAGGGAACTCTCCTGAACTGCTGTTAGAAATGTAAGCTGGTACAAACACTATGGAAAACAGTATGGAGATGCCTTAGAAAACTATACATAGAACTACCATATGACCCAGCAATCCCACTCCTGGGCATATATATGGACAAAAATCTCCTTGAAAAAGACACTTGCACACCCATGTTCATTGCAGCACTATTCACAATAGCCAAGACATGGAAACAACCCAAGTGTCCATAGATGGATAATTGGATTAGGACGATGTGGTATATATACACAATGGAATACTATTCAGCCACAAAAAAGAATTAAATAATGTCATTTGCAGCAACACGGATGGAATTGGGGACCCTCATACTGAGTCAAGTAAGTCAGAGGGAGAAAGACAGATACCATATGATATCACTAATATCTGGAATCTAATATACTGCACAAATGAAACTTTCTACAGAAAAGAAAATCACAGACTTGGAGAACAGACTTGTGGTTGCCAGGGGGGTGGGGGAGGGAGTGGGATGGTATGGGAGACTGGGGTTAATGGTTGTAGACTACTACCTCTGGGATGGAAAAGCAAGGTGATCCGGCTATACAGCACTGAGAACTATGGCTAATCACTTGTGACAAATCCATATATGTATGTGTAACTGGGTCACCATGCTGTGCAGTTAGAAAATTGACAGAAATCTGTAAACCAGCTGTAATGGAAAAATAAAAAAATAAAATAACTGATTAAGTACAGAAGAGATTCATTTTTTCTGTGTTTAACCAAATGCAACCTGACCACCACAGAACACTATCAAAAAGTGAAATAAAATCTACACATTCAGTACACAAAACTAAATTTCATTTTCACCATTTTTATGAAGGATTCTAGAAACTTGCATAAACATTGATACCACCACAAATTAAAAGAGAGATATTTTTTTATCAATCTTAATAATTAATTTTACCTGATTCTTTTCTGTCTCTGTCATCCTAAATTTATTGGCTTGTGCCACTTCACAGTAATTAAGACTTAGATTTGGGTTCAAGAGGGAACTGGAAAAAAAGTAAAACTCATTCATCAATTCCAATCACTCCCACCTCTCATTTCATTATACAACCATCAGAAGCCACTGCAACAACTTCCTTAATGGCTCAGAGCAACAAGATCACCTCATGACAGACACTCATAAACTCTACAATCACTGAAATAGTCCCTTCTATCTTAAGTAAGTCATACTAATATAGAAATGCTTTCTAACTGTAAAATTCTTTACATCACATGGGTGCCATTGTTTAATACAATAACTTTATACTTTGAGTTTCCTGGAAAAGTGACATGTAAATAAAGCATTATTGCCATAACATCTCCCTTAATTATCTAGAAGAGGCAGTAAATAGCAAGCTGATGGATTCACAGATGGTACTAAATTGAGAAGTGTTGCAAACATCAGTAAAGGCAGAAAAATTATGCAAAAAAGACCTAAAGTGTTTTAAATACAAGCGAAACATTTTTAATTTTATGGGGAAAAGAAAATGACATTTTTTTTAGCATGCCCAAAATATACTGTCCAGCATAGATGCTACAACCATCATGTACAGACATGCCAGCCAAAATCATTTTAAATCCTTCAGAATCAACTAACACGGCAACCTGCTTTCAAGGGAGGCTGGCGGTCACATAAATATATAACCTGAAATAGCAGGGAAAATCTATGCTTGCAATAAAAATTGACAATGACAACTTCAGGTTTGCATGTTTACAATTTTGAAAGAATACGGAGTTCCACCCAAGAAGCTTATCCCAGGTCAATTTGCTTCATCTTAAGCATTTTTATAAGCCTAAAGTTTTCCCATTTAGGCAGACCATCTGTCTGGGCAAATTTTGCATATGGACCAAAACAGAAATAATGTGTTTTATGAGGGCTGTGTTTGGGGTTGCAGGTGGCTTCAGGTTTGTCCTCTACTTCCCATGGTGACTAGTGGGGAATATCTGAGACGTGTGACTAGAAATACTGTCTGAAATCCTGGTGACAGAATTAAGCAGTCACTGACACCATCACTACCAACTTTCATCTTCTATGTGCTAACCTGTGCCTTTTGGAAAATGCAGACCCATTTTTAATATCACAACAGTTCAATACCAAAATATATTTATTTCCCCTTGGCTCCCAATACACCTGTTGTTTCATCTGTTCAGGTATTAGACAATAGGTGCTGCATATCAGGTATTGATGAACTCAGGAAAATTTCTCTCTCTCTCTCTTTTTTTTTTTTTTCCAGGAGCAAGGCCCATTCACCTGTTCTACCCAACTGAGTACTCTGACCACTCAGGTCTGACACATGAGGTCTTAATAATGGCCTTCACTGTTACTGCTGATCTGAGTACATGCCACTGAACTTGATAACCCTGAGGAAAATTTTTACATAGAAAATCATCTTACAAGTGATGAGAAAGAAAAATAATTTCATATATCTGTCAAGGTTAATTTCAGTATCCCTGGGACTTAAAAAAGGCTCTAAATCCACTCACTGAAACTAAGTTGATAAAACACAATAGTTTATTTCTCTACATCAAAAAAAGAAAAAGCCTGGAGGCCATCAAGCCAGGTTTGGGATAACATCTCATGATGTCAGGAACCAGGTTCCATACGTTTTGTTGCTCTGCCATCTTCAAAATGCAGTTTCTACCACATGGTATGAGACAGTTGCTGGCATTCTAACTGCCCAACTGTAGCCCATTGGCCAAGAGTTAGTTGTATGGCCATGATTCACTGCAAGCTGACTGGAAAATAAGGTCTTTGTTCTAAACATCCATATACCAGGTAAAAAATCAGAGGTTCTATTATATCCATTACTAAGAAAGAAAGAACATATTCTAGCAGATAACTAGTTTAAATTAAGAATCATACTTTAATATTCAAAGCTTGGTAATTTTTAAGATTCTTTTAACATTAATCCTTGGTTAACAAAATAAATATAGATTCCTGAGACTCTTTAGTCAACACAATTCCTTTCAGGGTGGTAGCTCACTAAACCGTCCCATTTTTTTTCTCAGCTTTTAAAGAGTTCTGCTTCATGGTTTTACACTGCGGTATACCACAGGGATTTCATTTATACTACTACAGGATGCATGGGGAAATGAAAAATGTTTATGAGATGATAAAAAGTAAACATTGAAGCTTTCTCTTTTTGTACTAAGGCCTTTACTTTTTTAATGGGTAGAATTTTAGGACCCATTAATATAATCACTTTATTAAGAATCATTTAAAACATTTTAGTCACAGTAAAACAGTTTTATGTATCTCTCTTCACATTTTAAAATATGTAATTAATATGAATTCACTGTGGTTTTTAACATAGCACATCACATCATATGACCCACCATTCATTTAACTCTTCTTTAAGGGGGAGTGAACCAGCTACTTTTTGCTTAGCAAGAGGCTCTCTGTTGGTTATAACTGTTAACCAGAGGCACTAATAATTGTATTAGCTATATTCAACTAACTATATTAGTTACCATTTCATTGTTGATTATTCCACAAGTCTCTCTTGCATATTTTGAGACACTAACAAAAAGTATTGCAATAACAGAAAATGTAATGATAATAGAAAGCCTAATAAATAACAGCATAAATTCAGAAAAAAATAACTGGAGTTCCCATTGTGTCTTATTGGGTTAAGAATCTGAAATAGTTTCTGAGAGGATGCAGGTTCAATCCCTGGCCTCGCTCAGTGGGTTAAGGATCTGGCATTGCCACGAGCTGTGGTGTAGGTCACAGATGTGGCTCAGATCCAGTGTTGCTGTGCCTGTGGTATAGGCTGGCAGCTGCAGCTCCAATGTGAACCTTAGCCTGGGAACGTCCATACACCACAGGTGTGGCCATTAAAAGAAAGAAGAAAAACAGGAAAAAGGAACAAAAGATAAAATAACTAACTAGGATACAAATGAAAGAAATACCAAACTACAATGCTCAGAAAGAATTTCCTTCAGGTTTAACAGCAGAAAATTACAGTTCCTCTTCAAAATCAAATTGAGCCTAACTCTAAAATTCACTTCTAAAACCTGGAAGCCATCCCATGCAATTTGGAAATTTTAAAAGTCACATTAAACATTTACGATCTGCTTAAACAGAAGCATTTTTTTATTTTTCCAGATTTTTTTCATAGCTAACAATGAGGCCTTTTGAAAATATTTCTAAGAAATGTATCTAAATAGCAGGAAATTATGTGTAAACTTCAGGAAACACAGAACAAATAGAGGAACCTCTGGTAACATGAGAAATGCAACAGCCCTGGTGAAGTAGTATCAGCTACCAGAAAGAGTTCGTTTTTGGAATTTTACTCTCCAATCATAGTGGACCCGGAATAAGCACATAACTGCTAGGCTGGAGAGAGGTGAGCCCCTCCTGCCTGGGGTAAAGTTTCTATGGCACAAAGCAGCCCTCTGTGCCCCTCAGAGTGGGGAATCAGACTTGCTGACATCTTCCTGCTCAAACCAAAAGGACTTTTGAAGATTCATTCTTGACTTGTCAAGCCCTATCAATTATTCAGATCTACCAATAATGGACAGCCCTCTGAAGCATCCAAAGAATCAGTCTACAGTCCAATTTCTCTGGATCTGAACAACTGTCCAAAACCAATTCCAACCAAGGAAACAATGACCACAAATCAACACAATTTTAGGTGCACACGGATTGGCTTAGATAAGGCACGGACCTTACTCTGCTGCTGAGCAAGTAGAAAAATGTTAGATGCATTTGTTCATTTAAAGTTTTTTATTGTGGTAAAATACACATAAAAGTTACCATTTTAACATACACAATTCAGAAGCATTAGGCACATTCAGAAAGTTGTGCAACCATCAGCACCAACCATCTCCAGAACTTTTTTCTCATCCACAATTGCAACTCTGTACCCACTAATAATAATTCCCCACCCCCACTTCCTCTAGACCCTGGGAATGACCATTCTGTTTGTCTTTATGAATTTGCCTCTTCTACGTGCCTCATCTAAGTGAAATCACGTAAGTGCATTTTTCTCTTAATCCTCTACCCAGAGTTAGTTTCTCACGTTCGAAGAGTGTGCCCCCTTTACACTGAAAAGCAATGATTATGTGTTTATACCACAATCAACAAAAAGGTGGGCGACTTCCAAACAATGCTCTACAATTTATCATTGTGCTTTTCAATTATTAACAACTGTCAGTTATGGAAATTCTCATTCTCTCTCTCCATGTCTCTCTCTCTCTCTATCTATCGCGCACGCGCGCACAACACACGAATATTTCTTACCCCCGCACAATTCAGTAACACAAAAAAGCCAAAAGCAGAAAATTTGTTGTCTCCAGATTCCAATCTAAAATCAGGATATAAAAATAAATAAATAAAATAAAATCAGGATATAAACTTTTTCCCAACCTCCTATGTAATAGGAACTTGAAAAGAGTGAAGCCTTTGACTTCAGTTTTAATTCTAGTTTTGTACAACTTTGGGCATAAAGTTTAACTTCTCCGAACTTCCATTTCTCTAGCCTTAAAATAGGATAATGCCTAACTTACATGCACGTGCTAAGGACTGCATGCCATATCTTGAGAAGTCTGTCACACAGTTTCTAAGACATAACATGACTGCATTGATAAAAAGTCTCTTTCTACTTACTCTTCACATGTCAAGTAAGATCCTTGGCACCTTTGTAAACTCTGGAGTGAACATTCCTTTTTACCCTTAGGGAGAAACTAAGCAACTTATTAACAGATACATTTAACCTACAATTTCAATTTTATTTTAAGATGATACCTTTACAAACTTGCCTCCTAAAATTCATCACATGCCCATGAGTATGATTTTCTTTTTCTTTTAACTGAATGCCCCCAGTTTTCCAAATGGATTTTTTTGTTTTTGAGGTACATGTGAGCTCCTTAATTCCTACTAGGTTCAATGACTAAACCTCCTTCATCTTGATTTTTAATTTACTGTTGGAAGCATTAATACACAATTTAAATTCCCAATGAAATATTGTAACATTATATATACTTAGGCAATACCTCACATTCTGGATCATAAGATTTCAATAAATATCAAAATTATATTGCCTTGTCTCAAAGATATCTTTGAGAAGATTTTATATTCTACTAATTGGGGACATCTTAGAAAGAATATATTTTTTTCTGAAAACATATTGGTAACAAAATACCATGAAGTAAAGAATCTAGATATACCACAATATCCTCTGCCATCATTATAAATGTTTGTACTAATATCATTTCATATCGCCTCAGAAGAATCTGACAATTTTATGATACAGAAGGGCAGGACTTTGGTCTAAATAGCATGTAAAGTGTGCATACGTCTGCTAGGTCATAGGTCAGGTACGCACAAAATCTCCTGGCTAAAATCACCTTGCAGAATACGTGGCATAAATCCAGTTGTTTCTATTTCTATACTCATTTTGTCAGGAATCACAGGGTAACACAATGATAAAAACAAGAAGAAAATTAAGAAAAATACCAAAGACAAATAAGCAAGGTATAGCTGTGTGAAATGCCGTTTTATTACAATGGTTCCAAATCCAAGGAGGGTAGCTCGCCCCCACAGGTGCATTTGGAGGTAAAACAGGATAGTTGTGATTAAGTATTTAGGAATGTGCATGTGTATGTAATTTTGCTACAGACTACTTTTCTCTTATTACTCCTTTAAAAAAAGAGTTAGGATATTATTATGTTTTCAAGCTACTTGATTTTTTGTTCACTTTTTAGGTGTTTGTTTTTTGTTGTTGTTGTTGCTGTTGTTTGCCACACCTGCAGGGGATCAAACACAAACCACTGCAGCAATGCCAGATCCTTAACCTGCTACACTGCTAGGGGACTCCTCAAGCTATAAAATTTAAAATTAAATAAGTCATTAAAGTTGTTGTAAAAATGAAAAGGCATTCTATGACAGAATTGAAAACCACTGTTTTATAATAATTACAAATACAGAAAAGATTCCGTAAAATGGCCAGTTTCTACAAACAAATAGGTCCTCAGAATTGAATGGAATCTTAGTGGTGTCCTCTAAGGACATTTGTCTGGTCCATGAATTCTCTGTGTAGCACCCCGAGTCATGTCCCCTCTTCCCGGCTAGCTCTTCAATTCCAGTGTCTAAAGAGAAAAGCCCAGGTCTTTAGCATATCAATTGAGAAGACAGGAAGTTACTTCTTTCTCTTCCTCTCTGCCATGTATAAAGAACATATTAGAACAAGCTCCTGAATGGCAGTAAACCTATTAAAGGCTTTTGCTGGAAACAAACATACATTAAAATCTGAAAATTAAACCAGTCAACTACAGAGGTTTTTTTTTTTTTAGCTTAAGCGAAGCATTTTTCCTCCTTTCTCAGATAAATTTGCAAAAATAGCTCATAGACATCTCATACCAGGGGACAAATGCAGCCCTTAAATGGCAATGTTTCCTCTACATTATGTATAGATTCAACGTACACAACAGTTTAATAACACCTGACAGCCTATTTATGTGCTACTATTTTAAAAGATCATCACATACACATGGCAGTTAAAAGAGATTTTAATTCACTACCTGAAACAGGTATCAGTAATATAGATCTCTCTCTTAAACATACACATAGAGGAGTTCCCATCATGGCTCAGGGCAAACGAAACTGACTGACATCCTTGAGGACACAAGTTCAGTCCTTGGCCTCACTCAGTGGGTTAAGGATCCAGTGTTGCAGTGAGCTGTGGTGTAGGTCACAGATGTGGCTCAGGTATGGCACTGTTGTGGAGAAGGGCAATGGCTACTGCCCAAGTCAACCCCTAGCCTGGCAACCTCCATATGCTGCAGGTGTGGCCCTAAAAAAAAGGCAATAAAATAAAAACACACACAAATACACATACACAAATTGTCCTATATTAATTAGTTCTTAATATTGCCAAGAATGATAAATACACCAAGTTCAAGTGAGAAAAAACACTTAGTACTTTCACTTCACTCTAGATTCCAGTGGGAGCGCACTGTGCGTGCCGCTGACTTCCATTCTGTTCTTTAAATTTGTGCCTTGCCCCATTCCCAGAGTTTTGTTTTATTTTTCTTTGTATCGGTGGATACCTCCCTCTCCATTCTCTACCCCCTTCTCCCCAGTCTGACACCCTCTCTTCCACTCTTCATCTCCCTTCCACCTTCTTCTTTTCTCCATCCCTTTTCCCTCCGCCATAATTGGCTCCTGTGCCATATTTATTGTTAATGAATTTGCTCTTATTTTTACTTTTAGGAAAGTATGTCATGTATATTCCAGTGGAATATCACAGTTATGTCATTTTTTAAATTTGTTTAGGAAAGAAAGTCTCTCCTCCCGTTTTGGGTTTATCACCTCTTGCCTTGAACAAATGTTCTAGTCCACTGAAGCAACACCAAAGAATATTCTGTGAGCTGTCACAATGGCACAGATAGCATGGAAAATCTTTATGTAACATATGCAGGACTTTTCTTTTTTTCTTGGAGTGAATTTCAGCTGCTGGCCTGTATGTCTGGAGTACATACTTTCTGTAGTTACTCTTCCGGTTAGCTAATCTCTCCTTCTCCATATACCACACTCTCAAAAACACTTCTTTTCCCTCTAAACAACTATCTAGACCTCCTTACTATACTTTATGAGGATTTTGTTAAGTTTTATAGATTTGGGATTGATTTTTAAAGTTGTGAATTGTGCAGAATATTTATTGTGAAGAAAAAATGTGTTATCCCCGAATTCCAAATACCCACCAAAATCAAAAAAACTTGTCCAGACAGCAATTTCATCTTAAACGATGCTGATTTGAAGATGAACTCAAAGCAAAGAAATAAATTAATGTGAAAGTGATGTTCCACATGAGGTCACCAAGAAAGAACATTTCATTTTCTGAGGCAACGACAAAATGACAGAAGCTGGAGTACAAAATACAATGGAATTTTAGGATGTTTCAAAAAGAGCAGAGATTAGAGAACTGTAAAAAGAGAGGTTCTGGATTAAAGTTCTCCAAGAGCCCCTGGAGTCTGATTCTGTCGCTTGAACAAATAGATTCGGTCAGGCCCACTAATCCTTAGAGGCCACAAGACAGGATTTGATGCATTTCTTTAATTTTAGCAAAAGATACTCATAGCTCAAATCCTGATGAAATTGGTAAATTCAAACTCAGATTTGAGTCCACCCATGTTTCATATGGATGGCCTGAATTTTCCTTTCTCCTCAGCTCTTTTCTTTCTCCCTCACTCCCAACCTCTAACAGGGAAAGCAGAGTAGAGACAACAGCTTTCTTTTCACACAAAAACCTTTTATGCTCCGAATAATGGTCACTACTAGTAAAGGAAAAGCATGTTATATGCATAGATGTTCCACTTAGACATACACAGAAGACATAACCAATTTTTCTATCAACATTGAGAGATTCCCCCACCACCTCTTTCTAGATGGAATCCAGGACAAAGCTCAGAACTTTAACAATTTCCAAAGTTCAGAAAATAAAAGGCAAAAAGGAGAAACTGAGAGCATCCGAAGAGAGATCAGATTCCCATCTGAGACAGATTTTCATATTAGCTAAAAGGCAACATGATGAGAATCATAAAAAATAAATTATTCCATCTTCTGGAATCTGTGCAATTGTCTAAAAGTAACATTATTTTCTTTCTGGTGATTGGCTGTGTTTTATACTTTTCCAAAGACAGAGGGCTTAATGCAAGCATAACATTTTATAACACACATCACACCATTTTTCATCACTAGGTCCTCCTCATATTAACACTATCAATGAATGTCTTTATTTCAAAAAAAAAAGTATGAAAGAGTTTATCACATTGTAAAAAGAACAGAATTTAAGGCATGCCACTACCCTCAGGCAGGTTGGAAAACTCAGTATATGTCAACCAAAATAGTTCAGATAATGCTTGTTTGAAGAGCTCCAAAGAAGGCAAGATCATATTATCTTGCCAAAGTTAGTTAAATACTAACTTTAAATATAATACATATAGGACACTAAGATTAAGTACTTTTCAGCTGTGCCTTCTCTCTAAAGTTGATGAGCTATAGAGAAAACATATACATAGATAACATACAATAAATTAATTATAAAAAACTACTACCATTGTAGTTCAAGCAAAAGGCTACAAATATTGACAAATTTTCCTCCCCTCTCCTCCCAAGGAGTAGCTGTTTACAAGGAGAAGTGGGTTCAACATTTACATAGGTTTTTGAATTCAAATGCTTGCAGATACTCACCTATAGTTCAGACCCTGGTATATATTGGGTGATTTCTGACTCTCTTCCTCCAGGAAGGGAGAAATGTTAAGGAAATCAATGCACTTATTGCTGTAAGCAATAACAGTCTGTCCTTGCCTCAGAAAGGACAGACTATTATTGTATCTACTAAAGCGAAAAAAATATAGAGATTTAAAACCTATTAGTGACCTAATTACATGTTCTACAAATACAGAAAAGATATTGACTGAATACTGTGAGTGACAATTATTAAAGCTGACAACTTAGAATAAATGGACAAATTCCTTGAAAGACACAAACCACTAAAGCTTTCAAGAAGAAGAAAACCAGAAAAGCTCTAAAGCTATAGCTACTAAATATATTAAATTTGCAAAACAAACCAAAAAACTCAGAAAGAAAACTTAAGGTCCATATGACTTCACTGGTGAATTCTAGCAAACATTAAAGAAAAACAGCATAAATTCTGCACAAACTCTTCCCAAAAAAATTAGGAGGAAGAAATATTTCCCAACTAATTTTAAAAGCCACATCCTTGAGAGCAAGCCAGACAAAGACATTCCAGGAAAATATAACTATAGACCAAAATGTCTAATAAGCATAGATGCACAAGTTCAAAACAAAATTTTAGCATATCAAATCCAACAGTACGTAAAAATTAATATATCAAGTATGGTTTTCCCCAGGAAAGCAAAGTTGATTTAACATTTTAAAAAAGTAAACAGGAGTTCCCGTCGTGGCGCAGTGGTTAACGAATCCGACTAGGAACCATGAGGTTGCGGGTTCGGTCCCTGGCCTTGCTCAGTGGGTTAACGATCCGGCGTTGCCGTGAGCTGTGGTGTAGGTCGCAGACGCGGCTCGGATCCTGCGTTGCTGTGGCTGCGGCGTAGGCCAGTGGCTACAGCTCCGATAAGACCC
>PVHT020004020.1:17017086-17189379 GCA_004024745.2 Catagonus wagneri
AAAAAAAAAAAAATAAAAAAAAAAAATAAAAAAGTAAACAATGTATTCACTACATTTTCTCAAAAGGAAAACCCATATGATAATTTCAATGGCTTCCAAAAAATCATTTGCATAAATCCAAAGTTTGTTCGTGATTAAAAAAATAAAAAGAAGCTCCCTCAACTTAAAGAGCAGAATTTTAAAAAGGAAGGAAGGAAGGGAAGAAGGGAGGGAGGGTAGGAAGGAAAGAAAAACCTTAAGCTAACATTATAATGATGAAATGCTTACGGGGAAAATTAGATCAGGAAAAAGACAAGGATATTAACTTTCATCACGTTTATTCAGTATTCAGCCAGCACAATTAAGAAAAGGCATCTAGAGTGGAAAGGAAGAAGTAAAATTATCTTTAATTACAGGTGGCATAATCATCTATGTACTGCAATGAATCTACAAAAAAACAACTACACCTAATATATGAGTTTAGTGAGGTTTTAGGACATAATATCAAAATACAAAAATCTGTTGTAATCTTCTTATATTCACAAAAAAATATGAAATTGAGATTTAAAGAGAATACTATAAAAACATTCTCAAAAATAAAATATTTGTATGTAAATCTGACAAAAGATGAGCAAGAACTTAATACTGAAAGCTGAAAAATAATGCAGAGATAAATTACAAATCTGAATTAACAGTGAGACATACTGAGTCCATATGTTGGAATCTTGTTAAATCAGTTTTCCCCCAGTCAGTCTGGATATTCAACACAACCTCTTCAAAATCCTAGCAGGAATTTTTCATTGAAATTGACAAACTAAATCTAAAATTTATACCAAAAAGCAAAGGACCTAGAATAGCCAAAACAATTTGGAAAAAGAAGAAAAATGTTAAAGGACTAACACCATCTGATTTCAAGACTTACCATAAATTTACCGCATTTAAGACAGTATAACACTGGTGTAAAAACAAAGAAATACATCAATGGCATATAATAGAAAGCCCAGAAATAAACCCACACTTACAAGGAAAACGATCATGTAAGGAGGAAAGGTAATTCAGTGAAGAAAGCATAATCTTTTCATAAACTGCTCTGTAAAAGCTAGAAATCTATCTGCAAAACAATGAACCTCAATTCATGCTCTGAACAATACCAAAAAATTAACTAGAAAAGGTCATAGGCCTAAATGTAAAAAATATAGAACATAAAACTATAAAATTTCTAGAAGAAAACATAGGAAAAAAAATCTTTGTGAACTTGAGCCAAAGATTCCTTAGATGCAAACAACAAAGACATGATACATAAACTATTGTTAAATAGATAAACTGATTTTTTTATAAAAAGTAAAATTTCCACTCTTTAAAATACAGTATTAAAAGAATGAAAATACCAACTACAGGAGTTGCTGTTGTGGCTCAGTGGTACCAAAACTAACCAGTATCCATGAGGACATGGCTTCATTCAGTGGGCTAAGGACCTGGTGTTGCCGTGAGTTGCGGTGTAGGTTGCAGTCATGGCCTGGATCTGGTGTGGACGTGGCTGTGGCCGTGGTGTAGACTGGCAGCTACAGCTACTATTTGAACCCTAGCCTGGAAACTTCCACATGCCACAGGTGCAGCCCTAACAACAAAAAAGGAAGGAAGGAAGGAAGGAAGGAAGGAAGGAAGGAAGGAAGGAAGGAAGGGAGGGAGATACAAACTTCGTACTGGGGGGAAATACTAAGTCAACAACATTTTTTTGATCTGATTAAAAAAATAGTGGTGAAAAGATTTCAACAGACACTTTACCAAAAAAAAAAAAAAAAAAAAAAAAAAAAAAAAAGAGAGAGAGAGAGAGAGAGATGGATGGCACACAAGCATATATTCAACATCATTAGTCTTCAGAGAAATGCAAATTAAAACTAAAACATACCACTCACTACACACCTATGAGAGTTACTAAAATTTATGACTGACCATACGAACTGCTGATGAGGATATGGAGGAGCTGGAACTCAGGCACTGCTAGTGGGAGTTAAAAACCACTTTGGACACTTTCTTAAAAAGTTACACACTTACCAAGTGATTCAGCCATTTCACTCTCAAGTATTTAGCCAAGAGAAATGAAAGTCATACCTATACAAAGATTTCTATCTGAATGTCCACAACAGATTTATAATAGTCTAAATCTAGACACAACTCAAATGTCCATCAACCAGTGAATGAACAAGCAAGTAATTGTATACTCATACAACAGAGTAAAAAGAAATAAATGATCGATCCATGCAACATAGATGAATTTTAAATAATCATGCTAAGTGAAAAAAATCCTGAACAAGAAAAGCAAAAACAAAAGAATGAAAGAAAAGAAAAAGTGTCTTCTTAAGAGCCAAGAGGAGAGGAAAAAACTACTTGATAAAGTGCCGGAGTATTTACTATGAATTCAAACACTTTCTTGAAATTCAAACACACACTTATTTCATGCCAAAATAAGGTGATCGGTTTTCTCACAATACCCTCCAGCCCAGGGGAAAAAAAAAGAAAACATGATTCCTCATAGCTATAAAGCAGTCCAGGGTCTTACCCAGAGGTAAAGATATAGATAAACACAGAGCTGTCACTATTTGACTGGTATATTCTCCAGTCAATGCAACTGATCATTTATCACTTACACTGCAATAGCAATTAGACTCAGATTTAGATAAATATATTAACTTTTTGTTTATATATATTTTTGTCTCCCTTTCTAAGGCATCTAATTTCAAGAGCTTTGATTTAATCCACAAGGACAGCTGTGGTCATATCTGAGCAAGAGCTCTTTACTCAATTTGTGAGTTGCATCAGAATTTTATGTGGACTTTGTTAAACATGCAGATACATGGGCCCCATGCAGACATACAGCAGTAAGCAGAATTTTAAGATGTCCTCCACGGATGTCTCATTTTAAGATATCCATGCCCTGTTGTTACTCCCATAATTGTTACATTCCACCACAAGAGAGATTTTGCACATAGAATTAAGGTCACTACTCAGTTAACTTTAAGATTATCTTGGAGGGTTTACTAATCACACAAGCCTTTAAAAACAGTTTCTCAGGATGGTTGCAGAAAGGAAATCAGGGGGATTCAGATATGAGGTTCTTTGCCACTGAGAATGTGGCAAGGACCTGAGAGCATGCTTTAGGGGGTGAGAACACCCATGGGTCAATAGCAAAACAAAGGGAGCTTGGAAGCAGGTTTTTCCCTCGAGCCTTCAGCTAAGAGCCCAACCTGGCTGACACCTCAATTTCAACCTTGCAAGATCTTAAGTAGAACCCACAACTTCAGACTACAGAAGTGTGATATAATAAAAATGTACTGATTTATATTGCTAGTTTAATAATTTGTTATTCATTTATACATCAACAGAAAACCAATACACCTTCTGAATCAATATCTCTTGAAAGTAGTATCTTAAGAATTTGTATTTAACAAGCTCCCAATTCATTTTTTTAGGCACAGTAAAGTATAAGATCAATTGAACCAGAGAATATGATCACAGGAATGAAACTGATTATAATTCTGAACTTGTCTCTCAAAGTCGAGAGGCGAACCCATTTACAATTTGAATACAGTCCTTAGTTAATTACTTGAGAAATGACATTTATCTTTAAAAACATGATGAACAAAACTCTTAAGGTCTTTTAATCCATCTTCCATCCTTTATGCAAGGTTGAACTGTGTTCTAGTCAAAATCAATTCTTTCTATTTTCAGAAGGTCTTTAGTAAACAAATATGCTCACTCTTAATAATACAATCCAGTGCACAATACTACTTTCTTGTCCACACACTCTTCCTTTAGAGGCACTATAAATTCTCTACAATGTCATTTAAGTCAATTTTCTCTTTCCAGATTTTGGAAAAAACAGCTAACTGCTGGCCTTGCCCCTTTTATGTTACATCCATTATTTCCTATGAGGACTGTTGAGCAGTGATGTGTCCATTCCTGGGCGGTCAATTGTGATTGGTCCTGACTGAGGCCATGTATAGTCTCTGCTGCTAACTGCCTAAAAGTGGGCATACAACCCATTTCTGACAAAAAAGACCTAAAATGAAGCCTGATGAGTGATCATAGGAAGGGTCTGCCTGCTTGGTAAGAAAGGAGATGCATGAAAACAATCACCATTTGTTCCCTACTAGAAATCACACACACACAAAAAAAAATTGTGCAGACCCCAGATCCATGCAGTATTCATGTCAGAATTCCTTTACCCCATCTGTGCTCTGCATCAGCCTCAGAGAGGTTGGACCACATGTAATATAACTGCATATAATTTTGCATATCACACATTCAGAAATACAAGATAATCAGAACCACTGTTGTCATCCTATGACTATGAGAGGAGACTTCCCTGATACCCCAGTGATCCAGATAGGAAATACGAAGTGCATCTTAGTCCTTGAATATTCTGTTGAGCTGCCAACCTGACCCTGGAACCTCAAAATGCCCTCATTAAATGAGATCTAAAATTGCCTTCTTGGGAGTTCCTGTTGTGGTGCACCGGAAATGAGTATGACTAGTATCCATGAGGATGTGGGTTCAATCCCTGGCCTTGCTCAGTGGGTCAGGGATCCAGCATTGTCATGAACTGTGGTATAGGTCACAGATGCGGTTGAGATCCTGAGTTGCTCTGGCTGTGGTGTAGACCCACAGCTTTGGCCCTGATTCAACTCCTAGCCTGGGAGGAACTTCCATATGCAACAGGTGCAGCCCTAACAAGCCACACCCGTGGCTTTTAGCTGGGTATTTTGATGCTTCCTTATAACTCACGTAGTCTAAGCCACTTTCATATCCGTGAACATCCCCAGAAAGTTGATAGGAATATTCAGTGAATAGTGGCTATCTCTAGTCCCTCTTTTTGGCCTGTTCCTTGAACCCCAAATCCCACAGATCCTCTAAGGATCAGCAAGCTGGCACTCTGCCAGGTGAGATACCACATGTAATATAGAGGAGGTAGAAACTGCCAACTTGCCACCTCTTAAAATTGCCCCAGAACCAGCAGGCACCATTGCTGAGCTCAGATTCAAGTTCCTCAGAAACATTTGTGAGACCCTAAGCAGAGGATCCAGTTCAGACCACCTGGTCTTTTAAACTAAGAAGCTATGAGATAATACGTTTGTGTTGTTATAAACCGCTAAGTGTGTGGTGATTTGTTATGGCAACAACGGAAAACATACAAACATTTAAAAATGAATAAATAATAAAAATTATGGGACTGATGTATAAATCCAAGGGCTATTTCTTTAAAAGGTAGTAGACAAACATTGGGAAACATGAAAAGAGAGCATATAAATATTAAAATTGAGAATAAGAAAGGATAGAATGGCTGTAAATATCTGATCCAAACAACATAGCAAAAAGGTTCACACAGCTGAAATTATAGATGAAATGGAAAACTAATAATTATGAGACTTTAATTCACCTGTCTCAATCCAAGATAGAAGTAGACCAAAAAGTATGCATACATAAGACCTAAACAGTGTGCTGTTTTGGTTTTTTTTTTGGTGGATAATGACTGATATCTCTATCCTAAAAATATAAAAAACATTCTCTTTTTTTTTTTTTTTTTTAATGGCCACACACACAGCATAGGGAAGTTCCTAGGCTAGGGGTCAAATCAGAGCTGCAGCTACTGGCCTACACCAGAGCCACAGCAACGCCATACCTGAGCCATGTCTGTGACCTATGCCACAGCTTGTGGCAACACCATCCTTAACCCACTGAGCAAGACCAGGGATTGAACCTGCATCCTTGCTAACCCTACACTGGGTTCTTAACTTGCTGATCCACAACAGGAACTCCCCCAGAAACACTTCCTAAAGGCAGCTTCAAAATAGGCCGTTAGGGGCATGGCAAGTTGGAGCAAACTTGGACTCCACCCAGAAGAGAGTAATTCTGGTAGGATGGACCCCAGCCCTGTGAATAAAGGAACTGCTTCAGTTTCTCTAGGTGTGACCAAGGGAGGGAGCCAGACACTTAAGTCATTTGTTGACTGTTCTCTGCCAAGCTCAAGAAGATGTTCCCAGAAGATATTTCACAGCAGGAAAACCAGGCTTCCAAGGAAAAGATGAATCCACTTTATTTTTTGGCAAACAAATTTCCGTGAACACAAGAGCGGAATACACAACATGTCAAGCACATAGTAAATGTTAACTCTCTCTTTGATTCACGAATAAAATGTGATGAAATAATTTCATAATTATAGTACTTTGTGTTTCCTTTCAAAAATTTTACCTTTCCTGCTCTCAGCCTCTCTTACTCTGTAAAACATTTAGTGGGATTTGTAGATGGGAAGGAAGGTGGACCGGAGAAGCATCACTGTGACAGGCCCGTGGGCAAGTGCAAAGAGCCTAAGAAAGTGGCATTTCCCTTGGTGAACTTGGTCCAGAGCCTTGTTCTCAACTCTGCCAGCTGAGAACTGGATTCTTTCAGCACAACGCACTTGTAGATACCGAGTGCTGTGAAGAGCACAACTGACATGTGGATCTGAATACTAACATGAATACAACCAACACATTCCCTGTGACACACGCATATATATATAAAAGACCAAAAAATAAACCCAATATAGTTGAATAAGCATGAAATCAAAACAAAGAGAATTCACTGATGATTCAAAATTTTAGAGGCACAAGCATCCATCACCTGGTGGGAAAATCACAAGAACTGAAGTTTCCATGCCAGCCCTCTTGAGCACTTCTCTGGCAGGCCACTCCAAAGTGCCTTTCTCAGATCCTCCCCTGCCCCTATGTAGGTTTCAGTCTGAGCCATCATCTCCCTTCTGATTGGCATATTATTCATCTTTAAATGTGTTAATTCTCCAATTAGTTTATAGTTAAATCTTACCAAATATAGAAGAACCGTGCTGATAATTCCATCTCTCTGCCTTTATACTGATTTTATACTTTCACTTGAGAGCCAACCCTGTCTGTAAGTTTTTTTCATTTTTTTTTTTAGTGGGCTTTTTTGGTCTTAACCCAATGAGCGAGGCCAGGGATTGAACCCGAGTCCTCAGGGATGCCAGTTTGGTTTGTTAACCACTGAGCCATGACAGAAACTCCTGTCTGTAAGATTTTTGCATAACACCTCATTGTTGCCCCACTGGATACCTTGTAAATACTACCTAAAAATTATGCAAATTGATGTGATATTCACATTGCAATTCCTTTGCTTAATCCATGCTCCAGCCTCAGAGAAGTTGGACTACACATGCTCACAGATAACATACACAGGAAGACAATTCCAATCACAAGCTTTACAACATAACATGCAACAAGGAATCCTGGAGCCATTCGTGACCACTGTTCCCCTGATACTCACCCCTATGTCCTTTCAATTTAAAAATATTCCCACTCCCACCCCGAATACCTTAGTCATTTTTCCTCCACTACTGTAGATCGCTCAGCCCTCCCTGATCCACCGGCCCCTTCTTGCTGCCTCCAGCACCCACATGTGAGTAAACTGCAGATGCACACGGTGCTGGAAGACTTGCTCCACACAACCTCGATCCCCTTGTATTCTCTGGAGAGAAATTTGATTTGATTCCAGTTCACATGCAGCAACGACAAGACTCTCCACCTTTGAGTGCATTATGAAAAACTTCTTGGTTGTAATGACACATGCACTTGGGCACCTAAATGTACTTCCTCTCCCCCAAAAAACAGACTTTCTCAAAAAGGGGGAAAATTTTTGCCTCAATGTTTCACTGTTGTACAGACAGAAGATTTGGTCTCCTAAAATTCAGGAACATTAAAAAGGCCATTGAGCCCTCCAGTGGCAAAATTATGAAAATGTTACAATTGCACATCCAAGCATCCTGGAGTACTCTCCTGAAGACAGGTGGAAACAGGAAAGACAAAGGTAAGTCACAGAGTTTCTTAGCTGTAGCTGAGTAGTAATGAACTAGACTACTATCCATGAGGATGTGGGTTCAATCCCTGGCCTTGCTCAGTGGGTTAAGGATCTGGTGTTGCCATGAGCTGTGGTGCAGGTTGCAGATACAGCTCAGATCCTGTGTTGTGGTGGCTGTGGTGTAGGCTGCCAGGTGCAGCTCTGATTCAACCCCTAACCTGGGAGTTCCCAGGCTTTCTGTAAGCACAGTCAGCACAGTGAATGATGGTGACCACTGTCAAGCATTCCCTTTTCAGGAATAATCTCTTTGAGGTAATGCCCATAACAGAGAAGTCCTTGCAAATTTATTTATGGTGCCCTAAGATTTATTTACTTTCACAGCTGTAGGTTTTAATAAAGAGTTTAATTACAGGTGTTGTCACAGCCATATTTGGTCAGTCAAGTTCCAGGTTTGAACTATCACACTTGGGAAAACTGAACATAAAATGCAAACTGTAGCCATTCCTAGAAGTCTGTAATCAAAGACCAAACGTTTCAATTCAGAGACTATGTGGCTTGGGCTAAATATGTTCAATGAATTTGCTAATTATGATCTCTTGCCATTAGCATTTTCCTGCATTGAGTCACACAGACTCTTGGGTACACGCTTACAACTCTCTACGTCACTTTTCTTATTTCTAAAGGACTAAAGGGATAGAAAGAGGCAAAGGGCACTTTTTTTTGATGGCTGGTCGAAACAGACAACCACTTCTTCTGTGAGGCTCCTGACATTTGACAGTACCACCCTATCTCCCTCCTCATCGCAGTCACCAAGACAGGAGCCCGAGGTATTGAATATTTTAATAATAGGTTTAGAGTCTTGTCTCTATCTCCTTACTTCATCACTTCAATCACACACTTAATCACAGCTTATTCAGCAAATATTTATTGTATGCTATATGTTTCTGTCCTCATGAAGTATAGACTCTTCATAGGGTGAAGCCTCCAAGGAATGTAGACTTTTTTTTTTTTCTTTTTAGGGTTGCACCTGCAGCAAATGGAAGTTCCCAGGCTAGGGGTCAAATCAGGGCTGCAGCTGCCGGCCACAGCCACGGCAACTTGGGATCCAAGCCACATCTGTGATCTGCAGCACAGCTCACAGCAACGCCGGATCCTAACCTACTGAGTGAGGCCAGGATTGAACTGGCATCCTTGTGAATACTAGTCAGGTTCGTTACTGCTCAGCCACAATGGGAACTCCCAAGGAGTGTAGACTTCTTTAATCAAATATTTACAAACAAGCTACAAGAAGGAAAATCACTGGGAGCCTTAAGAATTTACAGACAGTTGGGGAGGACCTTTTGGGGGGTAAGCAATATTTAAAACAGATATGAAAGAGCTGGAAGAGTTAATTAGGTAACGATGAATGACAAGGAGAAGGCCGTTTCATAAGAAGACACTCAGGTGCAAAGGCCCTTAGGAGAGAAGTGCAAATGCCATGAGTCCAAGGTTCAGCAGAAGACAAAGCAGGAAGCCCTCTCTGGATTACTGCCTCTGCCTCCTTATGTCTTTGTTCACGCTATTCTCACTCCCTCTAGACTATTCTGAACCCAGCAGACATATGATTCTTTTCAAACCCAAGTCAGGTCATGTCACTGCTTTGCTCAAAACCCTCGAACGCTTCACACCTTACACAGTGGAAAAGCCAAAAGTGCTCACCAAGAACTGCATAGCCTTCCATGACCCAGCCTCATCCTAGCTGTGTGCCCTCCCCACCCCACACCAGCCCTCTGTGTTCCTGGCACACCCAGACATGGCCCCACATCAGCACCTTTGCTCTGGCTGTTCCCTCTGCTGCAACACTGTTCCCCAGGACATTCGCAGGGCTGACTCCTCCACACCCTTCAGATCTTTGTTTCAATTGCCTTTTCAGTGAAGCCTACCCTGTCCGCCCAATTTAAAAATAAAACCCTTTCCCTAAACTCCAGTGCACTTCATGCCCTTACTGTGTTTTTCTTTACCACCTCCTAACATTCTGCTGCTCTCAAGTGATCCAGTTCACTGCCATCATTTTATCCACACATGTGGACAGGTTTCAAAACTACAGCTCCCTCAGGGTGTGCCTGACCACTCCAGAGAGCCTTAGACACGTGTCTCCAGGTCCCTGCTAGCCTAGATAACTTCGCTAACTTCACTGGCACCAAAGCTCAATGCCACACCTTCCTTCACCATATGCTCCACATCCTCCTGCACTTACCTCTTTAACTGCACCACAGTTCAAATGGTCCCACCACTATGAAGTTTAGGTAGTTCCTTAGAAGCCCTGCTGGCATCCTCAATCCATCCAGTCAACACCAGATTTAGTCATTCTACTTCTGAAGCATTTCTTAAGTCTTCCGGTATCTCAGTCGGGTTCTCCTCACCTTGTCCTTCACTATCCCAGGAGCCTCCAAGCTCTGTCAAATCCAGCATCTACATTATTGCCACTCAAGCCATCACAGAATGATACAGTTATGAGCTGGTCACTCTTCTCCTTAAAAATCTTAGAAGAAAAAGCCTAAACTATT
This sequence comes from Catagonus wagneri, assembly GCA_004024745.2. Classification (NCBI taxonomy): domain Eukaryota; kingdom Metazoa; phylum Chordata; class Mammalia; order Artiodactyla; family Tayassuidae; genus Catagonus; species Catagonus wagneri. The sequence continues at coordinate 17,027,478 of PVHT020004020.1, forward strand.
AAGCCCGGCAGAGAAACCCAGAGGAACCCCACGACACAGTTCCTTCCCAGGCTCACCAGCTTTTTTTTAAAACTTATTTTAAAGTTTAACATTCAGACATTAATCTTCAATTAATAACCTGGAGATAATGTCATACCTCGTGTACCTAAGAGATGCTGTGAAGTAGACATGGCACCAACTTGCTGATTACACACAAGTTCAGGGCTGACAGAAACAATGTTAAGGCAGGCATTTCCTCCTGAGTTCTCCGAAGACTCAGACGTGATAGCAGGTCCGGGCTGAGCAGCCAAGACCAAGGCTGAATTTTGATGCACCCTGATGCTCAAGACTATAATTTTTGGTCCACTTCTCTGTGTCCCCACCGCACATGGACACTGTGAGGACAGATGCTCTACATGAGTCACCAAGGATGGTGTTTGACACACAGTGAATAACCATTTGAATATTCAATAAACCGACCTATCAAATCAGTGCAGGCTTATTTTTGGGAAAACTCAGTTATGCACACTGAATTCCAGCAGCACACCATTTTACATTTAAACAACCCTCTACCTTTAGAATCTCTCATCATTCTTTTATTATCCACATTTTGACCAGTTAAATCCTAATATTTCCTCCTTTGTTATCTACTAACACACACACACACACACACACACACACACACTCCTTTATTTTAATGAGCGTATGTTAGAAAATACACTTGTAGGCTATTTTATACTATAAGATTATATTTTATTTTAAACCAATCAAATGTTTCATTTTTTTCCTTTTTTGGGATTTTGTTCTTATTTGCAGATTCTTGATCAGGTTTCACAAACCCAAGGAGGTGCTATAATACTGTCTACTTTTTAAATGATCAGAATAAATAATAAAAGTCTAACAGTTTGAAAATTCACAATGATTCCGTTTATCTCCATGAATTACAACATTTCAAACGCAATTTTACAATCACACCTCAGTGAAGAATTTTAAATTTTACTCCACCATCTTTTGGCTTTGATTAACCATTTTTATAAAACTTTATGAAGTACATAGTATCTACAAGGTTCTGCTCTAGGAACTGCCATAAAGTAAGAAAAAAGTTAATTAGCTAGATATCTGCTACATATTATCGTCATTCATATTTAATGAAGCCTCTCCATGTGAGAGCTGCACCCAAAACACTAACATCAGCCTTTCTTTCCGCAGGTAAAGATCATTCTCATGTTTCAGTATGACACCTGCTTTGCGGACAATGTGGTATTACAGCTCAGCTTCTCATGGTCTCCAAAATAAAGAATGCCATTATTTTTAGAGTATTTAGAGGTCTGCAGAGGAAGAAAACTGTAGAACCCACTTCCCTATTTCTCCATAGCACAGCAGTCTGAAGAGCATACAGACTTGGAGATTCCTGTGAGGTCTTCAAAAATGACCCGGGTAACCTGAAACATCAGGCCTATTCTATACCTGGGGCATCACCCTGCTCCAGCTTGCACGGACCCAAAGCATCTCAAAGGACACACCGTTCTTGCATTAGGGCATCAACAATTTCGTAACATTCCTACCACTTCAATACGTCCAAAGTTCTCCCTCAGAATACAGAGCTCTTACCCACTTCGCAAGTTCTTTTTCCCCCAATTTAAATTCCCAAGCAGATTTAAATCCTTCAGATTTCAGCAGCTGTAAAACTCCATTTCCACTGGCATCACAGTCTATTTCTACCTGGCAGCAACATTCATCAAACACCTACATGCTACTGTATAGAAATGAGTCATTTCCTCTTCTGGGGGATTTAAAGCACAACTCTGCAAGGCAAAGTAGTCTGAGGAGCTAGAAAGTTACATGCATACCAGAAAAGGAAACACTGAGCTGTCTCTCTCACTGAGTGAAAATAGGCAGAGAAAATAAAAATATAAATTGAGTATTAAGTTTTAATGAGCATCAACATCTTTATGAATCAAAACACCTATGCCAAAAGGCTTAGTGAGGAAAAAAAAGTCCTCAGAAAAATGCCTATTATGGTGTTTCAAATGAAGCAGAACTTATTCATTTAAAACACAACTCTGTGGCAATCTTCAACTAAGAAATTAATAGACATCTCTAAGGAAAACTAGACTTATCTAATTTATTATATCTTTCTTCACCTTTTTTTCCCTTTTTTGATGCCAGCTTATTTCTGATGAAGCAATAGCATTTCAAAAAATTAAAAACAAAGCAAACAGAAAAAGTACTATGCAATTTCAGTTACTGGAGATTCATCTGGGATTCTGAAAATTTTCTAATGGCTGGCATCTTTTAAAAGCCACTATTTAATAAGAGTCCTTAAATGACTGAACTGTGCCAATTAGTAGGAGAGTAGTGTACTAAAGTAGTAATAAATTTTATAATTCTGGCCTTATACATAACAGCACAAAAGTAGAAATAACCAAATGTCCATTAACAGGTAAACGGAAGAATAAATTAAATATCCATACAATGGAACACCACTCAGCAATAAAAAGGAGTGAACTATTAACACCTGAAACAACACAAATAAATCTCAAAATATTTATGAGTGAAAAAAAATACACCTCCCCAAAAAATACATCCTGTGTGATCTCATATATAAAACCCTTTAAAAATGCAAATGAAATCTATGATGACAAAGATCTGTGACTTAAGGAAGGGGATGAAGGAAGGGAAAGAGGGATTAAAAAGTGGCACAAGAAAATTTTCCAGATCCATGAAAATGTTTTTTGATTACAATGAAGATTTTTACATATTCAAAACTCATCTAGTTGTACACTTTTGACAAGTGAAATTTATTGTGTGACAATTATGCTGCAATAAAGCTATTTCTTAAAAAACTATCTGCTCACAAAAATGCTACTCCCACAAAGAAGTCACTGGCATTCCTGCCAAAATTAGAACTTCCAAGGACTCTGGTTCAAGATTGCAATATAAGAGGACCCTGAATTCACCTCCCGCAAATACACTGAAGCTCTAGCTATATATAAAACAACTTCCCCTGGGAAAAAAATAAAACTAAAATTAATTGGTTGAGCAACTCCTATACGTGGGATGAAGGAGAGAAGATCCTCATCAAAGTGGGTAGGAAGGCATGTGTTCCTTGTTTAGCAAGAGGAAGAAGGGAAGGAGATTCAGGCTAAAGAAGTAGGCAGAAACCAGATCATATGTGCCTCACAGTCCATGATAAGACCATTCAAATCCATGATAAGGATTTGGATTTCATGAGCCATTTTTATCACTGGAAGAGTAACTTTTGACTCATTTCTCAAATTTAGGGAAAGTATTTAACTCTATCATTTTCAAGCAGATAGTAAAATTTAGGCTGAGATTTCATATCTTGCTGGGGATTTTTTTTAATGACCTTTTATTGAAATCCTTCTCAATGTACTAGTTGAGAAGGAATCAGAATTTAATACAGCCAAAGCTTATCCTTTAGCAATAATTTTAATGAACATTTTCAGTTCTGACAAATGGTAATAATAGGCAATAGTCATTCAGTGACTACAACTACCCGGCTCTCTTTTAAGTACTTTATATAATTTAGCCATTTAACCCTTGCAATAATTCTACTAACAACAGCAGTAAGTACTACTTTTGTTAACAATTAACAGATGAGGAAACTGAGGTACAAAAAGATTCAGACAGTGGCCCCAAAACACCTATCTAGTAAATGTTATCAAAATATAATTAAAAACAAAATCTCCTCCTAATATAGAAAACTCCTCCTCAAAGGTGGAAGAGAAAGAAAACAGTTTCATAATTTAATAAGCATTAAAACAGAATGTGATATGCATCATAGGAAAGCCACTAAGAGATTGCAGAGCCAGAAAGAAATCTCGCCCTTTGAAATAGCCAAGCAGATCCAACCCATTCCATACATGTTTGAAAGAAACAATAATTAGACCTCAGGTAAGAGGACTTTGGGTACTCAGGTAAGAGGACTGGGTACCATTTGTCACACATGGTTCATCCTAAAATCACCTAGTAATCTGGATGATCATCTCTGTTAGCCAATTGGCTTTATGCAAAGGGAAAAAACCTTCTCACATCTTTATGACAGAAGCCAGTTTTGGGACCTGGCACCCACCAAAGTTAGGATGCTATTCTCCCACAAAAACAAGGAGACAGGGGTGCTATCTTCCTGGAAGACTGTCTTTCAAAGAGATGGTTCCCAGACCCTGGAGGAAGACAGTCTTAAAGTTGGTAAGTGCCTTATTTAAGCATTTTTAAAGATTTACATACATTTCAAAGAAACAGAGAAAGATCTTGCAATTGTCAGTTTTCTAAAGTAAATACTTTGAGCAAAGAAAGGAGAAGCTTCTTCCTTTTTTTTAAGAAGGAGAATTAAGCCTCTGATTTATCATTTGTATTCATGCTTATGTATAAGTTGCAACCTGGAATCTGAACCTACACAGACTGGCTCTTCTATTTCTTAGGAACTCCATTCCTATTTTTCCCCATATATAATTGTATTTCAGATTCCCCCTTTTTTTGCCTTTATTTTGACAAATAATAAATAGATTTAAGAAGCAAGACTAATTCATAAATACTGGACCCCATACTATCAGTAGGACTGATTCAATTCCCAAAGATGGAACACTATAGCAAATACAGCTCAATTCTAGCAAGACTTTGGCAATCTGCCCATATATTAACCACCCTGGCAGAATAAATATGGTTATTTTATACATATTCCAGATGACAAGTATAAAAATTAGTTTTTTACCAGGTACCAATACTGACTAACATATAAATAATTAAAGGAAAGAATACATAGTTGTGTTTGGAAAATGAAAATCAGCAGCTAGTTGAGTAAATATGGCAGTTTACAAGGAAACCAGCAGAATATCTATGAGCAAAATGGAGTGAGAACACATAAGATGAACATTTTCATTCCATGAATATGAAAATTATGGCCTCTTTTATTTTTAATTTTTTTTCTTTCGTGCACTTCCCTACATATATGTTTTATTTACACTCATATATATAAAGGCACTTAGACAGTATAGCTTCAATACCAGGAGCATAAGCAGTGAAAGAAGATGTTGTAGAGATGGCACAGGGCTTCTAATGCTACTTCAGGTAAAAGGGGGAATTGCACGCTGGAGATCTCCAAAGGAAGCTGCTATTGGAGTGCAGAGAATGTAAGGAGGAGTCTAAAAAACTGGTCCCCGTCCCTGCTGAAAATTACTGCCTTTTTCAGAAATAAAATTATTATTCAAAAAATATTTCTTCTTATACATATACTCTTCTAGAATTTTTATCTGCATGCTGCACCTAAGCACTCTCAGGAGATAGGATGACCACTTGCTTGGCATAATTTTAAGAGTTCCCTCTAAACACAATAATTTTAATAATTCCATTCAAAACAAAAAGGGATACTGTATGACCCTTGCTAGTTTAATAGAAAATTAACCAAGATACAATTGAACAACACACTGCAATTATAGATATTGTATTAAATACCCCTTTCTATTAACTTTCCACAGTCAATCTTTGTCTTTGCTCTTTCTCAATGAAAAGTCCATCAGAAGAGTTATTAAAAGACTAAATTAGCATATATCCTTTTAGAACTACAAGATACATTACTAGACTAAAATAAATGCATATGCAAAAGTAAAATGAAAATAATAAATATCTAAATTCAAAATAAAAAGCAAAGATAAGACTATTAAAGGTTCTGAAAAGACAACTCATTTCATTGCAGAGGAAACATTGCAGAGGAAACACTGTGGTGAGGACACAGGGAATTGTAAATATGCTATTTTCAAAATGCAATCCAGCATTTTAATAGCAGTCAATTGTTCAATTTGTAATTTTCATGACTGATAAATATACTTGCAGTCTAAGCCATAAAATATCTATTATCATATTAGTTTTACTGAACCAGCAATAAATTCCTAGTTTTTATTAACTCAAGTCAGACAGTTTTACTACTCTTACTACAAGACCAGTCAATAAAAATGTTAATAACTTAGTCTTCCAAAACACAAACTGATGTATTTCATTCATAATACACCAAGAGAGCTTCAAATAATTCCTTCCCTGTTGAATTTCTAAAAATCAACTTTAAATTCAAGATCCTAAATTTCCAACTGATTGTATTTCTTTATAAGTCATCTATAAAATAACCAGAAATGACGGTAGTATTGAAAATGATCATTAGAGAAGAGAACATTCATTGAGGGTTTACTCTGTGCCAAGGACTGTCCTAAAAGTGCTTTACATGAATTTAATTCTCAAAGCAACCCTATGAGATAATTATTACAGTTTCTACATGAGAAAATGAAGAAACAGAGTGATGAAATAACTTATCTAAGGTCACATAACTAGGAAGTGTTGGAGCTCAGAATTCATGCCCATGAAAATAGGCTCCAGAGGCCACAACCTAACCAGAAGTTTAACTGTTACTAAAGCATTTTGTCCTTTCTGATCATCTACAAATGATACCTTTCAGTATTTAACCTCAAATAAAATTAATGCCGACTCTTGTATACAAATTATTATGCTGCATTATGCAGGGCTATAGTGAAATGTAGACATGGATACTATGCCAAGATGCTTAAAATATCATGAGAAAAGCCAAGTAGTTGAAAAAAAATTAAAGTTTATGACAGTAAAAAATACATTTCAAAAACCACTGCATATATTAATTACCAAGTTAATTATCTATATTTGTGCTATGGAATATTTAAAGGCAGGAGAGAGAACTCCAGGATACAGGCTCTAGTTCTGACACCTCACACACCAGCTTTGTGATTTAACCAAGACAATTAGTTACTGGGAACACTGTTATACCAATTTATACAACTGACTGCAAATTATATTGATAAGAGTTTTTTTAAATAAATCATGGGTTATAACCCATTAGTGAGTCATAAAATTAATAACAACTTCATAAAAATTAATAACTTCATAAAGTTAATAACAACTTCATAAAAATTAAAGTGGAATGTAATGAAAAATATCAGAAACTGTCCTAGTAAGTTTCCTGGGTTTTAAAGCATATCTGTATACATGGAATTTTACAAATAAAAATGTATTTCTTAATACAGGCATGGTCATTAAAGTTTGAAAGCTATAGTTATATTCCAAGTTGATAGGGGTTGCAGTAGATTGTATAACTTAGAAGTTACTGAAGTTCTCTTTGAGTGCAGCAAGTTAAGGATATACTGTTGTCACTGCAGCAGCTTGGGTTGCTGCTGTGGCATGGGTTCAAACCCTGCCTCAGGAACTCCCACCCCTAGCCTGGGAACCTCCATATGCCACGGGTGTGGCTCTACATAAAGGCAAAAAGACAAAAAAAAATAAAATAAAATAAAATAAAAATAAAATTATTTTGCATAGCAAAGGAAACTATCAACAAGACAAAATGGCAATCTACTGGAATGGGAGAATGTATTAGCAAATGATACATCTGATAATGGATTAATAGCCAAACTATGTAAAGAACTTAACTCAAAACCCCCCAAATAAATCATCTGATTAAAAAATGGGCAGAAGACCTGAATAGGCACTTTTCCAAAGAAGACATACAGATGGTCAAGAGTCAGATGAAAAGACATTCAATATTATTAATCATCAGGGAAATGCAAATAAAAACCACAATGAGTTATTACAACACATCTGTTAGAATGGCTATCACCAAAGACAAGAAATTACAAGTGTTGGTAAGGGATGTGGAGAAAAGGAAATTCTTGGGCACAGTTGGTGGGAATGTAAACTGGTATAGCCATGGTGGAAAATAGTATGGGGGTTACTCAAAAAACCAAAAATAAAACTTCCATATATTCTAGCAATTTCATTCTTGGGTATTTATCCCAAGAAAATGAAACACAAATGCAAAAAAGATATACGCACCCCAATGTTTATTTCAGCATCATTTTTGACAGCCAAGAAATGGAAGCAACCTAAGTATCCATTAACAAGTGAAAACAAAAATGTTGCCATATATGTGTATAAAACACCTCTCCCCCTACCTCTTCAGATGAGTTCCTCAGAGCTTTTTGAGATACTGTCTCTTGGGCTATAGTCCTCATTTTGCCCTAACAAAATTTAACTCATGACTCTACACTGTGTACTTTTTTCAGAATGCACATTTACAAAACGGAAACAGACTCACAGACATAGAAAACAAACTCACAGTTACAAAGGGAAGGGGGAAGGAATAAATTGCGAGAATGGTATTAACAGATATACATTACCATACATAAAATAGATAAACACCAAGGATTTACTGTATAGCACAGGGAACAATTTTCAACATCTTGTAATAAACAACGGAAAAGAACTGAAAAAAGAACATAGATATATACATACATGTATAACAGAACTACTTTGCGTACACCTGAAACTAATACAATACTATAAATCAACTATACTTCAATTTCAAAAAATAATCAAGTGAGGAATTTCCATCATGGCTCAGCGTGAAGAAGCCCAGCTAGTATCCATGAGGACATGGGTTCACTCCCTGGCCTCGCTCTCTGGGTTTTGGATCTAGCATTGCTGTGAGCTGTGGTGTAGGTTGCAGACACAGCTCCAATCTGGCATTGCTCTGGCTATGGTGTAGGCCAGCGGCTATAGCCCCGATTTGAACCCTAGCCTGGGAACTTCCATATGCCGTGGGTGCGGCCCTTAAAAAAAAAAAGACAAAAAAAGGTGATTTCTCAGTTAAACAGAATCGATAACTAAATAGCTTCCTAAAAACGGCTTTTTTCACCCTTCTTTCACTGCTCAAACCACAAAAGTCAGTATGGCTCAGAGCCTGATAGGCCTACCATTATGGGTATGGAAAATGATTTTAGGAGATAACATAATCTTCTTTTCCCCTGATTTAATAGTTATTCATGTATTTTAAAGTGTTGAAGCTACAGCTTTGCCATATTACAGGTACCTTATGTGAACGTTAGGCCACTGATTTGGGAAATAGCTGGAATGGCATAAGCTAAGGAGGAGTGGAGGGTTTGAACTTCAAAATCCTATTGGGGGGCTACAGAAAAGCTAATGGCTTTTATTCCCTATCCTTTATTATTGCTTAGTCAAACTTAACATTACCTGGGAGAAAAACAAACTGAGTGGAGAGAAAAAAATTATATTCACAAGGAATGTTCGGAATTCACTAAATTAAATGTCAAAACCCCTGGGACTATTACATTCACTTATTCACTCATTTCAGTATTTAGTGAGCTTCTGTTATAGACCAGGCCAGGGAACATTCTGGGAATACAACGGTGACTACAGATCCACACCCCTGTGGAGGAAAAATGGAGAAACGGGCAATCAAATAATCTCACTATTCCAACACTGCAGTTGGGAACACTGCGGCAAAGCAGACCATTATAAAGGAGAGACACATCACTGGGGATTTGAGTGAGTCAAGAAAACCAGGATCGGCTGCTTTGCGGATGAACGCAGAGCTGACAAAGGATCAAGCATTATCTAAATGTTCCCCATACACGAAGCAGCATGGCAAGGAGGGTTATGAGGGGAAAAAAGCTCTCAAGTCTGGTTTAGTGGAAGAGAGCAAGAAAATGAAAAAGGGAATGTTAAGAGTAGGGTCCAAGACCATGCAGAACATTTTAAACCATATGGATATGTTGACTTTATAGCAGGACAAACTTCATTTCATTTTTTAACTTTAATAACACTGTATTATTCTATTATTCCATTATATTTTGTTTCATGTTTACATTCCATTCATGACCTAAGATTTTTCACTCAGGGTTGTGACAAAGTTTTCCTTAAATGTATCTCAAGTTTGAAAAAGATCAGGTAGTTCCCACTGCGGCTCAGCAGAAATGAATCTGACTAGTATCCATGAGAATGAGGGTTCAATTCCTGGCCTCACTCAGTGGGTTAGGGATCTGGCACTGCCCTAAGCTGTGGTGTAGGTCACAGATGAGGCTTGGATCCTGTGCTGCTCTGGCTGTGGCTTAGGCCAGCAGCTGCAGCTCGGACTTGACCCCTAGCCTGGGAACTCCCATATGCTGTGGGTGCAGCCCTAAAAAGGAAAATAAATAAATATATATATACATATATATATTTTTTTAAGTCAACTTAGAGGAGTTCCCTGGTGACCTAATGGTTAAAGAGTCAGTGTTGCCACTGCTGTGGCTCAGGTTACTGCTGCCGCTCGAGTTTGATCCCTGGCCAGGGAACTTCTTCATGCCATGGGCATAGCCCAAAATAAAAACAAAAAATTAAATAAAAACAAATAAAAATTTTAAATAAGCTTAGAGACACCTATTAAATAAATAAGGTACAGGTGGTAGGTAGATACAGCAGTAACTATAAATTATGGAAGTTTAAGAAACCCTGACATAAGAAATAATAACCTTCTTGAATCATTTTAGTACTGATAAGAACACTTCACAATACTGTGGTTTGCTAGGAAATTTCCACCATCACATTAACTGTTTTCAAATTCTCCTCAAAACAGATGTTGATAACAGCTTCTGGTTCAATTCTTGGTGTATACAATGAGAACTTGTAGGACACAGAACTTGATGACTAGAAGTGCAGTCTGGGGAGACAGGTAATGAACAAGATTTGCCTCATTTTACTTTCTGAAATTAATGTTAAGAAACGCTAGCTACCTTTTGTTTTTTCTAATTGCAAGGTATATGATTCATGACTCAGAACTTGGAAAAAAAGAGGAGTGTAAAAAAAAAACTTTATAACACGCTAATAAACTGTTGATATTTGATATTTTTTCTTTATTTTGCTATGAACTTATACTCATAGCTTGTATATATACACAATTCATATCTCAAGTTTCATATGATTTTTAAAATTTCATGTTATAATAAATACTGTTCTATGTCATGTAAAAAATGCTCCCCAGTAGCAATGAACATACCTAGCGCCCAGATCTCAGTTTCCAATACCATTCCTCCAATTAAAGTAACAAGGGATTCTTGGGAAAACAGCAATTCCTAGGACTAGGGCAAGAAACATACAAGATAAGCCTAGAGCATCTTATAGTAAGAAAGTAAGGCAGCGCTCAAGAAGGCAAACACACACCATGACTGGATTATGTCAAAGGGACGCAGGGCCAAATGAGAGCATTCTCGGCTGCCAAAGCTGGAATAATCTGAGCAAAAAAGTAAAGAGAGCAGTACTGGGTTATAACACAAAAGTATAAAACGAATAGCCATGAGTCCATACTGACATAAATAAATGATTGAATAAATAATGGGGAACACTAAACCAATCTCCTATGCTGAACTTCAAATACTTCATGGAAATACTCCACCCTCAAAGAGGCAGAACATAACTTCTCCCTCTTTAAGTGTGAGAGGTGTATAGTGATCTCCTTCTCAAAAGTACAGTGTGGGAAGGGGCAGTGGAGGTGGGGGAGCATGGAATAACTTTACAGAAGAGAAGCATGCCAAACACCAGCTCATCCCATAATGAAGGTTCACATCAGCTGAGTTAAGTCATGTTGACAGAATGCATCTTTACTAAGAACTGGAAAATGGTACTTCACCTCTGTGGTCTTTCTCCCCAGTGCCTATAACCCTGTAACTCTATAGAACCCTAGACTAAAAATATAATCTGTAACTACAACCCTAGCCTAATAATGAACAAAACACCAGACAAATCCCAATTGAGAAACCTTCTACAAAATATTGACCAGAACTTCTCAAGCTTCTCAAGGTCACCAAAACTAGGGAAAGTCTGAGAAACTGTCACAGCCAATAGGATCTTAAGACAGAACTAAGTGCAATACGGTGCCCTGAGGGTCCTCCCACAGAAATATTACGATCTGAATAAAGTATGGACTTTTAGTTATAATGGATTTGTGTCAGTTCATTAATTGTAACAAATGTGCCACAAGTACTGTGCGATCTGAATAATGGGAAACTGGGTGCTGAGTATATGGGAACTCTGTACTACCTGGGTAATTTTTCTGTAAATCCAAAACTATTCTGAGGTTTATTTTTAATGCATACCAAAAATGTTTTGAAAACATTTTAATTACTACGTAATGCCCCAGAGAGTTATTTATTATCAGTATTTAAGCATTTCCCTATTGTTGAAAATCTGAACCATTGCCAATTGTTCCCCGTTAAAGGTACAGTATGATGAACAATTCTACATACATATTTGGTTCATACTTTGGATTATGGCCTAACAACCTAACAATAGATTCCTAGAAGTTCATTATACTTTTTTTTTTTTTTTTTTTTGGCCATACCCACAGCATGTGGAAGTTCCTGGACAAATGACATGTGGAAGTTCCTGGGCCAGGGATCAAAAGCACATGACAGCAATGACAATGCCAGATCCTTTATCCACAAGGAAAAAGGAGCCAGAGCCACAAGGAAACTCCTCAATTCGACTTTATTTTTTTTAAGTTTTATTTTTTTAATGATTTTTATTTTTCCATCATAGCTGGTTTACAGTGTTCTGTCAATTTTCTACTGTACAGCAAGGTGACCCAGTAACACATACATATATACACTCTTTTTATCACATTATCAGGCTCCATCATAAGTGACTAGATATAGCTCCCAGTGTTATACAGCAGGATCTCATTGCTTATCCATTCGAAGGGCAGTAGTTTGCATTATACTTTTTTAAAAGTCAAAATAACGTATTTACCTATGGTGGCTTTAACTACAATAATAAAAGCATCACAAGTCCCATTAGACTGTGCAGGTTTTCTGAAGTAAGTACCGCTTCTCTAAACATAAAGAAAACATGCAAAATTTGCATTCAACTCCCAGCCTTAATCATCAATTCGTGCATTCACATTTTGGTATGTGCGTAAATATGTGTAGCTGATACGCACCAGGCAAATGTACTATTAGGAAAAGACATTCAACGACCTTAAGATGTTATGCTCTAATACATAATAAAGGAAAATCTAATTCACAAAAGTTTATCATTTGACAGCTAAAAACTATTTCCTGATCTTTGCAATGAGATAGTACATGAAAAGTAGGAAGCGCATTTATACTAATTTTTTTCAGTACTTGAATCTCCAGGACACAATGTGATTCTGCAGCTTAAAGAAAAAGTTTCCCTCCCAAATTAGTATCTGGTTATTTTTTAAGTGCTTATTTAAAAATTAAAAAATTTTAATCTCTAATAATTTTTTTTTTTTTTAATTTTTAGTCTCCATTTAACTTCACTGCCCTCTAGCGTCACCTAACTCCATCTCTTCTGGCACTTGTGCTTTATCCTCCCAGGAACATTACTTTAAGCCAGCAAAACTTCCCTTCATTGTTTTCAAAATGTCCATGTGTCACCAAGGATCTCCAAAACTACTGCCACTGTTTCCATGACATCTAACTGTTTCTTCCTAAAACACAGAGATCACTTCAAGAAATTCAGGAGCAGGGTCTGTCAGACCGAGTTCCCTGGAAATGTTCCCTGCAATTGGAGAGATGCCTGCAGATAGTTTATTAGGACAAGGGGGCTGCCTGGAAAGATACACATGTAAGGAAGTGAGGGAGGCAGGATTAAGCAGAGAGATAAGGTGGCCCACAATGTGGTTTCAACAGAGACCTCAAGATACTACAGAAAGCCCGGAGCTGGGACCTCAGAGATGTTTCAAATTGGGAAAGAGGGCTGGGCCTTCAGATTCCCTCATCAACAAGTCATTGGCGAGTTTCCTGGTGGCACAGTGGCTTAAGGATCCAGCGTTGTCAGTGCTGTGGCTCAGATAGCTCTATGGCTCTGGTTCGATCCCTGGCAATGGGACCTTTAGCATGCTGACAATTCAGCAGAAAAGAAGAAGAAGAAGAGACAGCCTTGGAAGAGGCATTTTCCTGTGGCCAAGGGCCTTGTCGGGTGAGGGACAGAGCCATGAGGCCATCACAGTCTATTGCCCTAGCTACCTGGAGATGGACACATCACCAAAGGAAGTGATCCGGAAGAAGCATCCAAGTTTCCACATGGGTCTGACCTCACTAGTCTTTGCCGGCTCATTTACTCTCAGCAGTTGATCTTAAAAAGATCCAGCTCTTAGAAATGAAATCTACAATCCAGAGACACATTTTTTAAAGAAGGAGAGTTCTGAGGGTACATAATTCAGGTCAGATGTGAAACAGTTGAGGAACTCAGCCTCCCCTACACGCAAGACCTCGCACAGTGCCTAGGGATCCATTCTGCAAAGACCTCTAAAAGATACCCAAAACTTCATTTTTAAGCATCACACTAGTTCTTAGGAAGTGAAAGGAAATGACACAGAAAGATATAAACATAAATAATATGGAAGGATCGACAGTGAGATAAAGACACCTGGACTGGTTCTCAGGACAAAAATCTGAGAGACGATTATGTGGATAACTGTGTGCTTAGAAAGATTAAGAATCGCATTAGAGCAGCTATATTTGAGCAACTGATTTTTTTCTGTCTGTTTAACCCTGAAAAATAAAATCCCTGTAAACATGACTGTGGAATATTCTTAGGGAAATAACAAGTAGCTTAACAGAAAAACATGATTTTGTGAACAAAAGTTTGCATTCATCTTTCCTAGGCTGGGTTCATCTATTGGTCTTTTTTTTTTTCTTACAGATTTTATGTAGCTCTTCTGAGTCTAAAATTTTCAAACATGTTGACTAACTTTTCAGAACAGAGTTTTACTAACATCTTTCTTTTTGTATTTTTGCCTTATCTAGGGCCGAACAGAGTTTTAGATTTATGAAGTGTTTTACTTGAAAAAGTTCACTGTTACAGAGATATTAGGAAATTAATAAAGCTATCTTGAATATTTTTTAAAACTTATAGCTCATCAGCTCCTTGAGATAGTCTTTTAATAAAATGACCAAAACCACTCAACAAATATCAGAAAATTAAAAACTTCATTTATGTCATAACACACACCCTAATTATTTTATGCTAGTTGTTCTCCTAGTGCTGTAAAAATTAAAGGTTTATCTTCACTTAATAGAAAAATCATATGTTATTCACTTTGATTTCCCATTTGTGGAGCATCTGCTAGGAGTAAGGCAGATATTAAACAAAGGAACTAAAAGTGACTTTCTGAGATGCTCTGCTTAAGATGTGGTGAAGGGAAATTCACAAGTGTAGGGAAGTTAATCATTTTGAAAATATTATCTGTAAAGTACAGGTAAACCCTGGCTTCCTGAACTAGTGAGCTTCCAGAAGTTCATTAGAAAGCTATCTACTGCCTTTACTTGCCCAGAGAAGCCATGTTATAAATGGGGACATGTTTCCAGATGAGACCTCCTAATGCAGCACCAGCCGTTCCACCCCAGTTCAGGAAGCAAACAGTTATAAGGGATGAGGACAGCACAGCAGTCTCCCATGCCCTTGCCAGAGCCCTTCTGCAGCCAAATCCTGGGTCAAAGACAGTCTCTAGTTAGCACTGCCCTTTCCCAGGCACCTCCACTCAAAGCTCCACTACGTTCTAGCCACTTAGAACTCAACACTAAGTCCTGTAGCAACCCACCCAGACCCAGATCACTGCCACACATTCTACAGACTGTGCTAATTCACTCCTGCTCCACCAGCTCCACTCCCTAGCCAAATTTTACAATTTTCTACCTGGGAGAAAAGAATCTAACTGAATTAATTTATGCTAAGGTGTAAATGATCATTCCTTAAGGCTCCCCAAGACACTGATGTAATTTTTAGCGAAAGTACTTGTTAAGTCAAATGTGGAGAATAACTACCTACTAGCAGTGATGGGGAAGGGGGATCGTGGCAAAATAATGAGCATATATTGAGCACTTCTGATGCCAGGAACTAACACAGCTTCACTCGACCCTCTTTAGAACACCAAAAGGTAGGTATGTTACCTACCCAGTTTTACAGAAGAGAAATGTGGGATTTGGAGAGGTGAAACGTCTTACTGAGCTCTGGAAGAATTGGTCCTCTCTCTACCGTGGTGAAGTCCACCAGTCTGGTCTCCAACCTAGGGGCGGCAGCTTACCTAAGCCATTCTTCTTTTGCGCTGTTCTCTTCCTTTGTATTAAAACCACAGATCCACCAAAAGCAAACTTTTTTCCCCAGTGCGTGATGGCAGGTGGACGGTAGCAGAAACTAAGGCAGCAATGCGTGAATACTATTTTATATTTGTACAAACCAAAGTGTTTCAAAGTGGATGTGGGTCAGGAACTGCTTGTGTTCTAGGCTCTGAGAAAGGGAGGAGAAGACATTATCTTAACTTCTTGGGTGTATTCATGTAAAGTATTTTTTATAGGTCCTTATCCAACATTCTAGGACTCAATAAATAAGATACACTTTAGGGATTTCCCTTTGTGGTGCAGCAGAAATGAATCTGACTAGTATCCAGGAGGACGCAGGTTTGATCCCTGGCCTAGCTCAGTGGGTTAAGGACCCAGCACTGGCATGAGGTGTGGCATAGGCCGCAGATGAGGCTAGGATCTGGCATCGCTGTGGCTGTGGTGTAGGTCAGTGGCTACAGCTCCAATTCAACCCCTAGCCTGGGAACCTCCATATGCTGTGGATCCAGCCCTAAGAAGAAAAAAAAAAAAGATACACTTAGGTGCTATCATTTGTGGAGCAGCTGACTTTAAAACTAGTTATCTCAATTACTAGGGCTCTACCTAGTACAACCTACATTGGCATATTCACAAACAACTAGACGCTCTAAGAACAATTTGTTTCCCTGTCCAGAGATCCTAACACCTAGACTGCCAAATGTACAGCTTTATTTTTCACAGGAGTTTAACAATATGATTGGAAGTCAAGCTACATGTACAGAATTCATAAGAAGAATGCTCTGAAAAATATTCACAGATGAGCTCTTGGAACTGAGGCCGCAAATAAACAAACTAACCCACTCCCACTCGCTCTATCTTTCTGGATACTTTTCTCCACTGAATAATGGCACATTCCTCCAGCTGTCTCTCCAAAACAATGGTGACACTCAAACCCAATGGCAAGGCTGGTATTGAAGGAATAACAGACTCAACCACAAATCACCGATTTGGGCATCAGTCATGTACCTGGTGCTGGGCACTGACGTGGCTTCACTAACTGGTGGAGCAGTGGGTATCCTGGAAACCATGGCCCTGGCCCAAATCAGATGTCTATTATCCAGACTCTGTCACTTACTGATCGTGGATGGACCCAAGGCTGCAGACAAATTACTTAGACAAGCCTCTAAGAATTTCCCATTCACAAAATACAACTATAACATATACATGTATGTTATAAATAAGTATATATATAATAATACCTGTCAAAATTGCTTTGAGGTTTAAAGTGAAATAAATAATGCACAAAATCTGTAACATTTATTTGAGATACTGTGTAAAGAATATGTTGCAGATAGATATACTGCATTTTCTTCTGCTACTACCATGCTATTCATGGAACAATGGGAGTTCCCATTGGGGCTTAGTGGGTTATGAACCCAATTAGTATCCATGATGATTCAGGTTCAATCCCTGGCCTCGCTCACTGGGTTAAGGATCTGGCGTGACTATGAGCTGTGCTGTAGGTCACAGATACCACACAGATCTCACATTGCTGTGGCTGTGGCACAGGCTAGCAGCTGCAGCTCCCATTTGACCCCTAGCCTGGGAACTTCCATATGCCTCAGGTGCAACCTAAAAGCAAAAAAAAAAAAAAAAAAAAAAAAGAGGAGGAGGAGAAAAGAAAGCATTAAAAACAGAAATGAGATTAGGCTGTGGAATATATAAAATACATAACTGGAAGCGTCTTGTTCCTTATAATAATATCGGTAACAAAAATAACAATGTTGTATAGTGAGGTACCTGGTTGGAAAGAATTTTTTAAGCAGGACTGACATTCCAAAGTTGCTAGCTATACCTTTATCTAGCAATCAAAAAGATCTTAGAGGGCTTCCCGCCAGTAAGAAGGAAGTGGCTCTGTTACACTAATTCTGTCTTCACTGAATTTACTTGTTATAAAATAACCTTCAGAAATCAAAACGATTGGGGGAGGGATAAATCAAGGGGATGGGATTGGCATATACACACTATGTATAGAATAGATAACTGGCAAGAACCTGGTGGATAGCACAGGGAAATCTACTCAATATTCTGTAATTACCTACATGAGAAAAAAGAATGTATAACTGATTCACTTTGCTGTACACCTAAAATTAATATAACATTGCAAGTCAACTATACCCCTATAATTTTTTTTATTTTAAATCAGATTGATGGGAAGGAAATGCCAGAGGCAAAGAAGTGCTGTAATGTCCCAGCTGAGCTGGGGATGAAGATGAGGCTTTACTACTTCATTCCAAACTTCCACTCAGAACTGTTTTCCTAAACTGGGCTTCTTAGGCACAACCTACTTCTAACAGCCTTCTTTGTAGAGCTTAAGGGCCAGGTAATTTAGATCCAAATTATACTGATGTGTGACTTTGGACAAGTCACTTCATCTCCTGTGGCTCTGTTTACTCATCTGGAAAATGCAAAAGATAATAAACCAACTTCAGACAGTACTGTAGTAAATAATACTTAAAAAGCATTTAGACTAGTGCCAATACATAATAAATGCCCTGTATGTTTAGTTATTACTAATGCTAGTTATAAAAGGCAAATAGGAGTTCCTGTCAAGACTCAGTGGTTAACAAATCTGACTAGCATCCATGAGAACGCAGGTTCGATCCCTGCCCTCACGCAGTGGGTTACAGATCCAGCATTGCTGTGAGCTGTGGTATAGGTCGCAGACGTGGCCGGATCCCATGTTACTGTGGCTGGGGTGTAGACGAGCAGCTACATCTCTGACTGTACCCCTAGCCTGGGAACCTTCATATGCCACAGGTGCGGCCCTAAGAAAGGAAAAACATAAAATAAAATAAAATGTCAAATATCAAAGAGATCAGATTTGTTGTTAGCAGAGGTGTGGTCAGGAAGAGGTGGGGAATTGGATGAAAGCAGTCAAAGGTACAAACTTTTAGTTATAAATAAATACTAAGAATGTCATGTACAATATGATAAATGTAATTAACACTGTGGTATGTTATATATGAAAGTTGTTAAGAGATTAATTGTAAGAATTCTCATACCTAATTTTTTTCTATTTCTATAATTTTGTATTGATATGAGATTGATGGATGTTCACTAAACTTATGGTCTTCATTTGATGATGTATGCAGATCAAATCTTTATGCTGTATACCTTAAATTTATACAGTGCAGTATATCAATTATATATTAAACTGTAATATAGATTAATTAATTTAAAACTAAAACAGCATAGGAGTCAAAGGACCCATGTGTTGGTTGGCTTCAGGTTGAGGATGAGATGGTATAATTGAGCAAAAAGGCCCAGCTTGGGGTGGCCCAAGGAGGCCACTAGCATGTCCACATCACACAACGTAACTTCAGAAGATGGAAATACATATTGCAATTTCACAAAAAATAATTCAAACGCAGGAGAGTGAAGACCACAAGAGATACCACTACAAAGAAGGTCATGGACACGTAGGCGAAAAAAAGTTCACAAAACTAGTACATATTTCTAACACCAAATACCAACAAAACTTGTGTAGGTGCTTCAAACTCACATAAGAATTATACTCCTAGATGGACAAAAGACAGCCTCTTCAATAAATGGTGCTGGGAAAACTGGACAGCTACATGTAAAACAATGAAACTAGAACACTTCCTAACACCATGAACAAAAATAAACTCAAAATGGATTAAAGATCTAGATGTAAGACCAGATACTATCAAACTCTTAGAGGAAAACATAGGCCAAACACTCTCTGACATAAATGATAGCAACATCTTCTCAGATCCATCTGTCAGAGTAAGGACAATAAAAAGAGAAATAAACAAATGGACTGAATTAAACTTCAAAGTTTCTGCACAGCTAAGGAAACCCTAAACAAAACCAAAAGACAACCCACAGAATGGGAGAAAATATTTGCAAATGATTCAACTGACAAGGGACTAATCTCCAAAATTTACAAACAGCTCCTACAGCTCAATACCAAAGAAACAAACAACCCCATCCAAAAATGGGCAGAGGATCTAGGCAGACAGTTCTCCAAAGAAGACATGCAGATGGCAAATAAACACATGAAAAGATGTTCAACATCACTCCTCATTAGAGAAATGCAAATCGAAACCACTATGAGGTACCACCTTACACCGGCCAGAATGGCCATCATCAAAAAATCTACAAACAGTAAGTGCTGGAGAGGGTGTGGAGAAAAAGGAACCCTATTACACTGTTGGTGGGAATACAAATTGGTGCAGCCACTGTGGAAAACAGTATGGAGATTCCTCAGAAAACTCAAAATAGAACTACCATTTGATCCAGCAATCCCACTCCTGAGCATCTATCCAGAGGAAATCATGACTCGAAAAGACACATGTACTCCAGTGTTCATTGCAGCACTCTATGCAATAGCCAGGACATGGAAACAACCTAAATGCCCATCGACAGAGGAGTGGATAGGGAAGGTATGGTACATACACACAATGGAATATTACTCAGCCATTAAAAGGAACGAATTACCAACATTTATAGCAACATGGATGGACCTAGAATTATCATGCGAAGTGAAACCAGTCAGACAATTAGACAGCAACACCCAATGCTACCGCTTACATGTGGAAACTAAAAAGACACAATGAACTTCTCTGCAAAACAGACAATGACTCACAGACTTTGGAAAACCTTGGTTTTTCAAATAAGACAATCTGGGGGATGGGGGGATGCACTGTGGGTTTGGGACACAAAATCTATCAAATTGACTTGTGACGATTTATGTACACCTATAATTGAAATAAAATCCATTAAGTTAAAAAAAAAAAAAAGAATTGTACTCCTAGAAAGAGAAAATATATACGAAATGGGCACTTATCAATACACCACTCAAAGTGCCACCCAGATATAATTAAGAGGTTTCTGTTGTATAAAGAGCCATTGAGAAACACTAGCACCATTAACAGAAAATAGAACATTCTTTAAAACAGACAACACAAAGGCTCTGCTGTCCCAGGTCCATTAGTTTCTAATTCAGTTATTCTCCAACTCTCTTTTTCAGGTGATTTTTTTTAAATGTGCTTTATGTGATTATGAGAATACATCTTTACAACTCTAAAGGTATCACTTTTTCTCCATTAAGAAAGAAGGTCACCAAAATGCCTTCCCATTTTTTATCTGTAAGGTTCACTTTGTCAGAGTAAAGCCAGGCCAAGCTTGAAAATACTAATGATAGATCTTAGTAATTGTGACATCTAGGTTTCAAAAGATTAAGGAACTAATTCAATTACCTCTTTTCCATGGTGGCAGTAAATAATATGGATAGTTACAGAAGAATGATTATTCTACAGGAGAAAAGATATGCCTTATACATTAGTTTAAATTCAAAGTAAGATTACTGATTCCTTTGGAGAACATATCATAATAAATGGCAAAGACTATCTTCTATTTTTTTTTCTCTTTTTTGTTGAGCTGGTTATGGTACAGTTGCTCAGACTAAATGAACTTAGTCCATTTGTAAAGACTTATCACTGAAATTTAGTATTATCACATTAAATTTAGAAGTTCTGCATATCTTTGACTCTGGTAGGAAATAGGATGTATGTGAAAGAACAGGCATGTGTACAAACCATATTAAGTGAAGGCATAATTGTGTGTGTGATTGTGTGTACAGCATGTCAAAGCAACACAAAATATCAAAACATAGGCGCTAATTATTTAAACTTTACTGTGGAAAAAAATTATGAATGCCTCTAAATTTTAAAAATGCCCAACTTTTCTTTTTTAATTTCTCTGCGCTTGCTCCCAGAAAGAGAAATCAAAAAGCTGAAAGGGAAGTAGCAGGAGGGCAGGCAATGAAGAGCCAAGACCCAAATAATAACACCACCTGGCAGTCCTGTGACAGAGTTCCACAGACTAACCATGGTCAGTCATCCAAGACACACAAAGATCACTGCATGACACGGTCCATATAGTTCTTCCTCATATTTTTCCATTGGCCCAGGAAGAAAAATGTTGAAGTCAGAGAAAGTGAAAACGTCAGCTAGAGAAGAATAGGTATAAGAACATTTTATAAATCTCCATCTTCCTTGAAAAGAGGCAGAGGGTGTGGGTCCTGGGAAAACTGCCTGTTCCCGTTAACCTCACTCAGCTGATTCCCAAAGAACAGACCAGCAAGCCCAACAGCAGCCACCTGAGTGTAGCGTTTAAGTGAATTCTACCCAGCAGGTCAATGGAACAGAGAGGGACTGGGGCAATGAACAAAGTGGCTAAGCTGAGTCTTTTGCTTCTAACTGTTAAGCTAAAACAGCAGGCATGCAAGGCCAGAGAGGACCAGGCAACGTCACAACCTCAGCTGGACCCCATCCCTTTCCCTCATACCTCCAGCTTCCTTCTTTCTGAAAGTCAAGTAAAGCAAAGAAGGAAGCAAGAGGCAGGGTGCATGGCTGCTCTCAGCCTGAGGACATTGGACCAAGTGGTTTCAGGGTGTTCTAACACCCAGGGAACCTGGTTTGGCAACAACTCTATAATGACATAGAATTTGTCTCCAAAGTCTACTCCAATCTCAAAAGAGATTTTGGAAAACCCCTAGACTTCTAATTTGGTGTGGTGAAAATATTATTCAGAGGCAACTATAGAAATACCAAATTTTTCTTTTCTCAAAAGCTATTTTACATTTCAATAAAAGAACAGGAGTCAAATATGGCTTAAGGGTCTAGACAGAGTATTAATTCTATTTTGAGAGAATATCTAGTTGCGGTATTTGGAAACTGATCATGGGTCAAACTTGCATCTGAGAGCTAATGCCTATTTCAACAAGTTTGAGGCACAACACCTGAAGACTGAAAACTGCCAATAGAATCTTCCAATTTCAAACCCTCCCATTATAACTGTTTCTCCAAATATTTAGCCACTGTGACATCAGGCTATAAAAAATCTATTAACAGAAACATACAGGACATTTTCTCAGTTTGTCTGTTTTTTTTTTCTTTTCAAGCTGACAAACATGTTTTTGCCCTTTCTTTTGCTCCATTAACTCAACTACTTTCAGTGCCTAATGCTACAGAAAAAAAGAACTCTTTTACTCAGGAAGAAACCAAAAAAACTATAAAGAATATTACCTATTACAGTAAATAGGTGACAGTTTGGCACTCAAGAGCCCGGCACCCTCAACCATTTTGCATAAATGCAAATTCAAAACTTCACTTTTCCTCCCAAAGAAAAGTAATTTCAGCAAGAGCATTTCTGAACAGAATCAGGAAAAACCAAGGACGTAAGTAAAGGGGGAAATAAGCTGTGATTTACTCCTTTCGCGCTCCCTTTTTCCTGAAGGTTCAGCTGCATCCCTGGTCTGATAAATCTTTCCATTTTCCCATCCCCACGGTCGGTCAGCGGCCCAAATTCAGGCTCCCACTGGACTGCGGTGGCCTCCAAATAGGTTGCCTGCCCCTGCTGCTAACAGCTCCAAGGCCCCTGGGCCCGTCTCCCCTGCTCAAGTGCCTCCAGAGTTCCCTCTGCTGCCCTAGATACACTCCTCAGACCCCAGAGTCTCCACACCTTCATTTTCCTGTACCCCCCCCACACACACACTAGGCTTCAGTCCACTATTTACTCCCCATTTCTTGAAACCACAGGACGCTCGTTCGCCTCTGTACCTCTGATAATATTCTTTCTTCCCCCTCCCTGTGTCCGAATCTTAACCACACTTCAAGACAAGGCAGAGGCTATCAGGCGGTAACACCCTCAAATCACTGCCACCCAGCCTCCCCCTTACCTGCATCCACGCCGCTGCCGGCACCTTCTCCTCCATTTGCAACAGAAGAGGGAACCACCCTTCTTCCGCTGACGCTGCCATCTCCCTGCTCTCTGGGACCCACCCACCCCACCTGTGTCCTTAGAACTTCATCCATCAATTAACCTCCTCTTATTTAACTTCAATGTCTCCCTCCCCGCAGGGTGTGGCTCATCAGCCCACGCCAGTGATAGCGTTAACAACAAAAACCTGCCCGCAATCCCATCCCACTGTGGTTCTCGTGCTCCTATCACTGCTTTTCTTTTATCCCCTGTGAAGAGCCAAACCTCTTGGCCCCTCTCCCAGGCCTCACCGCCTCTTCCCACGCAAACCCCTGCATTCCGTCTTCCATCCCACCACTCCTGATGCCATTAGTCTGTGAAATGTATTGACACCTACTACGTCCAGCTAACATTCACCCAGCACTGGCAGCAGGGAGGAGAAATCAGACAGGAGCTTTCTGAGGCAGATGTTCAAGCTGAGGGCTAAACTGAGGCTAGATATGCATTTTATTTGACCTACGTTATATTTTTTAATAAATTATTTGCCAAAAATTCAAGCTTCTGGAGACTTCACACTAAAAATCTAGATTGGGGGGCTTCTATTCAAGCATCTAGAAGCTGGCAACACTGCTTCTCTCATTGAATTCTAAGAATCAGCTGGAGCTGAGGGAATTCCCGTTGTGGCACAGCAGAAACGAATCAGATTAGTATCCACGAGGATGAGGGTTTAGATCCCTGGTCTCACTCAGTGGATGGGGGATCTGGCATTGCCATGAGCTGTGGTATAGGGTCACAGATGTGACGTGCATCCCGCATTGCTATAGCTGTAGTGTAGGCTGGCAGCTGCAGCTCCGATTCAACCCCTAGCCTGGAAACCTCCGTGGGTTCCCTGGGAAGCCCTAGCCTGTGGCCCTAAAAGAGAAAAAAAAAAAAAGGAATAAGCTGGAGCTGAGAAGCAGCTGCCCTTTGAATGGGGTACTGGTTCCCTCGTTCACCATGGACCCCATCAAACCTTATTTGCTCATTTTCTTTACTTTGATGGCCCCTGTGAGCACTGGTGTTTGAACACCTGCTGTAGATCAGAGCTGCCCAACAGAAATAAAAATGCAAATCACATATAATTTAAAATTTTCTAGCAGCCACATTTTTTAAATGAAAAGGAATGGGTGAAATTAACTTTAATATATTTTATTTAATCCAACATAACCCCAATACTATTTCAACATGAAAGCAACATAAAAAATTAGTGGTTATGGGAGTTCCCTTCGTGGCTCAGTGGCTCAGTGGCTGATGAATCCTACTAAGAACCATGAGGTTGCGGGTTCGATCCCTGGCCTTGCTCAGTGGGTTAAGGATCCGGCGTTGCCGTGAGCTGTGGTGTAGGTTGCAGATGCGGCTCGGATCCCGCGTTGCTGTGGCTATGGCATAAGCTGGCAGCTACAGCTCCTATTCGACCCCTAGCCTGGGAACCTCCTTATGCCCCACGTGCTGCTCTAGATAAAAAAGACAAAAAAAAAAAAAAAAATTAGTGGTTATGTGTTTCACTTTGCTTTGAGCTAAGGCTTCAAATTCTGGTGTGTGCTTTATGTTTTCCACACATCTGAACTTGAACTAGCCACTTTTCCAGTGCTCAGTCGCCAACTGGCTGCCATATGGGACAGCACAGCTCTAGATGCTTAACAGTTAGTTAAGCGTCTTGGACTCAGAGAGATTGAAAACATTAAAGAGAAAGAAAAAGCAAGAAGGACTGATGTTAAAAAGTACGCATAGTAAGAGTTTTGAAAAAAGAGGAAGTAGAGATACAGAGACAATGAACAGGTCCAATGCTCCAAGGAAAGAAACACCCTTACAGACAAATGCAATTGGCAGGCAATGCAGATTTTCTGGAGGAAACTTTGGTGTTCTAAAAATAGGCTCAGCATTAGACAGGTGGTCACTATGAAAAGCAACCAGCCAACTGTCTGAACCCCAGTTCACACACGTGGCATCTCCAGAGGCAGCAGAATGGATCAGGCTGGTGAGGGCAGGATTCTTAGGCAAGACTGGGATTTTAACGTCCTTCAAGGAATTGGGTTTGAGGAGAAATGCAATGAAGCAAGCAGGAAAGTATCTTGAGCTATGACCCAAGGAGAGTTCAGGACTCAGGGATCATAACGGAGTGAGGATACTTCAACAGGCTGTGGGGCTCCAGATGTGGGGGTGCAAACTCAGAGGCCAGATAAGGAGACTTGAGTACAAAAACAGGTACCTGGAGTCAGAAGACCAGCAACAAGAAAGGCCTCCCTGAGCCAGAGGTCATTCTTCCATCTCCCATGTGAGCACAATATGGCAACCATTTAGGTAGATACCATGTCCTCCCCTTATGCCCTCAGAGATGAACCGGAATTAAAAGTACAGGCTGAAAAAAGCCCAGCCAGCAGCTGGGAGAATGGCAAACCCATCTGCCAAGCTTAATAGGACTTGGAAACAAGTCAAGAACATCATCGCACAACCATAGAGTGATTCTGAAACTATTCCAAGAGAACCTATCTCTGAAGAGCTCTGGCCCTTCCATTCATCCCTTCATTCATTAGCAACCATTTATTGAGTAGCCTTCCCCTGATCTGTTTTACAGTGCTGATCAAATAGATCAATTGTACTAAGGCTGGCCAAATTCTACTCCAACGATGCAAAATAGGGTGAAATTGCTAATACTGAAGGGGCCTCTCTAAATAAAACTCATGGAGTCTAAAAGGATGCCTTGATGCTAAAATGTCCCATTTGCCTATCCTGTCTCATAATTTTCCAGATTGGTTAAGACGCAAGAGAATGGGAAGTGAGGCTGGTATAAAATATCTCAAAAGGGATTTCATAGGAAAATTGTCTCTCAAGAAAGTAGTGTGCAGGACTTTTAGATCTCATTACATTGAAAATGCAGTTTTTCAGGTTGCTTGCCCTCAAACTAATATTAAATACAAATATTTGGGGATATTAAGGAAATGATAGCCTGCTATTCTGCTTTAAAAAAAAAAAACATTCTTCCTAAAGACAAGAACCTAGTATACAGTGGAGGGGGAAATCTATTTACTACAATCTTGAATTGCTGAGGCATAGTGATCACTTCCCACCCCTGATTTATAAAAAGTAATGGAAGTCAGAAGAAAAGCTTGATAATGGCAACAAAATCAAGATGGCACATACAGTTAACCATGCAGAAAAAAATGATCTTTTCAATGGTAGTGACAAATCAAAATTCACAAATAAATATGGTAAAGATTACTCGGCAAGTGAAAAAAAAAAATCCCTCTTGAGGAAGAGTACCTCATACCTTTCAATAATTAACTTTATAGAAAGATAAGCTCATCATAAATGGGTATGCTTTATACTGTAATTTTACGTAAACAAGCAAGCATAACCAAAGCAAGTTCTAAGATAATATCTCTTTCATGCACATAAAACAACACTTCCCCCAAAACAGGCCACTAATCAAACAATGACCCTCAGTTATCAAGAAAGGGCTTTACTTAGGATGCTTGGTTTATTGATTCAGGGAAATACACAGTTTTTAGTACATTTTCCTGCATGCAAAATTAAAAAGTCAAAACTATAAGTTTCAGGTTTCAAAAACTTAATCCCTGCTTATCTAAAACAGATGTCTACTGTGATACTGTAAGAAACTGTGATTTAACTAAAAAACAAATTCACTTCTGAATTTGCACATTTTTGTTAATGCTTACAACATTATCTACACGTATTGTTTACTCGTCATCAATCTAGAGTTGGCAAACATTTTGGTAATTATTATGAGCAAAGAAACCATATGCATATTTCCTTGAGGTATCAAAGATATATTAATAACCTTTAATTCTGTGGAATCATCCCATATTTCCAAATAGGGCAAAAGAAAAAAAGGGACTATTTGTCTTATTTTCTTTATGAATCTATTAATCCTCTCTTATCCATCAAAGTATTTATTCACTTTTCATGATAATGTCCACATACTTGCCAAAAGTAATAAAAAATTTTTTTCATTACTATGTGAAGCTGTGATGTCACCAGTACTATCTGGGTTAATTTGGGGCTACTTTTGCCACCACTGCAGGAAAAAAATTTACATCTTAAGTTAAAAGGATCAACAAAGCCCCTGTTAATTTTTTTCAACACCCATTTACTTGGTGGCAGTGGCAATAATAACAATACATTCAATAATGACAACACAGCAACTGCTAGTGTTTACTCAGATATATTTCAGGCCGATCCCATGCAACACCTACACGGTAACACTTGCATTCATACAAGATTCATAATTATATGCAAATCCACCAGATACAGCTGATAGTAATTAAAGGTTAGATGAAACAATTTCACTCTAAAATAAACCTATCACTCTGTTTAGCCCTTCCTCTGGAAAAATCCAATGATCCCAGTATTTTTCAAGAATGTAATCACACATCAAACTTTAAACCCTGCTCCAAAATGTTCTCAGATCTCATACTCGCTCTCTCACTTTGAAAAAGATACTAACACTATTATGGAGAGCTTATTATTTATATCATTAGGGGTATTTTAGTGGTTTTAACTATTTACCTTAGGATTTTTTTTCTTTTTTAATTTGTGCCTTCCCCAAAACTAAGGTTATGTTCGTTCAAGTTCTCTTCAATGCACCTAGAAAGTAGATAGCTAAAACTACACCAAATCATATTTTTTAGTAGCTTGTGAAAATACAGGCTTTCTTTAAAAGGTCAGGTAATAAATAAAGCAAGATTTACGTCATACACAGACTTAATCTTAGAAGATATTTTCCATTTTTTGTTGGGGCTTTCGTGTTTTAAGATTTCATACCAATGAATGGATATTCCTCTTATTATGCTTTGAAACATTTCTATCATACCCTGAATATTTTACCCACTTGATTTCAAAATTATTTTTTACTATTCTAGGAAAGCAATTTTTAACAAATAAATTTGAAATAAGAGTAAGGGGAGTTCCCATCCTGGCTCAGTGGTTAACAAATCCAACTAGGAACCATAAGGTTGCGAGTTCGATCCCTGGCCTCACTCAGTGGGTTAAGGATCTGGTGTTGCCGTGAGCTGTGGTGTAGGTTGCAGACGCGGCTTGGATCTGGCGCTGCTGTGGCTCAGGTGTAGACCGGCGGCTACAGCTCCGATTGGACCCCTAGCCTGGGAACCTCCATATGCCGTGGGTGCAGCCCTAGAAAAGGCAAAAAGACAAAAAAAAAAAAAAAACACAATAAGGTTTAATATTCATAAACACTACGCACTTTTGTTAAAATGCTGGAAAAAATGCAACCTATTCATTCTTCACTCTTTATTTTAAATTCAGATTTTCTGATTCCAGCAAAGTATAATTTTAGTAACTCATCAAGACAGACTACATAAAATTGGCATATTTTGGATATGCACACAAATTGAGAAAGCATCTTTCCCAACCGTGCTGCAGAAAATGAAATGCATCTGGTATGACAATATGGCCCAGCACGTGAACTAGAATCAGGAGGAAGAAAGGGGGTTCTTTTTTCTTTTCTTTTTTTTTTTTTCAAAGCAGTACATTTTAAGTCATGCACATGCTCCAAGAGTAAGGCATTATTAAGTCTGTTAGGGTGTGTTTCAACGGTATATTTGGCTAAAGAAAACAAGAGGGCTGACTGGGGCATGGGAGGTAGAAAGGTTTGTTCAGCTGTAATCATTGTACATCAGTGACTTCCAAATCTCTTTCCCTAGCAGTCCAAAATGATTTTTTTGCTTTTGCTTAATATCTCCACCCTGTGCCAGCATATGTGCCCATATGTTGTTGGGGCCTCACGCTGGGCTGGGCTGGGGTGGAGAGGTGGGGAGTGTGTTGGAGAATATGGCTGATGCCAGGATCAAGCCAAGAACAAGAGAAAAACTGAGCAGTTTGCCTCATTTTGTAGTGAATTTTTTGTCTTCCTTGAAAGAAAGTTCTTTTTATCTAGGCAATCCGAAGATGGATTTCATGCTTTGAGCATCTTTTCTTTTATGTGTTCCCATCTGCGCTTGTGAACTGTGAATAAAACTGAAATCTGCATGTGCTACAAGCTCCCCCACCCCCCATCCCTCATGCCCAAGTAAATTCAGAGCAGAGGTGCTTTAGGAGCAAGGAAAGATCGCTGAGACATGCTGGAAACTGGGAAGGCCAATGCAGAATTAAGCCTGCTCCTGGTCACCGGACAGCTTATGGAGTCCTCTTCCAGCTCCAGGATTCGACACCTTTTCTTCCTTCTCCCCACTGGGACAGGTGAGCCAGGTTCCTTGAGTTGGGCAAAGAGGTATTTAGAGGACTAAGGAATCCTCTTTTGTGTAAGTGTGAGAGAGTGCTGCTGAAAACTGGATTGTGACTCTCAAGAGAGAAAACTCTTCGACTCAGCAAATGCAGGAAATTAACAATAAAGCCTCTTAATGGCTGAGTAATGTTCCATTGTGTGTATGTACCATATCTTCCCTATCCACTCCTCTGTCAATGGGATTTAGGTTGTTTCCATGTCCTGGCTATTGTATAGAGTGCTGCAACTTACATGTGGAAACTAAAAAGACACAATGAACTTCTTTGCAGAACAGAGAATGACTCACAGACTTTGGAAAACCCTGGTTTTTCAAATAAGACAATCTGGGGGGTGGCGGGATGCACTGTGGGTTTGGGATACAAAATCTATAAAATTAAATTGACTTGTGATGATTTATGTACACCTATAATTGAAATAAAATCCATTAAGAAAAAAAAAAACAATAAAGCCTTGGGGCTTATCTTCCTGCCTACCCTCTGCCTTTCAACTGGTCTTTGAAAGATATTTTAGCTTTTTTATATCTCCTAGAACTCCACTGAAATGCTGGTTCTTCATAATGAAAAGCTTCTTTTGAACTATAGATGGTATGATCAATAAGGTCATTTTGCAAATATGATGTAAAGGATATGCAACACTGCCTTACATGGAAAACCAAATTAATTCAGCTAATCCATCATAGAACTGATTCTAGGAATCCAAAACATGTGAACTTGCACATAGTAATCAATAGTACTGAAGTTATCTCAGAGGCATAAAAAGTTCTCCGAGTTGTCAAACATAGCAGTAGTGATGGAATAACATCCTGGAGAATGAAAAAAACCTGTCACTTGTCTGTCTTAACCATATGACCTTGGAAAGATTAATTTCTTTGAGCACTGATTGCCTAATCTATAAAACAGCAACAAGAAGTTCTATCATGTAGGACTACGGTGAGGACTGAATCATGTGAGGCTGTTAAGCGCCCAACATACAGTGAAGGCACGCACAATAATGTTAATGATCTCAAATTAGGTTGAGGTCTTTTGTATACAAGATTCAGCAGTGTATTTTAAATAAAGATTGATAGTGTCTGAAAATGTTTTGGTAAAAATGGACATAAAATTTATCCTGAATCCTCTGTTTTTGCCTTGAAAATATCTTGGTTCAGTGAACTGCAAAGTCATTTATATATTAAGTTTGCACTAGTATGATCTCTTTCTTCCAAAGCACTTCAACTCTTACTGGTTGTTTTACTATTCTTAATTATAAAATTTAATAAAAACAAATGTAAACAGGTTCCCAAATCTCAAGTTCTTATGCATTCGGATTATGTACACACATACACACACACACACACACAAACTTTTAAAATATATAGTATTCATCTATACTGATTTTAAAGCACTGTTTTTTGTTTTGTTTTTGCTTTTTAGAGCTGCACCCGTGGCATGTGGAGATTCCCAGGCTAGGGGGTCTAATCAGAGCTGTAGCCACTGGCCTACACCAGAGCCAGAGCAACGCAGGATCCGAGCCGACCTATACACCACAGGTCGGGGCAACGCCGGAAGGTTAGCCCACTGAGCAAGGCCAGGGATCGAACCTGCACCATCATGGTTCCTAGTTGGATTCGTTAACCACTGCACCACGATGGGAACTCCTAAAGCACTGTTTTAAAACCACTTTTTACCTTAATTTAGAACCAGAAACAGGAGTTCTATTCAATTATCTTTCAAGATAAAAGGAAAGGTAGATTTCTTTACGCTTTCTGTCAATATTATCTCTGCGTACTCTTCAGAGAATAACTGAAACCTTTTTCCAGACAATCAGGTGTTTTCTAGAGCATCAGTAACAAGTTACTGCAAGTGACTCTGTTTATTAAGCAACAAAACATACCAGTATTCTGCTTTATTTTCTGAAATTACACTAATTAGCCAATAAACTATAAAAAATTCAACTGAAAGCCTATCTATTCCCATATTTTACCCTTCAGCACATGGCCTTATATTTTCTATGACCCAGCTTTTAATATAATGATCTTTATTTTTTTATTACAGCTGGTTTACAGTGTTCTGTCAATTTCCTACTGTATAGCATGGTGACCCAGTTACACATACATGTATAGATTCTTTTTTCTCACATTCCAACATGCTCCATCATAAGTGCCTAGACATAGTTCCCAGTGCTACACAGCAGGATCTCATTGCTTATCCATTCCAAAGGCAATAGTCTGTATCTATTAGCCCCAAGCTCCCAATCCATCCCACTCCCCTACTCCCCCTGGCCACCACAAGTCTATTCTCCAAGTCCATGATTTTCTTTTCTGTGGAAAGGTTCACTTTTTTTTTTTTGTCTTTTTGCCTTTATCTAGAGCCGCACCTGCGGCATATGGAGGTTCCCAGGCTAGGGGTCTAACAGGAGCTGTAGCTGCTGGCCTTCACCATAGCCACAGCAACGCAGGATCTGAGCCACATCTGCAACCTACACCACAGCTCATGGCAATGCCGGATCCTTAACCCACTGAGTAAGGCCAGGGATCGAACCCGCAACCTCATGGTTCTTAGTCGGATTCTTTAACCACTGAGCCACAAAGGGAACTCCCTGGAAAGGTTCATCTGTACCATATAATAGATTCCAGATATAAGTGATATCATATGGTATTCGTCTTTCTCTTTCTGACTTACTTCACTCTAGTTCCATCCCATGTTGCTGCAAATGACATTTTGTTTTGTTCTTTTTTATGGCTGAGTAGTATTCCATTGTGTATACATACCACATTTTACTAATCCAATCATCTGTCGATGGACATTTGGTTGTTTCCATGTATGACCCAGTTTTTAATCTAAAAATTTAATGTATATGTCATTGACCTAACAATTAGAGTCAAAATAATGAGAATTTAAATAAGACACATTGGAAGAGAAGAGTTCACTAGGTGCCTGGCAGAATGGAAATTTCAAAATATTTGCTAGCATTAACACAATTCGATAAACATTTACAAAAAGGGATATCACTTCTACAAAACCGAGTAAAAGCAGTCGCTCAGTGGAACGCCTTTCAGATGCTACAAGTACGCTTTTACTTGACTCTTGCCTGACCAAAGAATCAACATGACGTATAAAAGCAGCATAATTTAAACGCAACTATTGACTAAGTTGACTATTACAACTTAGCAATGGCCATAGGGACATCTGTTAAACTCGGAAGAGACGCTCACAGGAACCACCTGTTGGGCAATGATTCACTGGCATCAGGAAGTTTTGAGAAGGGAGGGCGAGAGGATGGATGAGTGGCCTTAGGCTTAAAGGGTTTCCCCAAACATGACCTCAAGTTTGCCATCAATTCACCTCCCCGCATTTCTCATTTTTCCTGCAAGTTGCTAGGTTTGTTTTTCTTTTGACAAGACGAGACCTAGTTGAACGATTCTTTTAGGAGACCTCCAAAAAAAAGGTACCTATTTTTTGTCTAACTTTATTCCTCTCCTATCTACCATTCATACTTCCACTTTCATTGGCAACTGAGAAAGCTTCAGCTTCTAGCAGTAGCTACTATTTCTGTCAAAAGTCAAGTCAGAGCGCAAGCCAGAACTCTACTAAGCAGGAGTGTGATGCTTTCTTTCCGCTGTTTGAAGTACTTGGTAGCACCCACACCCAACCTAGCCCCAGCTACTCGCAGAGCAGTTGGAGGCGTGGCCCCGCGCACTTGGGCTCCCGCCGAGCCCACCTGTCACTCACCGGGCTGCTGCTGTGCTCCTTGACCTTCTCCGGGGTCCCCGGCTCTGCTGGACTCGGGGCTGGCTCCGTGCGAGGCGGAGGCGGTGGCGGCGGGGGCTCCAGCAGCTGCTCCAAGCAGGCGGTGCCCGGCAGGGAGGAACTCTTCTGATGGCACAAGTGCGCCGCGGGGGCCTGACGCCGTGCACCCTCATCTCTGGCACGGTCTCCCCTTGGGGGCGGCTGGGGCGAGGATGACAGGGAGGATGAGGCAGAGGATGAAGAGGGAGCTGAGTCCGGGGAACGTCCGCCAGGAGGCGTTGCACCGGCAGCTGCCACCGGTCCCCTTCCCGCGGGAAGCAAGTGCTCGCGGATCCGGCGGCGCAGCGTGGATCCCTGCTCCGCTCTGCCTGCACCACGGGGCTCGAGAGGCTCCGGCGAAGAGCAGCACAGGTTGGGCTGGGAGGAGGAGAAGACACGGTCCAGGACTTGCTTCCGTTTCTTGAAGCCGCTCCACCTGCTGCCCGCGCCACCCAAGCCGGCCAGTCCGTCCCGCCTGGCCCCGGGGGGTGGAGGAGAGGGCGACGGGGTGTCCGCAGTGCGGCGCTCAGGGGCCCCCGCGCGCCCGCTCCCGCCGCCCTTGCCCTTGCCCACCCCCAGTTGCAGGTTCTTCCAGAACCGGGCCTGGAAGGAGGAGGACGCCGCTGCAGGCTCGGGCGAGCCCGCCGCGGAAGCTCGGGGCTCCATCCTCCACCCCCTGCTCCTCCTCTCCCCACCTCCTCCTCCTTCTTCTCCGCCCTCTCCGGCTGCGTCTCCTCCCGGAGCCCCGCGGTGGCGGAGACGGCGACGACGGCGGACGCGGCAACAGAAGCCGGCAGTGCCGGGCGGCTTCAGGCCAGTCGGGGGGGAAAGAAGACGACGCCGCGGAGGCTCTCCGGGTTCGGGACTCCGGCGCCGCCTCTTCCTCCCGCACCTGCGGGGGTGGGCTGGCCCTGTACCCAAATCTCGGCCTCAGCAAAGTTTCTAGCTCTTGAGTTCCGCGGCTCCAGTCCACTGGAGTCCCTCAGGCCGCTCTCTGGCTCCTTCTCACTGGCTCCCGGCTCAAGAAGCTACACGCACCCAGGCGTACGCGTCCAGCTCCGCCAGGGACTGCAGCCGATGCCCTCCGGACAGCACCTGTCAGCTGCAGGGGCGGCTGCCTCCAAACCCGGTGCGCGTGCGACTCACAAAACAGAGAGGATCGAGCTGATGACTCTCGGTGCGCCCCGGGACCATCCTCCGGTTCCTGGTGGGAGGGCGGGTAGGAGACAGTCGGGTGGAGCTGGGTAGGGACCGGAGCCAGTTTGTTCCCCAGGATCCGGCCACAGATTCCCTCGTAGCCAGCTCAGGGCGGGCCGCTAGACAAGCCCTCTGGCAATCATTTTGGGTCCGCTAAACTGAGCTAGAGTGAAGATTAAGCGCCTTGATCGAGTCCTCTGGAGCATCTAGTGTCCACCCAACCGAGTTTGATGCTGATCGCCGCTGCCCCCGCCCCGATGCGTGCCCGGAGTACAAGACCAGAGTTTGATTTCTTCTGTCTAGACTTCATCCCCATCCGCCCCTCCCCGTTCTTTGCTTGTGTGTTAGTTTCTCTTGTGATCTGGGTCCAGAGGTTTACGGAATCTGACAGTAAAACTGGCCCTAAAGTTGCAAGGAGTTTACCATGGAGCAAGGCGTGGAGGATGCTCGCTGCTTCTGACTCCATACCAAACGCAGAGAATCTTATTTTCTCTCAAGTGCATTTTCTTTTGTTTACTTGCAAAGCAAATGGGAAAGGTTTGTAGCTCTCATTCAGACTTGCTTCTCCCGAAATCTACTGTTCCAGGGGTCTTCTGATTCTGCTGAGAGCCTCTTGAAAGCCAGGTAACACTGTGCCCCTTCCCACGTCCGCTGCATTCTGCACCCGAAAATGCAGAAAACTCGGAAGAGCTTTGGTGCGGCAATGTCTGATTCCAATCTCCTCTAGCAAGCTGTATGCCCTAGATATATCTTTAAGCTTTTTATTTTTCTATTTTTCTTACCTTTACTTTTCTTTTTTTCTTTCTCTTTTTTTTTTTTTTTCTTTTTCCTTTTCCAGGCATGTGGAAGTTCCTGTGCCAGGGGTGGAATCCAAGCCGCATCTGTGACTGAAGCCACAGCTGCAGCAACTAGGGATCCTATACCTGGTGCCTCTAGCTGATGATCAAACCTAGGATGGAGCCTGCAACATCATAGTGGCAATGCCACAGAGACAAGCTGGATCGTTAACCCACTGTTCTACAGCAGGAACTCCCATTTTTTACCTTTATAACAAATACTTAACAAGTATTTATTGAGCACCTAGTATATGCCCAGCAATATAATAGGCTCTGGGAATGCAGCCATGACAATAGCACAGGGCCCCACCATCATGAAGCCCATCTTCCAGTGGGAGGGTCAAAAAGACTTCCTAAGGGTAAAAAGTCTCATGGAGAAAATGAAGCAGGTATCAAAATAGAGTGGCTGTGGAGGTAGGGTTGCCAGATAAATTGCAGGACACCAAATTAAATTTGAATTTCATATAAACAATGAATGAAAAATATTTGAGTCTCTGTATGCTCCAAACATTGCAGAAGGCATACTAAAATACTATTTATTGTTTATCTGAAATTCACTATTAGCTGGATGTTTTGTATTTTTATTTACTAAATCTGACAATCCTATACAGAGGGTTTTTGGTTTTGGGAGAGTCCCTCTGAGAAGCTAAAATATGAGTTGAAACTTAATAGGGACAAAGAGCAGCCACTGAAAGATCTGGTTACAACATTCCAGGCAGAAGGAACAGCAGGTGCAAAGGCCCCAAGGCAAGAAGCAGCTTGGGTGGGCATGTTTAAGGACAGATGAAACCACTGAAAATAATGTAGAATAGAGGCAGAGGTGGAAAGACATGGAAGGGAAAGAAATGAGTAGGCTCCTGGAGGGGTGGGTCCTACAGCCATAGTAAGGGCTTGAGTCCCCCTGTAAGTGAAATGGGGAGCCATTAGAGGATTTTTAAACATGGGAGTGATATGACATGATTTACTAATACCTATCTCACAGGGCTGTTTCAAAGATTAAGTGAAAAAGGACTTCATTCCCTGCCTGAGGCTTTTCCACATAAGAGTCACACTGAAAATAACACAACCACAAAAAATTACCTCAGTACAGAGCTACTCTGAGAGCCCCCCCCCCAAAAAAAGAAACTGCTGTATCCAGAAGTCTTCTTTGCCATAGAGGAAAAATATTTGATACAAATTCTTCTAAGACATCCCAAATGAAAGCACAGAAAGGATAAGTAAAGAAATATCAGATTACTATGGCAAATTTAGGAGAAATGACCATCACTTTTTATCAAAGCTCCTTACAAGTATGTCAGATTTGATCATATTTAAATGATATAGAGCCACAGACCCAGGGAGATAACGCTACACAATTCAGCCTTACTGGGAAGGGGATGGATAGGTAATATTTGAGCAGAAACTCAAATGAAGTAAGAGAGGGAACCAAGTAGTGAGTCTAAGGAAAAATTTTCCCGGGAAGAGGGAGCATTAAGTGCAAAGAGGCTGAGGCAGGAAAGAACATTAGGCAAGACAGAAGAGCTGGAGCTGAGAGCAACAGGAGGCTGGGAGGAGAAACTATTGCAGAGTTGGCTAAGAGCCAGATCACAGAGCGCTCCATAGTCAACAGTGAGGACTTTGGACTTGGGTGGGATGGATGGGAAGTCATTGGACGGCTCTGAGTCGAAATTCTTTGTAATTCCAACTAGCGTTTTAAGACTCACTCTGGCCTCTATGTTGATGATAAAGTACAGGAACAGACTTTAGGTAGGGGCTACCACCATAAAGACGTAAGCGACAATGGTGGCTTTGCTGGAGCTGCTAAGTGAGAAGTGAAATTCTAAATACACAATGTTTTGAAGATAGACTGAGGCAGTAGCCATAGTTTGGACATGGGGTACTCAAGCACTATGCTAGATGGTTTTCAGCCTTTACCGTATGTAACACTCACAGCAACCCCATTTTATATAGATGAAGGAACCTGGTATGAGGTTTGATAAGTGATCTTACAAGGTCACTCACTGGGTGATGAGTAGATCCCAGGTCTACAAGATTCCAAAGCCATAGAGCTTCTTAAATTTTAAATATATGCATATATAGATAGAATAAAATAATTGAAAGAGGCCTCAAAAGATCCATGGATCCATGTCCTTATCTTGGGTGAAAGATAAGTTGTGGTGGGCAGAACCACAGCTTCTACTTGATGAGATCAAGGGCATAAATGAGAGCCCAAGAACAACATTTCTGGGACTAATTGAGTTAAAGGCCAACCTAATAGCACTTATGGAGACCTCTCATCAGTTGAGCCTTGGCTGCTGTCCCGGCTCCTAGCACTGGGCCAAATGCCTTCAGGCCCTCATTCCCTCTTTCAGTCTCTGAAATGGGGACAGTAATATCTATTGGCCTGGCCCACCTCACAAGGCCACCTCATTTGGCCTTTAATTGTAAAGGCCAAATGGAGGCAGCATTTTTAATGAGGAAAGCCTGTCCACAAGAGAGATGTCACCACTTTGTAACCCAAATCAAGAAAAGCTCCCAGACTGATTTGTTCTTACCCACATGGAAAAGCCTTGCCTGTGTGGAAAGAATCATGTTGAACCTTTCAAAACCAAGCACCCAGTTTTCGCATTTCCACATGTTGAGATGGCTGCTGACTATACGGTCAACTCAGAATAAATTCCTGTTGGGGTGTAACCTCGTTTTTGCCTTTTTCTTCCTTGAAAATTTGCTCAAAGTTCTCAAATGCACTTTAATGTTATGTAACTCCAGAGGAGCTGTTTGTGTATATTCTGTTTGGCCTAAGCTACTTCCTATTTTCTTCTTAACCAGATGGTAAAAAATTTCTAGAGCCCTAGACTGAGAGATGCTCTGGAATTTCTATGTGGAAAAGACATAGGACTGTCCATAAGGCTTAAATTATAGGGAGGATTTGAAGCTGAATTTACATAATTTTTTAAAACTGTTGTCCATATAAAAGAAAGGGTTAATTGGAAATTTGGATGGATCTGACCCCTCCCCCTGCCCACCCCTCAATGCTGAGTTTGCATGGCACAAAAGGGATGTGGGCTTTGGCCTGGTGCTACACTCAAGAGCTCTGTCACCACAAGCAGCATTTAGAGCATCAGGTTTTTATTAGCAAAATGGAAAAAATAGAACTAGTTTCCCTCTAAGGTCCCTTTCAGCTTAAAAATGGTGTAAGCTTCTGAAACAAACCTGCCAATATAGGATGCAATCCATCTACCAGCTCCTGGTCTGATTTCCTACTTTGGTTGGTGATACAAAGGCTAGTGCTGCTGGATGGGCATGCAAATAACAATGTTTGCATATATGCTCCTTGCAGAGGCTGTTAGGGTGCTACTCCTAGCCCTTAAGCCTCCACACTTCAGTGCAGGTATCTGATCTCTCCACCTGAGGGCTTCTGAACCACACCCCTCCTCCTCCAAGTGCCTGGAACAGCCCTCACCCAATGGTGCAAGCACTGATGTATGGGTACTTCATAGCTCAGAGGCAGGGAGTCTTTATGCTCCCAGTTCCAGTGTCCTTGGTGCTGGTTGGCATGATAACATGGCCCCTTCTCAGCTTCCTTTCACTCCTGTCACATGTGTTCCCTGGTCCCTGCACCTCACAAATAAACTGCTTGCATTTGAATCCTTGTGGCTAAATTAGCTTCTGTGGAATACAAACTGACGCACGTTTTAGAGACGTTTCAATCTCTAGCTAATAGGTTACCAACTCAAGCACTCTATGAGAATAAAAGACCATTCAGCAAGATTCCTTTGGCTCATACAATTCTATTATAGGGGAATACAAAGACAAAATTTATCCCAGAGCCTAGAGTTTATCCCCTGAAAGTGAGACCCCTTGAGAACCAGAATATCCATCTATGATTTACCTTCTTGATATGGTCCATTGACCTCCTAGAAGAGACAATAAAGTGGGCTCCTCGGCATCCATTACACCCTGGAAAATTATTCTCAACTGATCATGGTCATTCTATCCCTTTTTTCAGACCTGTAACCCATCCTGGAAACTATAAGAGTGTATTACTTAGGACTGGATTCAACTGAGACATATAAACCTTAAGCGTGTTCAAGAAGCCTGAGGGTCATCACCTAGACCTAGTATGGCATTCTTTCTGTCTGATTCCTTCCACCTTGTTGCTCCACCAAACATGCCTACCATTCCCAAAGTCAATGCTCCAAGGTCCTCGGTGGCACTCCAGCCATGGCAGTCACCTCCCAGCCAGCCAACAGGAGGAAAAGATGAAGAGAATACGCCACTTCCTTTAAAGTAACTTCCCAACTCTTCTATTATCCCAGAGGTTAGATCTAGGGCACATAGCCATCCCTGGCCATAAATCTTTATTCTGAGCAGTCCTGTGTCCAGCTAAAAATCTGGATTTTTGTCATTGAGGAAGAAAGTGAAGGTGGATGTTGAGGGACAACAAGCAGACTCACCTTCAGTCATAGGAGAAAGCACAGAAGAAACTCTCTTTTTTTTAGCTACATGTGTTGGTGTTTGATGTGATGCCTGGAACTGCTGCAGCCCTTTTGTTATAAGACTGAGGGTGATACAAACAACCAGTTTAGCAGAGAAGAGAGGTGGAAACAAACTCAATGCTTGAGGATGTCATTGAGCTACAGAATCAGTCAACCCGAGGCCTTCCTTAACCCTGGTACTATTATTATGTAGTTATCTACTTAATTATTAATTAGAAAGTTAATTTATAAAGAGATTTTCAGCCACTTTTAGCTATAGTAGTTTTTATTGTTTTCATAACATATTACCACAAATTTAGCTGCTTAAGACAACATCCATGTATTATCTCACAGTGTTCGTGGGTCAGAAGTCTGGGCACAGCATGGCTGAGCTGGTTCCTCTGCTTAGGTCTCACAAGACTGAAGCCAAGGGGTTGGCGGCACTGTATTCCTTTCTGAAGGCTCTGGAGAAGAATCTGCTTCTAAACTCATTCATATTGTTGGCTGAGTTAAATTCTGTGGCGTTACAGGACTGAGGTCCCTGTTTCCTTGTTGGTTTTTCCAAAGGAACGAGGATTGGGAACACGCTAAGCTTCTCGAGACTGCCCACATTCCTTGGTTCCTGGCCCTCCTCCTTGTCTTCAAAGCCAACAACAGATTTTCTCCTCACGCTTCCAGTCTCTCAGACCTCCCCTTCCTGCTTCATCTCTCTGACTCTTCTCCTGTCTCCTAGTTCTAAAGGCTCGTGTGATTACATTGTGCCAACCTGGGTAACCCAGGATAATGGACATATATTAAGGTCAGTTGATTAGAAAAATGTGACTGTATCTACAAAGTCCTTCCCCACCTATACCTATACTAGCATTTGATTGAATAACTAAGGACAGGAATGTTGAGGGCACATCTTTAAAACCATTTTTACTAGCAGTTCCCTAGAGCCCAAAGCACCCTGACTAACACATCCTCACTGTAGACCAGAGGAAAGGTTACATCTCCCCAGGTTGTCTCATTCCCAGTGGGGTATTAAATCCAGAGGAACTGGCTCAGTATTACAAAGTAAGGGAATTAAGACAGACCGATATTCATTAATGATAAGGACACTGAGAGACTGGCTAAACAGGGCAGACCTTTCCTCTTTGCCTTTGTTACTGTGAATCTGGACCTTTTGCTAATTAGACTCATACTGCTCCTCTATTTCCTAACATGGTGCTTTCCAGGTTGCAATCAGTTTTTAGTTTCTTTAAAATCTAATCATCTAATCCACACATTTTCCTCTAAAAGGTAAAATGGTTATTTAAGAAATATGCATTATTGATTTCAAATCCGTGCCTGAAAATTTAACTGCCTCCTGGCAAGCTCCCCCCCTTTTTCTTTAAATATCTGCCTAGAAAATGCACAGGCAAGAACTAAGTAGAAGAAATTCTTATGTGGATTTATTATGAGATGACCTTCTCTCTGAAGTCCATAGGATTAGAAAATTGAAAGAAAGATGGTGTAACTAAATGTCGAAAACTTGCTGGGAAAAAATCAAATCGAATACGATGCCTTTTATGAAGAAAATTTCCTTAAGGGAAACTCTACTGGCTAAACTAGGTTTCTTGGATCCTGATTTGCAAACTTTAAGTCCATCTCCCATGTTTGTTTTTCATCTTGACTTCTGCCATCATTCACAGTCAGACCTCTGAATTCTGGCCAAGTCATTAGATAGATAATACAAGTATTTTTCCCTTTTTCATTGGACACCTAAGAAACCAAGATATGAGGGGACTTGGCCTAGGTCTCATATAAAGTCAGTGATGGGACCTCTGGGTCATTACAGGTAGTAACATCTTTTAGGGAAACTTAGATTTAAGCCATCCTTACTCCCCACCACTTCCAGTGTTTGTGAATCTATTTCTCATTCAGTTCTCCACTTCAGCAGATGGGATCGCACTGCGGTGTAACCATTCCAAGATCAAAAATTGTTTGTCTCTGTCAGGACACATCGGACAACAGCCTAAGCCTTGAAGACATCAGATCTGGACAGCAGCACCTGGAAAATTTGTGCTCCCCTCTCCCCCACCCCTCAGCAGCAGGTTAAGAAACTAGTTTGAGGTGAAAAAATTGCTGCCAAAAATAAACAAAAATGGTATTCACCATTTATGGGGGCTGTCACCTATAAGGAGACCTCTGAGCATTAGTGAGATTGGCTATAAGGCAAGAGGGCTAGGGACCTATAGGGACAGTTTCTCATTGTAGACAGCAATACACTGGGATCAAAAATCAGTCCTGCTAACTTTTGTGCCCATAAGAAGAAAAATATAGTGTTCTTATGTTTTCTGTGTTGAATTTGGTTTTCCTTCAGGTAATGCCACTCAATCAGAGGTTAATGGAGGAATAATAAAATATCCAACCCAATTTTAACAATCATTAAGCCTAAATCATTTAGACAATCCCTTTAGAATCTGCCCACATCCTCTTGTGACAAAACGATTGTCTCTCAGGGAGCCTTCTCTTCCAACTCTTCCTAAGAAGGTATAGTGGGTGGATACAGAAAATATGTGATTTTCACAGGCTGGTGAAAGCAGTTGAAAAAGTAAGGGCCTGAGGTCAGTGTCATGAGCCTCTTCTGCTCTGGGGAAGATGCCCCTTGTCCACATTAACCTACCACTTCCCCTATCCAGCCAGGGCCCAGCTCTCTACCCTAAGCCTCTGCTGGGAGTACATCTAGATCCACTGGCTCTCAGTATCCACAACACAAAATAAGATAGACTCAGAAAAGCTCCTCCTGCCAGCTTCAGCATGACATCTAGTTTTTGTTTAGGTGGCTGCATGCTAAATTGGTTTGCAGCAGCTCTATCTTCTGGGAGTAAATAGTCAGAACTAATGCTGTGTTCTTCCCCCTCCCCCTCTCCCCTTCTTCTTTTTCTTCTTTATCTCAATCTCTCTTTCTCTCTGGAATTCCATTTCCAAGCATCTTCTCCATACCTCAAACTGCACATAGACTACAGGATATGTATAAGAATAGCCTTGCAGCATTGTCGGAAATAGCAATAATGATTAGCCATGTGTGTGTGTGTGTGTATATATATATATATATATATATATATATATATATATATATGCGCATTCCTTTTCTTATATTATCTTCCATCATGGTCTATCCCAAGAGATTGGATATAGTTCCCTGTGAAATGCAGTAGGACCGTATTGCTTATTCATTCTAAATGTAACGGTTTGCATCTACCAAGCCC
Organism: Catagonus wagneri; assembly: GCA_004024745.2. Taxonomy (NCBI): domain Eukaryota; kingdom Metazoa; phylum Chordata; class Mammalia; order Artiodactyla; family Tayassuidae; genus Catagonus; species Catagonus wagneri. Next base: position 17,070,968 of record PVHT020004020.1, read on the forward strand.
AAACTCCCCATCCATCCCACTCCTCCCCCCCTTCCCCCTCCCCACCTGGCAACCACAAGTCTGTTTTCTATGCCTATGAGTCTGTTTCTATTTTGTAGATAGGTTCATTTGTGCTATATATTAGATTCCAGATATAAGTGATATCATGTGGCATTTGTCTTTCTCTTTCTGACTTACTGCACTTAGTATGAGAATCTCTAGTTGCATCCATGTTGTTGCAAATGACATTATTTCACTCTTTTCATGGCTGTGTAGTATTCCATTGCATATATGTACCACATCATCTTTATCCATTTATCTGTCAATGGACATCTAAGTTGTTTCCATGTCTTGGCTATTGTGAATGGTGCTTATATGAATATAAGGGTGCATGTATCTATTTGGATTATAGTCTTGTCCAGATATATGCCCAGGAGTGGTGCTGCTGGATCATATAAGAGTACTATACTTAGTTTTCTGAGGAACCTCCATACTGTTTTCCATAGTAGTTGTACCAATTTATATTCCCACCAACAATGCAGGAGGGTTCCCTTTTCTCCACATTCTCTCCAGCATTTATTATAATTCAACAGTATTTTCTAAATTATATACCACAACATATTTAGATTCATCTTCACAATGGAATAATAGTTTGATAATAGGGAATTTATTAAGACAGTATGCCCTATTAATTGGTCAAATGAGATCAAATAATACTTAAAAGAAATGTAACAAAATTCAACATCCTTTCCTAATTTAAAAATCTTAGTAAAATAGAAAGAGATGTATAATTTTTAACGTGATGTAATAATACATATATAAACTCCAAAGCCAGCAATATGCTTCACATCAAAGCAATAATAGATGGAATCCTGTGTAAGTCAGAAACAGGCAAGCATACCAAACAAGGACACAGCTACTTAAAAGTGCTTTGCAAGAGCGAGCCAGTGAATTTAAATAGGAATATGAAATAAGATGTGTGACTATTGGAACGTATGAGACAAATTTTTCATTATTTATAGATGATATCACTATGTACTTGAAAACCTAAAGGAAAAAAGCCATCAAAACAATAATAAAGGCCAGTAAAGGAGTAAGTTACAAAATTAATCTACAAAAATTGGAGTACTCCTTTCTACAAAAAAGAGATTATAAAATAGGAAAAAATAATATTGTTAAAAATAATAACCCAAAAAATAAAAACCAAGTAAGCAAAATAAGACAAACTCAAGACCTGTATGAAGAAAGCTTTAAAACTCTATTATCAAGCATGAAAGAAAACTTAAATAAAAGAAAAATACCTAAGTATGGAGATTCACTATTGAATAGCAAATATTTCTACTTAAATGAATCCATAAAACCAATGTGATCTCATCAGAATACTGAGAATTTTAAAAACACGACTAAATATTTATAAATTTCACTTGGAAGATTAAACATGTCATAAGAGTCAAGGAAAATAAATCTGTAAAATAAGGGTTTTAGGGGGAAATGAGTCACTTCAAAAGTCAAAATTCATTACAAAGCTACGGTAATTTTAAAATTACAACACTGGTTCAGAATAGCCACAACTGATCAATGTTCTAAATGGAGTATAGAAATAAACCCAAGTACCTACAGAAATTTAGTTTTCCATAAAGATGGTACTCGAAAGACTACAGTGAAAGATTAAACATTCAGTTAAGATAAATAGCTAATCCTATGGAGAAAAACAGAACAAAGATGGATTCCTACCTCATTTCTTTTATCAAAGTAAATTTCATATAGCTCAACTACTAATCCAACACCAAAATAATTAACAACATCATAGCAAATCGAGTTGAATATATTAAAAGAATAACCCCAGTGGATCAATAATTCCATGGACACAGACATCACTCTCTGTTTTGTTCACTAATATATGATACCTGACACAGAGTAGGTGTACAATAAATATTTTTTTCATAAATTCATGAACCAAAACTATAAAGATATAAAACTACAGAAGAAAACATGCATGATTTTTTAAAATATTTCAATTAGGAAGGTTAGTCTTATTATAAGAAATTCAGAAACCACTGGGTAGTAAAAAAAGGTTTATAAACCTAGTCAAATGAAGTTAAACTTACCTGTTCAATAAAACCTCTCATATAAAAAATCATACATGAGAGGCAAAAGACAAGTTTTTAACATTCAAGAGGAATTTACTAATCAACACTAAAACACCAACAACTCAACAGAAAAATGAGCAGAAATTCATGAATAGAGAATATACTATACAGAGATAAATGAATAAGATGGTCAATAGTAACATCATGGATAATTAAGTAAATGAAAAAATTTAATGTCATATTTTCTAACCTATAATATTAAGATCATTTAAGTGGGTCATACCCAGTGTTCATGTGTCACATTTATTTATTTATTTATTTATTTAGCTATTTGGCTATTTATTTATTTATTTTGCTTTTGAGGGCTCCACCTGTGGAATATGGAAGTTCCCAGGCTAGATGTCGAATCAGAGCTATAGCTGCCGGCCTACACCTCAGCCACAGCAACTTGGGATCTTAGCCGCATCTGTGACCTACAGCACAGCTCACAGCAATGCCAGATCCCCAACCCACTGAGCAAGGTCAGGAATCCAACTTGCATCCTCATGGATACTAGTCGGATTCATTTCTGCTGCTCCACCACAGGAACTCCCTGTGTCACTTTTTTTAAAAAGGAATTCTCATGCGCTATTAGTGGAAATACAGACTAGAACACATTTGTTAAGGTGATGTACATATCAAAACGCTGAGAATGCTTACCATATGATCCAGTAAGTGTTGGTTTGCAACCTCAGGGAGTTTACTGGATGAAATTTGAAACAGGCCTCTTAAACAGGTTTAATAAGCAAGGGAACTTACAAAAGAAGATTTTCTTGGGCAGCTGTCAGACAAGCAGATCTCTGTCCCCCACTCCACCAGAATCTTCAAAGTTTATACAGAAGAATTAAGTGGATTCAGTCATGGATTCAGTCCAGCTAGTCTAAACCACAACTTATTTTCTCAAGCCTGTGTCCTTAAAAAGGCTGCTAGTATGTGAGTAGTAGGCAGAACATACATTCCACAGACAGGGACCTGTCCCCCTTGGGTAAACCAGCCTTCACATCATTTCCATGGCCACCTCCAGTGACAAGTCTTTCCAATAATTTATCCGATCAGATATACTATCACAAGTGCTCAAAGATGAATGTTTTGCTCCCTGCTCCATGGCATGCAGAAGTCCCAGGGCCAGGGATCAAGCCCACCCCACTGCTGTGACCCAAGCTGCAGCAGTGACAATGCTGGATCCTTAAGCCACTGCACCACCAAGGAACTCCCAAAGAGGTATGTTTATTATAGCATTTTATAACAGTAAAATCTGGAAACAATATAAATATTCATCAGTAGGGGAATGCCACACAGTCATTAAGATAAATTTGCAAAAGTCTGAAAAATGACTATAATATACATTGAAATTTAGAAGAAAGCCATGGAACATGAGAATGCCATTTTTGTCATGTAAAGAAAAGTGCATATGTAGGTATATATACAACCCATGTGTGCATGTATGCACTTAGAGCATCTGGAAGAAAACACAGCTAACTCTTAATAGTGCTTACTTCTGGTATGAAGTGCAGAGGACTTCTCACCTTCTCACATCATCCAGTTTTTGAGCAATCAGATTTTTACAGTCATTTGTTAGCCTTTTTTTTTTTTTTTTTGGCTGCACCTGCAGCATGTGGAAATTCCCAGGGCAGGGATTGAACCACCGCACCACAGCAGCAACCTGAGCTGTTGCAGTGACAACCCTGGATCCTTAACCCACTGAGCCACAGTGGAACTTCTGTTAGCTTTATAATAAAGATTTTTAAAAACTAGTAAAAAAATTTTAGACAGTATAGAAAAGGCTTAATATTTCTAACAGTGAAGAATGAACTTTATAATTCATTAATATATTAATACCATACTATACTAATAATTAATCTTTATATTATTAATAATGTATTGATAGTAATATTAATATTAATCAATTAATTCCAACTTAATGTTAACTATTAATATGCGACATAATGTAGTGGGCATTAGAAGGCTTGGCACTAGAAGACCTGTGTTTGAATTCAACTTTATCCTTACTTAATCTCAATAATTTATCAAACCCATATTTACTGAGATAGTAGTGCCTACCAGAATTCCAGCAGTTAATGATACCTTTACCTTATGGGGCTGATAATCTCATTTTCTAGTTATAGCACTTAATCTATCCAGACTTAAGTTTCTGCAACTTAAAAATGCACAAAAATGAGAATAGCAATGTCCACCTCCTAGATTATTGTGGCAATTAAAAGAGTTAATGCATGTGAAAGTATTTAACTAGTGCCTGGACCAGAATAAGAGCTCAGGAAATATATACTGAATGTAAAGTGTGCACATTCATAGCTGCCTTCACTAGCCTGGGTTTTTAGTGGAAATAGGAAGATAGCAAAAGTACCTTTGTTTGGAAAATAGAGAGATACTGTCTTATTTCAGACTGCTATAGCAAAACACCACAGACTGGGTAGGTTAAGCAGATAGTTACTTCTCATAATTCCAGAAGCCAGTAAATCCAGGATCAAGGTGCTGGTAGATTCTTTTCCTAGTTTACAGATGGCCACCTTCCTTCTGTGTCTTTACATAGCAGAGAGAGAGTTCTGGTCTCTTTTCCTTACAAAAACAGTAATCCTTTCATGATGACCTCACCCTCAGTACCTCATCTGAACCTAATTAACTTCCAAAGACCCACCCCCATGTAACATCACAGTAGGGGTAAGGGTTTTAACATTAAATTTGTGAAGGACACCTTCAGTTCATAACAGATACCAATACATACATTCATTGCCTGAGAGGATATTGTTCCCTCTTAAGAATCAGCCAGGATAGAAATATTTTATTTGAGTGAATTTGTCAGCAGTCCTGTGAATGAATGATAGTGTTGATATGTCAAACTGTCATCTGTCATTACAAAAAAACTCCCAGGACATGTCTGGATTTGCTAATTATTGCCAGGTACACATTCTGGAATTCCCAGCTTAAATCTGTAAATGAAAGATGACAGAACCAGTATTACATAATTTCACTCAAGTATTGACTAACCTCATTTTGGTCTTAAAATATTTAAGTGTATTTTAACAACCTTCATTTATGATACTGTGCAAACAATTTTGAACAACTATTTTTCATTGGTTTACTCAACCAAATTAAGTTGAAGTGAAAAAGGATGAAATCAGTGAGAAAGAAGCAAAAGGGAGGAATGGATAATCCTTACGTTGAACTCTTTGAGAACAGGAAAGATAATCACTTTTCTATCATAAATAAAGATTTAAAAGACACCTCAGCTTGGAAATAATTTTGTCAACCTCAATTAGAGGTGACTGCTGTTTTACTACAGCAGACATGGTGAAGAGGGATCACACTTATCTCAGCCAAGTGTTTTGGGGGGGGGCTGTGTTTTGGATTATTCTGTGGTTTATTCTCTCTGCTAATAAATTGAACAACTAATAAAATCAAGTGTCAGAGTAACTTTTAAAACAGTAACTTCAATTTTAAAGTCAAAAATATAACAAAAGAAAAAAAGAAAGACCCAAGAATTCAATTCAGCATACAGATTATGATCACTTGCAAAGTGCAGAGAACTGTCCTAGGTGCTTAAGTGGACACAAGGATGAATCATGCCTGATCTTTGCCCTGGCAGATCATATATTCTAGAGAGGGAGCCATGACACATGCATAAATAATTATTAAGTAATAAAGAACGATTTATGTTTTTATAAGAAACAAAAGATGCTTTAGGGATAGAGGAGATAGAAAATTGGGGGTTGGCAGATGGGGAGGTGATATGGGTCAGGAAGTTGCTGCAACCACTGTGGCATTTGAGTTAAGCCTTGAAGTGGATAAGATTTTATCTGACAGATGGAGAGAAGTAGCAGGAATGCCAAAGAGAGGGAAGAGCATATATTAAAAACACAATGGTAGAGAAGTAAGATGGAGCACAAGAATCAGCCAATGGTCTAGTATGCCTAGCTTCCTCTGGCAAATACGGGTGGGCATCTCTATATTAGGCAGGAGCAGGATACTACCATACTTTAGTTTAAACAGTATGTCGGGCTTTATTCTAGCAATGGAGAATCACTAAAAAAATTTTTAGAGTGAAAGTGAAATGGTTATATTACGCTGAGGGTATATAGACAAAGGCAAAACTGGAAGATGGGAGAAGAGTTTTGGATTACACTGGCAAAAGGATAAGTAACAAGGGCCTTGGGCTAAGGTTGTGGTGAGAAGGAAACCTGGGGCAAGTGGCACACAGGAAGGAAACTAACACATATTGAGACCTTATTTTGTTCTCAATGCTTTATATATGAGCATTTGTAATCCTCACAGGAATCCTAAAAGTAATATTATCCTCCTTAACTGAGGCGAAGAGAGATTAAATAGCTTGCTAACTAGATGTGTCTGATTGGAAAGTGCACATTCTTTCTAATGTACCTTTCTGCCTTCTTGAGTAAAACTGACAGAACTTGCTGGCAGATTAAAGTGGGGGAACAAGAAAGAGAAATGAGTAAAAGATGACTCCATGGCTTTGGCCATGAGTTATTGAGAGGATGGAGGTGCCACCAATTAAAATAAAAGGTCCTGGAGAAAAAAATCAATTTAGGTGGAAGATGATAGCCCAGTTTTAGACAATGAGTTTGAATCAATTCAAAAGTTTTGTCAATATTCATTGGGTTTTTTTGGCCACACCCAGGGCTCTCAATATTTCATGCATCTCATTTCGGTCACCCTGCTATTTCTTATTCACTCACTCAGATAAGGCTTTCCTCTCTGCTGTTGTGCCAAAACTGCTCACAGGAAGGTCACCAATACCTGCCCCACCATTAAATTCAATGGTCACCTCTCTAATCTCATCTGAAGTTACCAGCAACATTTGATGCAGCTGTACTCTCTCTCCTCCCTAATATTTTTTTTTTTTGCTTGCTAAGATGTTATGCTCTCTTGCTTTTCCACCTACCTCACAGATCAACTTCTCAGTCTCCTTCACTGGTCCTCCTTCTTCTCCCCAAACTTGTAATGTTATCATGCCCCAGATCTCAGTTCTTGGTTCTTTTGTCTTCTCGATCCATGCTCATCCTTTCGGTCATGTCACCCAGAATCACGGCTTTAAATATCTCTTTGCCACCAATGGTCACATTTACATTTTCAGCTCAGTATCATTCCTGAATCCCAGATGGCTCCCGTAATCCAACATCCTTTCTGACATCTCCACCTGACATCAAGTAGATGCCTCAAATATAACATGGGTAAAACTGATCTTCTGACCTTCTTTCATCAAACATGTTTTACCTGCAGCCTTCCCAATCCCAACTGATGGCTGCTCTATCCTTCAAGCTGCTCAGGCTAGACTATCTAATACCAAAGGAAATTTGAAGGGCTCAATCTTCAAAATATATCCAAAACCTGCCCCCCTTGCCAACTCCGCTCCTATCATTCTGGTCCAAGATTTGCCCAGATTACTACAGTACTTACACAATTGGCTTCTAAGTGCTACCCTTACCACCCTAGAGCCTATTCTCAGCAAGCAGTCAGAATGTTCCTTTTGACACAAAAAATCTATCTTGTCATTCTCTGCTTAAGATTCTCCAGGAGCTCCCCATTTCACAAAGCCCTTAGAAAGGCTGACAAGACCCCACACAATCTAATTTCTCATTTCCTCTCTGACCTTCTCTCCTACCACTATTTCTTGAATATGCCAGGCACATTTGTGCCTTAAGCTCTTTGCAGTGGCTATTCCTCTGCCCCAAATGCATTTCTCCCAGAAATTTGCAAAGCTAAATCCCTCACATGCTTTAAGATTCTCTCAAATGTTTTTTTCTCTGAAAGGCCAACACGGATCATGCTATAGAAAACTGCAACCAGCACTCCTATCACCACCCTTGATAAGTGCCCTCTTGATTCGCTTTATCTTGTTCTATCCTTTTCTTTTTCATTAGTGCTTCTCACATAAAATCTAATTTTTGTATTTTTTATGTTGAGGTTTCCTGTCTTTCTTCTGCCACTAATAAGGTCCATGAGGGCAGGTAACTTTGTCTTACCCACTGATATATCTCAAGCACCTAGAACACTGCCTGCCACCTGGTATGTACTCAATAAATATCCACTGGATAAATGAGATGTTTAGCAAACAGATTTTTTTTTAAATTGTTCTTTCATTGCTTTTATTTATTTATTTATTGACCGTACCCTTGGCATGCGGAAGTCCTCAGGATACTTACTGAATCTGAGCCACAGCTTCTACCTATACCACAGCTGCAGCAAAACCAGATCCTTAATCCCTTGCATGGGGCCAGGAACCGAACTCACACTGCCGCAGAGACAGCACTGGATCTTAACCTGCTACACCACAGTGGGAACTCCCAAATGGATAGAAGTTCAATTCAAGAAATATTTAGTGACTATTTAATCTGTTCAAGATTCTGAGTAGATCTGGAACTCAGGAAAACAGAGATATATTTGAGAGTCATCAGAATAATTCTAATAGCTGAAATTGTGAAAATGCATGTATTACCAGGGGGAATACAAGAAGGCAAAAAGAAGACAACTGCAGACACAGATTAGGTATAGTGGGAGAAACAAAGAAGCCAGCAAATGCTTTCAGGAAGAAAGAGGGTTATCTGTAGTGTCAAGTGCTACAGAGAGAAGAGGAGGATAAGGACTGAGAAATGGTAACTGCATTTCAAAAGTTACTATGACTTTAAAAAGAACAGTTAAGTAATTATCTCATAAAAAGTTTTATGATGCTGTTACAAAAATAGTGCACAATCAAGAAAAGATTTTATTTGCTACACTAGTGAGAAAGCCAAACACACATGAGAAATATTTTATGGCAGAAGTGATATTAATTAAATATTAAGCAATCAAAAATCTTAATTTAATATTTATAACTCTTTGCAACTTCTCCACTAGAGTAGTAATCAAAGACAGACAATAGGCAATACTTGGACTTGAAAACCAGGTTCTGCCACTTTCTAGCTTATGATTTTGGGCATTTCAACTCTCTTAGTCTCAGTTTTCTCCCCTGTCAAAAAACTTAATAATATTTGCCTTATGTGTGCCTCATAGGATTATTGGGGAGAATGAATAATATAAGAGAAGGTATAACTACAAATCTCTTCATTCCAGGGCCAATATTATCTGCAGGCAGCATGCTGTGTTAAGAGAAACTAGTTCTTCAGCTCAGCTATGGCTTGACCAGGACACTGGATGTTATAGATACCCATGATTTCATTTATAAAACAAAAATGTCAGTACCTGTCTTGTTTGTCTCACTTGATTCTTCTAGGGATCTAATGAGATGGTATATAAAAGTACTTTGCAAACTTTAAGTACTTTCCATTTGTAAAAAAGAAAAAGTATGTCTGGAGATTCTCTGTGTTTGAAACTCTGGAAACAGTGGTTCTCAAACATCTGTGTAGCTAAGAATCACCTGGGGTGCTTGGTAAAATTGCAGATTCCAGGGCCCTCGCCCCAGAAACTCCCAGGCATTGATCTTGAGAGGGGGCCTAGGAATCTGCATTTGGAACAAACTCCCAAGGTGATTGTGTTGCACACAGTCCACATGTCCTAAGGCAGGGTAAGGCAAGACTGGGAGTGTTGAGGAAGCATTAGAAAGATGGGTAGGGAGTTCCCACTTTGACTCAGTGGTAATGAACCCAGCTAGTAACCATGAGGATGTGGGTTCATCCCTGGTCTCGCTCAGTGGCCTTGGGATCTGGTGTTGCCGTGAGCTGTTGCCTGGGTCAAAGACACAGCTCAGATCTGGTTGTTGCTCTGGCTGTGGCATAAGCCAGCAGCTATAGCTATGATTCGACCCCTAGCCTGGGAATTTCCATATCGTGCAGGTGCGGCCCTAAAAAGCAGGAGGTATGGGAAGCAGTGGGCTTATTCTGAATCCCTGGGTCTCACTCTTGACCCCTGCTGGGGAGGAATGGTCTTTCCTCTGAACAGCCAATATGCTCTAAAAGCTTTTTTTCTAATTCTAAGAGTTTGGACAACTAATAAATACCACTGATCATTTATAACAGATACTTGAACACTGAAGAACAAATTAACATAACGGTATATGGAATGGTTATATACCAAAGTGTTAGCCTCTCCTAACACTTAGTTATTCCTAAATGCCAAAATTACCAGGTATGAAAACAGATGATCATTATGGAAACAAGCACATAATTCTTTCCTGCTGAGCACAAGGGTAACCTCTCTGGCTGGTCTCAGCCTTTTGCTTCGTAGCATGACCAACATCTCAGTTCAAAGGGAGCCATCATCCTCGACCTTCACTGAAAGAATCTGGCATTGCTGTGAGCTGTGGTGTGAGTCACAAATGTCGCTTGGATCTGGTGTTGCTATGGCTGTGGAGTAGGCCAGCAGCTACAGCTCTTATTTGCCCTCCTAGCCTAGGAACCTGGGAACTTCCATGTGCCACACAAGTGTGGCCCTTAAAAGCAAAAAAAAAAAAAAAAAAAAAAAAAACGGTTAATGAAACAAACCCTTGGGGAGTTAAAAATTATGTCCATACTCTTCTTTCTTTTTTTTTTTTGCCTTTTCTGGGGCCACACTGGTGGCATACAGAGGTTCCCAGGCTAGGGGGTCCAATCAGAGGTACAGCTGCCAGCTTACGCCACAGCAGCACCGGATCCAAGCTGCGTGTGCAACCTACACCACAGCTGACGACAATGCCAGATCCTTAACCCACTGAGCAAGGCCAGGGATCGAACCCGCAACCTCATGGTTCCTAGTCAGATTCGTTAACCACTGAGCCATGACGGGAACTCCCATGTCCATACTGTCTTACACTGAAGTATCTCAATGGTAAAATTTGTCAAATAAATTTCATCTTCCCCGAAATCTTTTCTGTATTTACTTACCATAAATCGTCAAGAAATTTAAAATATATTTCAGGGAAGATAAATAATCCTTTCCATCTTGAATACATATATTCCACAAACTTTTATTCCAAGAACTTCAAGCTCCTAAGTTTAATTTTACAAGCATGTGGGGTAGTTTCTCCTTGAGAAACAGGCTCCCCAAATGAAACTGTAATTTTATCCTTCAGAGTTTTGTTTCCGAAATACTATTATACTAGTTCGTGTCCATGAATTTTTTTTTTTGATTTGAAATAGGCCCTTTTCTATCTAAAGAAGAAGAGAGAAGCATTTTATTTTCCCTTGCTAAAGATCTATACATGATAGCTCTGTTTTTTAGGACATCATGAAAGAATATTCAAGTACATAATTCAAGTTTAAATATAACAGATATTCTTCACAGTAATGATCTCATTCTCTTTACCGATTCTGTGCGACACAGCTGTGCTTTACCATGGGGTACAGGAAGATGGTTAAACAGATAATGATATATCAACCCATGAAATATAAAATTTTCATTACAATTACAAGTATGTCAAATATACTAATAGATTAAATGGAAATATACTTACAAAATGGTGTTCAAATTTAAAGTAACTGCAAAACATAATGAACACACTATTTTAAATTCTTACAGTTTATTTACTTAAACTCTGCTTTCATCAGAAAAAAATGGTCACTTTGAAGAATATATAACACATAAAAGATAATATAAATTAACTTCCAGTTATAAGATAATTAAGTACTAGGGATGTAATATAATAATATAATGACATGATGACTATAGTTAATCACCATATAAGACACATGAAAGTAATTAGAAGAGTAAATCTTAACAGTTGTCATCACAAGGAAAAATTTTATTCTTTTTTTTGCTTTTTCTTAATATTGTATCTATATGAGATACATGCTAATGCTAATTAAATTTATCATGGTAATCACTTCACAATATATGTAAGTCAAAGCCTTAAGTTGTACATCTTAAACCTATGCAGTGATATATGTCAATTATATCTCAATAAGACTGGAAAAAAGTATAAAAGAGAAGAAATTTTAAAAGTAAAGAAAAAGAACAACTACTTAATCACATACATCTAAGTTGATGAAGTTCAGATGTTAATTTAGTGAAGTATAAAATTTTATGTTCCAAGAGTTGTTGTTTCTGTGAAATCAGGTGTATAATAAATATTTTCAGCTATAGTTCATGGGAAATGCCCCAAATAGCTGCATGAAGCAAAGTGTCTCTCTGAAAGAGAAGTGTGTTCTGAGCTCCTAAGACTGGTGTTTCTGGCGCAAACTGAGCATCAGAAGACTAAGGGCATTGGTATTGATGTAATTCTTTGGATTATGGTACTTTCTTTTTGGGTGTAAATTCCATTAATCTAAATCAATGAGCATGACAACCTATCTCCCTTCTACCAAAAAAAAAAAAAAAAAAAAAAACCATAATCCTTAATAATGATTAGTGTCTGCTTCACACTTTAGGGATAATTATTCTCCCTTTGCTGAAACAAGCTCTTCCTGACTCCAAAAAGCACAGCACATTTAGAGGCAAATTACAACTGCCTCAGCAAATCACATTAAGGGCTAAATTTATCTGAATAATTAAAACAACTTAAGGAAAACAAATGTTTCTAGCTCTTAAGAACTAGGCTTCTCAGTACCTCAGCAAAGTATTGTAACCCAATGAAAGTTTTCCAGAGAAGGGAGACAAAAATATACATCACTACAATCTTAGCATTTATTCCATACTAATTGCATTTTTGTCAAATTAAGTATGAGAAGAAAATGACTCAAAGCTTCTAATATATTTGACTGTCAAAGTCCCCTTAGGTTTGTTTGTCATCTCTAATAAATTAACATTATTTTCCTTTAAAGAAGTTAGTTTGGCTTCTGGGAGGTCTGAGGAGAGATTGAAGACCTGTGCGAAAGTTCAGCATCTTTCAAAATAAGTCCTTCTGAGGCAGGGATGCATCAGAGAAAGGAGAGCAGCAGTGGGTAGGGGTCAAAATAAGGACCTCAGAGACAGAGTACAGATAGGTACAGCCCAGTTCAACTGACCTTCCGAAAGGAGCTCCAATCTGACTGATGACATAATCCCCAACCAGTGTCCCTTGTAGTTTATGTTTTGATCTTAGAGACACTATAGGAAAATTAATCCACTGATAGCAATTTCAGGCATCTCCCTGAATACGAGAATATTGGCCATTTATATCTGCTGGAGTTCCCAGAATTTTTCAGGGAAATAGTATTTCTTTTTCTTTTATTCCTTGTCTTTTTTTGGGGGGGTTGTTTGTTTTTCCTCCAATATGAGGCTTAATACCAAAATACCAATCCTTTCCATGAAACGTAAAATGTGTGGTCTTTACTATTTTTAATATGAAAAATGCTTGTGAGAGATCCATGGTTTAATTTGTAGCCTCTGTCTTAAAAGGCAGGCCTAATTCACTATTACTGCTCTAAACTTTACAATTAAGATAAATTCTGTTAGACTTTAAGCTCCAGGAAGGACGGCACTATGTCCACTTTGCTCGCCATAGTACAGGCTAACTCACTTAACAGAGTTAGTAGCTTAGTGGCTCAACATTTAGATTCTTGGGTCAGGTTACCTGGTACAAATACTGCTTAGCACCACAAACTGTGTGATCTTTAAACAACTTGGGAAGCTCTCTGGGAATCAGTTTCCTCATTAACAAAACTGGGATAATAATGTTACTAGTCATTATCTCCACTGTTGGAGAGACTGAATGAGATAATCCATACAAAGCATGTATCATAATGCCTGAGACAAATAAATAATAAATGTTCAATAAATATAATAACGCATTATAGATCGGCTATTAACAAAGTATTTTAAAGGGCTTGAATCAGTCTGTTTGATTTCCTTTGTAGCAAATATACTATGCTAATATTGTAAATATACCTCAAAGCATACTACCTGATTTTTTACATTTCTAGGACTACATCAGATTGGGTTTTGGTACATAGAGTACAATCCTGTTTCATTTATCTTCATTAAAGTGAAGAATATGGAACAATGACATGAGCTCGTCTTTTCTGGTTACTGTTTTGCTATTTTTTATGGTTTCATAATGCATGATGTGTCAAGAAGATAAAAGTTTACACTCATGACCCTGATTCATGAGTTTTTATCTTTGCATAATTTTCATTTTCTTTGGAACTATTTTTAGTAGTGTATCTATGAAAGCTGTCTTTCTCCTCTTGAATAAAAATGAATTCACATTTTGGGGTTTTTTAAACCATCAATATTATAGCTTAGGGGTTTCTTCTCTTTTCCTTTTTCTTTTTTTAACTTTGTGAGTTCCCTCCTCTGAGGAACGATTCTGTAGGTGGTAAGTGGATGCCTTGGAAAGGAAGTGTCTCATCACCTCTTGCCTCACTAGAGTTGGTCATAATAGCTGGTTTCCTTGTCCTTGTGCTCATATCATCTTGGTCTGTTTTTGACTATACCGATTTTTTTATGTTTTCTGAATTGCTTCAATGAGAACTAGTCTTCACTGTTTCTTTACATTTGATAAAATCAAAGGATTTTCATGAGGGGAATAACATCTTTGTTTATATCGTTGCCAATAAACTAGACCCTGAGGCAGTTTTGGTTTTCCTTGATTTTCACTCTCTTTCCTGTTATTACTCTTTTGTTTTTATATTCTGCTCTATGGTGTCACTAGCATGAGTTCCAAACTACCCCCTTCTCTCAGCATTGATTGTGAAACTGGCAGTCTCCATTTCTTGTGAAACAAGAGGAAGTGGCTCATAAGTTTGAAAAAAAAAAGCATTTGACTAAAATAGGATTGTTGCTATTATAAAGGGAGATGTAAAAAATATACATAAATAAACTTTTCCCATTGTTTCACTTGAACGTGGAAGTCTGCTGGACTACAGCGTGTATTCTGCTTAAACAGCAGCAGGGATTTGTTTTTTAATGAAATTCTACATAACGGTGTAAATTTTATCATCTCCAAAAAAGGCTTCTGAAAAGCATTCTCATATCTTCATCCATAAAAGGAGTTTCATACTCTCCACCTTCAACATTTTACTCCTCATTTCAAGGTCTAAACTGGAATTGAGGTAACCATGAAATTTTCCCTACCCTCAATCTTGAGTATCCAAAAACAGAACAAGTGAGAAAATTGTGTTAGGAAACTTGGCTCCTCTCCTTAACTCTTGAAACAAACATTTGTGTGGTCGTAGGCAAGTCATTTAACATCTCTGTGCTTCAGTTTTCACATCTGCAAAATGAAAGAACTGGACTCAATCCTCTCTGGTTGCTCTCCCTCTATCTATAAAAAAACAACAGCACTAAAATATTTTTCACAGCAAATTCATTGAAACAACTTCATTTACAGACTCAGTCAAGTCAGGCTCTGCTTTGACACTAGGAAGAATCCTAATCTTCTTTGATATTAGGAAGACCCTTTACCCACTGAGTGAGGCCAGGTATTGAACCCGAATCCTCATGAATACTAGTCAGGCTCATTTCCACTAAGCTGCAAAGGGTGAGGAGGCATAAATTGGGAGGATGAGATTGACACATACACAGTACTATATATAGAATAGGTGACTAACAAGGACCTACTATATAAACAGGGAAATCTACTCAATGTTCTATAATAACCTATATGGGAAAAAAGAATGGATGTGTGTGTATATGTATAACTGATTCGCTTTGCTGTAAACCTGAAGCTAATACAACAATGTAAATCAACTCTACCCCGATATAATTTAAATAAATAATATCTTTTCAGAGACAGAAATTTCACTTTTCGCTAGTAAATCTGCTTTTAGCTAATCTGAAAACTTTGTGGCTGTTAAGCAATAATTTTTTGTTTCGTTTTTCATTGCCCACCAATAGAAATTCCTTGACACCAGGAAATTGTTCTACTGAAAACCAATGTGAGTGACATGTAAAAGAGCAAGAATCCTCACAAGCTGTGAAGGATAGGAGAGTCCTCATTGCTGGGTCCATTCCAGGCTGGGACATCAAGACAGTATGAGACCGTCCAGGTGACTCTCCTGCCTTTCAACCTGTGCTAACGCTGTTGGTGCGGCCCTGGACAGTGAGCGACGAGGAAGGAACTGGCCTGTAGGTCAGGCAGAGCCGGCCTCAAGATTCTTCTCCATCCCCACTAATGTGATGGAAACCCCAAGACTCTCTCCCCGGAATTATCCTTTCTTTTAAGATCTAAATGAAATAACTCACAGTCTGAGGCATGTCCAGTGCTTTCCCAATGTTTCTGAGGTATTGAGGGGGAGAGACATCATGTTCCCACTCTTTGTTTGCTCTAAATTCTCGCTCCAAGTTCAATTCCCCACCTCCACTCATATCTTCTCTCCTGTCACCACTCCTCTTCCTCTTCCTCACCTCACCCTAATATGGACCCCCAACCAAAGCACTTTCCAGGAAAGACTCTTACATGTCACAAAGTTTTACTAAGTTTTAACTGCAACCAAGAACAACCCAACACAGGGCAAACAACAGTTTTTAATTTAAATGAGGGCAGATCTCACTGTCCCTAAAAATGCTTTGACCATTTCTGATCAGATGACCTTTCTCCCCTAGGTTCTTGCTACCGGGTATATGGCCATACTCGGTTTCCAAGCATTCTATCCATTCCCTTTATTCCTCTCTCCCCCAGAAACCCATCCTCCTCTCCAGTCGCTAGTGTGCAATCTAGACATTTCAGTTACTTGCTTATGCAGAGCCATTCAGTTTCTCAAACTCCATCTTACACTGGTTGTTGGGTCTTATAGATATCTGAAAACAAGCTCTCTGCCCCTGAAATCAATTGTATTTTTTATCTTTTTTTAAAATTGAAGTATAGTTGATCTACAATGTTGTATTAGCTTCAAGTATAGAGCAAAGTGATGTTATATACATAATATATATAATATATACTTCATATGTATATTATTCTTTTTCAGATTCTTTTCCCACATAAATGATTACAAAATATTGAGTATAGTTTTGCTTCTATACAGTAGGTCCTTATTGGTTATCCATATTATATAGAGAGTAGTGTGTATATGTTAATCCCAAATTATCTTGGAATGTTAATGCAATAACCATAGGCATCTTTTTCCTTTCCATGATAGTAGCCACATCAATGCGTACAAGTTGATTAATTCATCTGAGCCTCAGTTTACTCATCTACTTCATTTGGTTGTTATGACAACTGAATGTAAAAGCTCAGCATAACTCTTGACAAATGGCAGCTTCTGGTATTAAGCATCAGAAATCTCCATTAGAAAGAGTAATTAATAACAGTACCATTCGAGAAGTAGTTGCCAACACCCACAGCCAGTAGCTGAAATGCTAGGCCGAAGTTGAGGTACCACACTCTGGCACCAGTGACCTCATTTCTGGATACCCTAGATGCCATGTTTTCTAGAAAATACATAGTCAGAAATATTAGGCAAATCATCTCATCCAAGAGCTAAAAATATTATCACCACCTCCCAACAGCAAGGGATAGCATTCTGTCTTGCTTATGTTGTTTATGTCTTTCTCTCAGAGAGGAGAACAGAGCTGGACAGAGGCCCAGCTATGTGCTACATGCTTCTGAAATCCATTGCCTGCCACCATGGATCTGCTCTGATAATAGACTGTAGTTACGGCTTAACAAGGATTTTAATTTCCCAATGAAACAGAAGTTGGCCTATAGATAATCCTCCAAATCAGTTCTGCCAACAGCTGAGTTAATGTCATTTAATGTCAATGAAATTAGTTAATGTAAACAAAAAAGTCAAATTCAAGGCGAATGCCAGAGGGTGGACTTGAATCAGGTCCCATTAGCCTACTCCTTGTTCCCAGGTTCTCCTCACATCAAAACGACCAAAGGAATTCTCTGGGCAAAGATATCTCTATCTCTATCTCTATCTCTATCTCTATCTCTAATCTCCATCACTCTCTCTATTTCATTCACCTTTTACAAGTTCCAAGACAATTTCTACTCTTTCAGACCTTCCCTTGAACCATGCCCCAAGCATCCACTTGAAAAGGAGATGGCCTTATGTATTTGGGACTTTGTGAGACAGGCATGCACTGTGTACCAGCTATGTTCCAGGATCTCTGCCACATGATTGACATGTATAATCTCAGCTATTTCTTCAGCAATACAATGGGATAGATAGTATACTACTTTAAAGACAGAAAACTGATGCTCAGAGAAAGTAAGGTACTTGAACATGGCCACGCAATCTGTAAGTGAATAAATAGGATTAAAATCCAGGTCTGTCAGGTGTCATTTCATGTTTTTCACCACAAAATTCTCCCTGTGTGAGGCCACCAGTACACCATCAGCCCCCAAAATATTTCTACTTAGACCCAAAGATCTCTAGAATTCTAATGCTCAACCTCACTAATTATTAGAGAAATGCAAATCAAAACTACTGTGAGGTACTACCTCACAACTGTCAGAATGGTCATCATTAACAAGTCAACAAATAACAAATGCTGGAGATGTTGTGAAGAAAAGGGTACCCTCCTCTACTGTTGGTGGGAGTATAAATTGGTACAACCACTATGGAAAACAGTACGGAGGTACCTCATAAAACTAAATATAAAATTACCATATGACCCAGCAATCCCACTCTTGGGCAAATATCCAGACAAAACTTTTCTTGAAAAAGATACATGCACCCATATTTCAATGCAGTCCTATTCACAATAGCCAAGACATGGAAACAACCTGAATGTTCATCGACAGATGAATGGATTAAGATGATGTGATATACACACATACACGTATATATGCACAAACACACACAATATATACTACTCAGCCATAAAAAGGAACAAAATAATGCCATTTGCAGTAACAGGGATGGAACTAGAGACTCTCATACTAAGTGAAGTAAAGAAGAAAGAGAAAGACAAATACCATATGATATTACTTATATCTTGAATCTAATGTATAGCACAAATGAATCTTTCCACAGAAAAGAAACACATGGACTTGGAGAACAGACTTGTGGTTGCCAAGGGTGTGGATGTGGGATGGACTGGGAGTCTGGTGTTAGTAGATGCAAACTATAGCATTTGGAGTGGATAAGCAATGAGATACTGCTGTATAGCACTGAGAACTATATCTAGTCACTTATGATGGAGGATAATGTGAGAAAAAGAATGTATATATGTATGTGTGACTGGGTCACTCTGATGTACAGGAGAAATTGACAGAACACTATAAACCAACTATAATGGAAAAAATAAAAACCATTAAAAAAAACCTCTAGAATTCTTGGTGTGGAACTGCTCACAGTCTAAAATGTTTCCAAATAGATTTATCTCTGGAAAATAGGGACAGTGTAGCATTCCTGTGGAAGGCAGGAATAGTCCACAAAATTTGGCTAATTCTACAAATTACAGGGTTCTATCTGGTAATAGATGACCAATTAAAATCTTTGGAGCTCTAGGAACACCTTCAACGGTGGCATAATCATTCCCAGCCTGGGTTCTTCCCAGTTCAGCTGGATCCTAGTGTCCTTTATTGCTCTAATTGCCAATTCTCATTATGGTATTTCTTTCTTTAGAAACTACCTTTGCCCTCTGAAGTGCCTCTCCTTAACTTTCAAGTCCCTGGGTAATCTGGCCTGAGGGTAATGTTTCAGCTTCATCTTCCACAGGCCCTCACACAAGCAAAACCACTCAAGCAGTCATTCACATGCCCTGAGCCTTTGCTATACAATATAAAATGTCCTAGCTCAGGGTTGAAGTGAGAGTAAATTTCTCTGCAGTAAAAGCAACAGAAATTTACCACAAGGAGATACTACTTCACACCTACTATAATCAAAAGAGTGGAAAACAACAAGTGATGGTAAGATATAGAGAAACTGAAACCCTCATGCATTGCTAGTAGGAACGTAAAATGGTATAACCACTGTGGTTTCTCAAAACAGGTGAACATACAAAACCATACGATTCAGCAATTCCACCTCTAAACGTATACAAAAAAGAACTGAAAGGAGGGACTTGAACAGATATCTGTATGGCAATGTTTATAGTAGCATTATTCACCATAGCCAAAAGTAGAAATAAACCAAATGTCCAGCAATAGATGAGTGGCTAAACAAAATGTGGTATAGGCATATAGTGGAATATTGTTCAGCCATAAGAAGGAATGAAACTTTGATACAGGCTACACCATGAATGGACTTTGAAAAGATTATTCTAGTGAAGTAGACCTGACATAAAAGGTCACATTTTTATGATTTCACTTTTATGAAACATCCAGAATAGGCAAATCCGTAGATGTAGAGAGTAAAGAACTCAGATGAGGGGGCATGGAATAAGACTGATTAATGGGAAATGGAGTTTCCTTTTGGGGTGATGAGAATTTTCTGGGACTAGACAGCACTGATGGCTTCACAATATTGTAAATGT
This sequence comes from Catagonus wagneri, assembly GCA_004024745.2. NCBI lineage: Eukaryota > Metazoa > Chordata > Mammalia > Artiodactyla > Tayassuidae > Catagonus > Catagonus wagneri. Next base: position 17,091,307 of record PVHT020004020.1, read on the forward strand.
ACTAAATGACACTGAATTGTACACTCTAAAAATGATGAAAATGATACATTTTATTGTGTGTATTTTATCACAATAAACATTTAAAAGCTTAGAGAAATGACTCATAAAAACTGCTCTATTTATTCAGTAATTCATTTATAAGGATGCTTGTGTTGAGAAGAAATGGAGCCCAAGCCTACCACAATAATTGTTGATTTGGAATTGATAAAAAACAAAAACCAATGTTAAAGTGAAAGAAGAAAGAAGTGAGTCCCTTTGTTTTTGTTATTAAAACTCTAGGCATACTGATTATGTGGTTGTGGATTGGTAGTATTAATATTTTGAGAAATTTATCCAATCGGATTCAAGTCAATTTGATAAAGAATCAAGCATCCATGAAAAATATCCAAAGGGTTTTAAAATTTTTATATCTATATTCTGGAGAAGCTCCATCACAGTGAATCTGGGGCCCAGGCCCACTACTAATAGTTACATTTTAGACATTTATCCATTGCCACAAATTATCTATTTATCTATTAATGTATTAATCAGTGATAAAGAAAGAAAAACACTTTGCAATCTACGCAAATCCAAACAAAAGGACAACCTTGGTAAATTCTCACTTTTAAGGAACTGGTAACCAACCAGAAAAATTGTTCAGCAAAGAGAATCCAATACAGCAGTTATGTTCTGTAAAAATGGATTTTCCTTCCAGACAACTTAAATGAACAAACATAATCGAATTAGAAAATATGTATTTCTCCTACTATTCAGGTTAATGCTCTGTATAAAAGTTGCAGTGATTTCAGTTTCAGCCATTTATTGGGAAATATGATATTATTCCTGGAGTCATTACAGACAATCAGTTGCAAGAGAGATGCCAGGAAAAACATTGTACTATTTATTGTTTGGCACTCTCTTACTTTTTTTCCCTATGGTTATTGCTTTTTGAACACCAGTTCTGACTCCAAGACCTTTCAAATTTATCCACTCAAATATTATTATCTGAAGTTCTGATGCTGGGCAGGACAGAGCTTATGCTGCATGGAAGAAAGAGAATTGGTTTTTGAAGCTAGAAGATTCAGATTAAAATCCTTCCTCTTCTTTCCAGCTGGGGAAACAAGTCCTATAAACTTGGTCCATCATGATCTCTATTTGAAAAATAGGAACAATAAATTAATCTGTCCTAGGAATTCTCAAAATGGGTTAAGGATCTGGCGTTGCTGCAACTATGAAATAGGCTGCAGCTGCAACTTGGACTAGATCCCTGTATCAGAAACTTCCATATGCCATGGGTGCAGAAAAAATTAGGAAAAAAAAAATCTGTTCTAGCTACTTCACAAGCTTTCTCTGAAGATTAAAATTGAGATGGTAATTGTGAAAGTAAATTGTAAGCGGCAATGTTGAAAATACTGATGATGATGGTGTTGACAAAGAAGGCAGCATCATAGCTCCTGACTCACAAAAATGACAATCTATTAAGACATTCACCTGTCACTAAGGGCACAGACTCCACTCAGTCTACCCCCACTCCAGACTGAGAAATTCTGCTCCTCAAATAAACAAAAGGCCACTTACTAAAGGAAAAGTGGGGTGAAGTTTACCTTGTGGCTAGTAATTAATACAGAATTAAAACACAGTAGCTGAAAGATCCATTTATTTTTCTATTTTATTCTAACTGCTCCGACTAAAAATGCTAAAAAAAAGAGCCTCTTCCAATTAATAACAATCATTTGAAATTTCTTCTTATTCGGAATAATTTTTAAATATGTCACTCACATAAAAAATTACTAAAAGTAATTTAATTACTTTGGTGGTGTTCCCCATCCACTGTAGGCTTGAAACTTCTATCATCAGAAATTAATTCATGGAACAGTCTTTTTAGAAGGCAATGAAAGTATACAGTCTCTTTGAACCTGAAGTTGTTTTGTAAAAACTGACTCTAAAGAAATGTTTGTAGATGTTCATCAAGTTTAGCTGTAAATATCTTCAACACATGTTGTTTGCAATATCAGAAAACTGGAAATAAATTAAATGTTCAGCGTGGAGTAGTCATGTGACTATGGTATTTCCAGGACCCAAAGAGATTGTTTCCTTTTTCTTCATACACCTCTGCATTATCTATAGTAAGTATGATGCATTTCATAATAAAATATATAATAAATTTCATTTTGTAAAAACAAATTGTTAGTCATTTTGATTACTATAATGAACTTAACAAATGCATGTATTTAATCCCCCCTTGAAACCCCACCAAAGTGACATAAAGAGAATGTTTTAAGGTATAAACCTGCAAGAACAAAGGACAAAAAGGGAAATAGCAATAGCCACAAACTTTTGGAAGCTGGAGAGCACCCTCACAGAGACAACGTGGGGTTCTTGATCCACTGAGCCCCAACTCCACAGGAACTCCAACAACAGCTTTTCTAAAATAAATGCTCTAGGCAAAGGGAGGTCAGGGGCCACGAGTCAGGAAGAAGCCTGTGTAACCTTATGGAAACTAAAGGGAATCTTAAGGCCATCTTGGTCAAGACCTATGGGGAAGTGGCAGCAAACTGAGTTTTTATGATTCACAAAACATCTGTCAAAGTATTCTAGTTTCACTAGATTTCCTCCTAAAAGGAATAAAAACCCTTAGGTTTTTTTTTTTTAATTAGAGTTGATTTACAGTGTTGTACCAATTTCTGCTGTACAGCATAGTGACCCAGTCATACAAATTTATACATTCCTTTTCTCATACTGAAAAAAATCTGTAAGGAGAGTTAACCTCATGTCCAGCAAAAGAACTTAGGTTCCCCTGTCTGATGTCCATTAGTCTCCCTGGGTCACGGGGAAACATATACTGAGCAGAGTTTATCATCTCTCATCCTATATGATATCCCACAGAAACTACCTATGAGTTCAAACCTGTTGCCACAACCTGAATACAATAATTTTGGGTGTTACTAACAACGGAGAAAAATTCGGTAATGAGAACCAAATAAAGTCCTTTCACTATAGCCACTTAGGAACCCCCTCAAAGGGAAGATTAATGAAATATAAAAAACCATATCGAAGAGGAAACAGAGTTAAGAAATGGAAGGAAAACCTCACTCTTCTTCCAAGCTATCAAACTCCCCCTGGGTTTCCTTCCCTCCCTAGCGGTCCCTTGATGAATCACCTATACCGCTTCCTTAATTCACTTACTTCAGTGTCCTTATACTTTAATCCTACCCTACCAATCCCTAACCTTGGATCAGTTCAATGATTTCGCTTTTTATCATTACTGCTACAAAGTGGGGTACTGCTGGAGATATCTCACAACTTCATCTACAGGCAGTATTGTATATGTAAAGTTTTTGTGGATAGAATAATGCCCGCCACAAAGATGCTCATGTCCCAATCCCCAGAATCTGGGGACATGTGAGCTTATATGGCAAAAGGAATTTGCAGCTGTGATTAAGAAAGGATCTTGAAATTAGGAGGTTTTCCTGGATTATCCAAGTGGGTTCAAGGGTTAACCGAAAGAAAATATGTGACCACAGAAGTGAGAGAGGGAGCTATACACTTAGAAGATGGAGAAAGGGGCCAGGAGCCAAAGCATACAGTTTTCCTCCAGAAGTTGGAAAGGAGAAGGATACAAATTCCCCCTGGATCCTCCAGAAGAAGCACAGCCCTGCAAACACCTTAATTCTAGTCCCACAAGACTCATTTCAGACTCCTTATGCCCAGAACTGTAAGCCAATAAATATGTGGCTTTCCCAGGTGGCTACTGAAGATGGCACAAGGGCAGATGGAGCTCAATGGCTGATGCCATCTCCCGGACACCCAGTGGCATCATGACCAAGGAGGTACTGCTAGGACAGTAGGTTGTGTTTGTGTGCTGTGAGGGCATCAGCTTTTCTGGCCGTTTCTACAGAAACAAGGGCAGATGCTGTTCTACAAGACCAAAGACACTAGGCTCCCTGGACCACTTCAAGGTGTTTGACGGGATCCTGCTGCCCTATGACAAGAAAAAGTAGATTATGGTTCCTGCTGTCCTTGAGGTTGTGCATCTGAAAACAATGGGAAAGTTTGCCTTCCTGGGGTGCCCTGTGGCTAGCTAGAAGTACCGGACAGGAACAGCTGCCCTGAAGGAAAACAGAAAAAGAGAAAAGGCCAAAGTCCATTACTAGAATAAAAAAAACAGCTCATAAGCCTATGGGAACACAATGAAAAAACATAGAAAAATCAAGACATACAGAGGTCCTCAAGAACCATGCACCCCTGGCCTGAGCACAATAAAGACTATTTATGCCTCATGCTTTGCCTTGCCTGCCTTTCCTCCCTCACTGCTCTGGATGTGGGGGATCCAGAGGCAGCTATTCCGGCACCAAGGCAACCTGGGGCTTAGGACGCTGAGGGTACACAAGGGACCCTAGTCACCACTCCTGTTTAAGAAGGCCTTTCTTTTAAAAATTTACTTTCAACAGCTCTAATGGTAGTGCAGACAAAATTTGTCTACAATCTACTAGTTCACAGCAATTAAAAAAAAAAAAACTGACAGTAGGAACAACCAGTAACTTTAGTTCCAATATTTTCACCGGTAGGTAAGCTGGAAAACTAATTGGAGAACTCAGCACTGTGAATGAGGCATCTGCTTCACTTCCCACATGGTCATATATTACACTCTGCAGCTATTAGAGTATGAGAGACACAGTGGGATAGTGTGAGGCTGGGGTTGTCTAAAGGTATTTTTAGATGGAGGCTGGGAAAGGATGCAACTGAGTGGTTACAGGCATTGCCCTTATAGCTTCCTTGTATTTTGTGATCATAAATGAATATCAATCAATCAACCAATCTCTGTTGTTTTAAGCCCACTATCTTTGTAGTAATTTGTTACAATGTCGGTGAGAAATTAATAGTTTATAACTTCAGATGAATCTTCAAACTCTCAGAGAATGTGATGGAGAGTCTTCAGCATTGACTACTATCAATTCCTTCCCTCTCTGTTTCTTACTTCAACAGGTGGAATCTATTTCCTGCCCCCTAATATCTGGGCTGGCCTCATCATTTGCTTTGACCAACAGAGTGAGGTGGAAATGTCACTGTGCCCTTTCTGGGCCTGCCCTTCAAGCAGCCCTTGCTTCCTCTCTCTTGGTAGCCAGCCACCGTGGAGGAAGTATGACTGTCCTGAGACCACTATGCTGTGAGCGGTTCCAGGCATCGCAGCCGAGATGCCAGACTTACGAGTGCAGAAATCACCTTGCATAGTCCTGCTGACTCCATGAGGAGAACCGCCCAGCTGAGCCCAGACTAGCTAGCAGAATCATAAATAATACATGACTGTTTTTTTTTAAGCCGCTATTTTGGATGGTTTGTTATCAACCAGTAATTAACTGAAACAATTATACTTTGTTCTTGCACTAGTGATTTCTCCCATTCCTTTACCTGTCTCTCTCTGCAGATGATCTTACCCCCAACTTCAAAGAAATTCCGGCCCCTCTGTATATTTTCCACTGGCTCCAACCCTAACTTCCCCTACCATACACATAGCCACAATGACCTTTCTTAGAATTCCTCAGATTTACCCATGCTGACCTAATCCCCTCCTGGCCCTTTCAAAATTTTCATCTTTCTACATGCTCTGTCACTGTCATTCTCCACTGGCTCCTTTCTTCAGTCTACGGACACACGCATGTTGAACTCAATCCCTTTTCTGAAAATACCTTTCCAGGTTATTGCCTTTCTTTTTTTATTTCTTGAGAATGGTCTCCACATACCATGTCTTCATTTAACGCTCAGCCAAGCAGCAGACTAAACCAGGTAAAGGATGTGATAAGGGTAGATCAGAGGCAACAGTGTATGTGGGAATGGGGCAGGACTATCGGGGAGGAAGGTCCATTATTTAAACAGAATCCAGTTGCCAAGACCAGTAAGTGAAGATGAGTACACACTAGGAAGTTGGAGCAGCATCAAGGAGAGGACATATCTGGAGAGACAAACGTACTGTATAGGTTGGGTCGAAGTCCCATGGAAGCCATAGAAGGGAATTCAGCCCAGCTAACCCAGCAGAAGGTGTAGAATCAGATCCCCTATAACTCAGTTGAGCATGATCACCCACATTGTGTGGACACATAGACCACTCTCTCATAGCAAAACTTGGCTTCCCCAGGCTTTCTGTTCAGTAGTGAAAGCCTCATGTCTCTGCTGAATAGTCCACACTCCGAAAATAGCTAATGCTTAGATGCCTGCAACAAATCAACATTTCTAAATAAAATAACATTGAGGTAACATTACCAAGTTAATAACCAAATTATTTTTCTCTTAAGGCATACTCGCTTGGTGCGATACATAACCAAAAATCTGCAAACCAGGTTTCCCAAAATAATAAATGCTAACATTTGTGCCTTCCACTAGTAGGGTGAAATTGTCAGGAGCATGCTTTTTGGAATAAGACTGTGTGGTATGCAGCAGAATCATCCCACTCAGAAACAAAACTCAGTATTAATGCTTGAAAATGTGAAGATGTTATCTTATATGGCAAAGGGAAATTAAAGCTGCAGATGGAATTAAGATTGTTAGTCATCTGATCTTAAAATTGGGATATTATCCCAGATTATACAGGTAGACAATGTTATCACAAGGCCCTTAAAATATACGACAGAGGCAAAGGAGAAACTGAGAGTGATGCAATATGAAAAGGACTCAACTTGCCTTTGCTGGTTTTGAAGTTGGAGGAAAGGGGCCAGGAGCCAAGGAATGCAGGCAGCCTTTAAAAGTGGGAAAAGTCAAGGAAATGGTTTCTCCCCTGGAGCCTCCAAACAGGAATGTAGACCTGTTGACACCTTGATATTATTCCAGTGAGACTTTTGTCAGACTCATAACCTATAGGTATATAATGAATTTGCAGAGATTGATTGATAATTTATTCATTTATGATCACAATATACAGTGAAGCTGCAAGGGCAATGCCTGTAATCCCTCAGATGCATCACTTCCCAGCCTGTAGACAACCCCAGGCTCACACTAGCCCACTGCATCTCCCATATTTAGAATAACGTGAGACACATAGTAAGTGTTCAGTAAATCTTAAATATTCTGTTGTTGTTTTGTATTTAACTCCCTCTTGTAATAAAGAAGAACAAACCTGACCCCATATTGAATCTGTCCCTTTTACTTTATCCTTACTTTAACATTGGTCCTTTTCCTAGATTAAAAGTTGCAGAAGAGAGAATAACATTTGTTTGTTGGAGGTTTACAGGGACTCATGACCTGACCTATATGGAAAGCGGCAAGAACAGGGGATTTCTGCACCTGGAAGTTTGCAACAATTATCCACACTCCAAGTCTTCCTCTCCTTTCTTGTTTTTCTGAATTCTAACTGAGGGAACATGCTTCCTTGAGACAAAAACTCTACCATATTCCCAGTTTGCTGGCTTTCCAGTTAAAGTTATTATTCCTTTCCCCAACAACTTATCTCCCGATTCATTGGGCTGTCACGCAGTGAACAGGACAAATTTGGTCTCAGTAACAATCTTTGATTTTTCTTATGAGATTTTACCTGGTATGTTTATACTTCAAACAATGTTTTTCCTATATCAATTTAATTAGCACAAGAAAAATGCCTGCTAAATAGCCTCAAAATCCTGAATTGCCCGAGGTAACTTCTTAGAATGTTTTAGCTGTAAATATACAACTCCTCTTGCTTGTTTCTAACTTGCTAGAACAAGCTGTGCGAACAATATTTTTAAAAAGAAATTTCTTACTTCTTGAGGACTTAATTACAATGCTACTGGTTGATGAGTTTGCAACTTAAACCAAGACCTTGAAATAAACAGTCCTTTCAGTTCTTGTTATAGCTGAGTGAAAGTGGATTCTCTGATTAGCTTGTCAGCTTAAGAGTGCACCACGACAATGGGATAACATTAGCCACACTTGCTAGGGATCTGACACTCATTACAGATTTTGGTAGTTTTTTAACTTTTAATTATTTGTGAAGTATATAGTGTTTGAAATATTTGGTGTGTTTACAGTACATCTAGCCATTTTATTTGAGAAATGTGATAAGTGTTGGCAGTATTTGATTAACTTAATTTACATTTTCATTAAAGAAGAGTTTTGTTAGGCACATAAAACATATAGTCCTTTTATTTTTAATAAGTTCTGGGATTCCCCTAAGAGATCACAATCCTAAATGAAATCCATCTTCATGCATGCATACAAAGAATAAAAAAGAGCTGGTCTTGCAACAGTCTGAAGAGCTCCACACTTATACTCTTTTTTCTTTTTTTTCTTTTTTTTTGTCTTTTTGCCTTATTTGGGCTGCACCCGCAGCATATGGAGGTTCCCAGGCTAGGGGTCTAACAGGAGCTGTAGCTGCCGGCCTTCGCCACAGCCACAGCAACGCGGGATCTGAGACACGTCTGCAACCTACACCACAGCTCACGGCAACACCGGATCCTTAACCCACTGAGCAAGGCCAGGGATCGAACCCGCAACCTCATTGTTCCTAGTCGGATTCATTAACCACTGAGCCACGACAGGAACTCCCACCCTTATACTCTTATAGGTGATTAATAACAGAAAGCTCTTTTATTGTAATCAACATAAATATACATAAAAAATATCAAAGATCATTGCTTAGGTTTGAGTCATGCACCACATCTTTGTTAACTTCAATGGCAGGTGAAAGAGAATGGATTGAGCTTCCTGGTTTGTCATTTAGTCATTTATTATTCATTCTTTCAAAAAATGTTTGTTAAGCTTATGTAATGTCCCAGAAATTATGAAATTCCCCCCAAATATAAATCACATCTTATTTAGGAAAAAAAAATATATACATAGTTGAAATGATTTTTTTCTTTTTAGGGTCATTCTTGTGGCATATGGAAGTTCCTAGGCTAGGGACAGAATCGAAGCTACAGATGCCGGCTACACCATAGCCACAGCCACTTGGGATCTGATCGGCATCTGTGACCTATGCCATAGCCCGTGGCAACACCAGATCCTTAACCCACTGAATGAGGCCAGGGATCAAACTCACATCCTCATAGACACTATGTTGGGTTCTTAACCTGCTGAACCACAATGGGTTCTCCATAAATCGACTTTAAAACCCTCAAAATTCACAGTAGTGCTGCCTCTGGGAGAGACAGAGATGGGACAGGCAAGGAATACCTGAGGTAGCCCTGGGTGGTAGGTCCTCAGGTATGTGTTCTAATATTATGTTTTATAATATACACAGGCCCTACTTAGGTTCTTTTGGTGTATCAAATATTTATTTTGAAAGGATCAATTTCCACTTTAAGGAGCTTGAAGTCTTGTATGATTTCCAGAACTTAACTATTCCTTTTATCTCTCACTGTAAATAGAGCCTTCCACCCTCTGTATTTAGGATCTGTCACCACTTTTTAAGGGGAAAAAAATAAGACTGTATGCACTTAAATTTTTAAAAATTCTTAAAGAGCACTATGAACTCCTGTGATTGCCTATCCTGAATTCAAAGGCCCAAGGATCATCGCCACCTAATGAGACAATTAATGTGCTGTATTTGTTTCTTCCCTGCTGCTGAAGCTCAAGGCAGGGTCAGCCCCCGCTCACCTCATGTCTAACATAGGGCTAAATGTTGAAAGGTGTTTCTAGACCCATTTCTACCACTAGCCTGTTGTGTGATCTTATACAGGTGATTAAATGCTCTGTGGGATTTTTTTTTAATTTATCAGTGTCAAAATGCTCACATATATAACCTTTTCTCTGGGTTTATAAAATTTAACTACAAGTATGAAAGAATTTTGAGAACTTAAGAGCCACATTAAAGAATACTGTCATGGGATTTCCCATCATGACTCAGCAGTAATGAACCCGAATGGTATCCATGAGAATACAGGCTCGATCCCTGGCCCTGCTCAGAGGGTTATGGATCGGGTATTGCCTTGAGCTTTTGGTGTAGGTCGCAGATGAGGCTAGGATCTGGCGTTGCTGTGGCTGTGGCAAAGGCTGGCAGCTGCAGCTCTGATTTATCCCTAGCCTGAGAACTTCTATATGCCACAAGTGTGGCCCTAAAAAAAGAAAAAGAATACTGTCATGAATATTTATTACAAGTATGCAAATTTAATAAACATTTTAAAGGAGTTTGTGCCTATAATTCAACACAAATAATAAGATTCAAGAGCATAGAGAGGCAGAAAGAAGGTAGATTTATAGCCAGACAAGCTTGGGCTCAAACTTGGTATCTGTTTATTATTGGCTGTGTCATCTCTGTCAGGTAAGTTCATTATTTTGAACCTCTGTTTCTTCACCTGTAAAATGGGATAATATTACTAGCCTCATATGGCTCTTAGAAAGATTAAAATATGGTAGTAAATCCTACTACTCTGCTGGTGAGTATGGGAACTGTGATAGCATCCGAGGAAACAGATGTGGAAACGTAATGTGGACATATTCTTTGAACAAGCAGTTCCACCCCAAGAAGTTTATCACACAGCTTCATGCAATTATGAAATGACATTACCTGCATGGCTGTTCATTATAGGATAGTACAGAGGTTTAGAAATAACAAAAAGACCCCCAAATCATGCATGGGCTCAAAAATTCACATCCATAGAAAAGAAAATTACAAAGCTATAAAAAATGAGGATATTTTTCGTATACTTATATGGAATGATCTGCAAAATAACTTATTCAGTGAAAAACCAATTTACATTCCCATGAACAGTGTAGGAGGGTTCCCTTTCTCCACACCCTCTCCAGCATTTATTGTTTGTAGACTTTTTGATGATGGCCATTCTGACCGGTGTGAGGTGACACCTCATCATAGTTTGGATTCGCATTTCTCTAATAATTAGTGATATTGAGCATCTTTTCATGTGCTTTTTTAAAAATTAGAGTATAGTTGATTTACAATGCTGTATCAATTTCTGCTGTGTGACCCAGTCATTCATACATACATATATATATATATATATATATATAATGTATATATATATATATATATTCTTTTTCTCATACTATCTTCCATCAGGTTCTATCCCAAGAGATTGGATATAGTTCCCTCATTTCTTATCCATTCTAAATGTAATAGTTTCCATCTACTAACCCCAAACTCCTGGTCCATCCCACTTCCTGCCCCCCTCCATCCTGGCAGCCACATATCTGTTCTCCACATCCATGATCTGCTTCTGTTTTGTAAATAGGAGCATTTGTGCCATATTTTAGATTCCATATATAAGTGATATCGTATGGTATTTGCCTTTCTCTTTCTGGCTTACGTCACTTGGAACGAGAATCTCTAGTTGCACCCATGTTGCTGCAAATAGCATTGTTTTCTATTATTTTTATGGCTGAGTAGTAGTCCATTGTGTATGTGTACCACATCTTCTTAATCCATTCATCTGTCATTGGACATTTAGGTTGTTTCCATGTCTTGGCTATTGTGAATTGTGTGGCAAAGAATATAGGGTGCTTTTGAATGAAAGCTTTGCCTGCGTTATGCCCAGCAATGGGATTGTTGGATTCATGTGCTTTTTGACCAACTATCTGACTTCTTTGGAGAAATGTATATTTAGATCTTCTACAACAACATAAATTTATTGTCTCTCAGTTCTGGAAGCTAGAATTTCAAAAATCAAGTTGTCAGCAAGGTTGATTCCTTCTGAGGATCGTAAAGGAGATGTGTTCCTTGCCTCTCTTCTAGCTTCTAATAGCCTCAGGCATTCCTTGACTTCTAGATGGCATTCTTCTTGGGTCTTCACATCATCCTTCCTCTATTCATGTCTGTCTTTGTGTGCAAATATCCCCTTTTAATAAGGAAACTGGTCATATTGGATTAGGACCCACCCTAATAATATTATTTTGACCAGATCACCTTTGTAAAGACCCTATTTCCAAATAAGGTTACATTGCGAGGTGCTGGAGAGCTTCGCCATAGCTTTTGGAGGGGCGGGCACAATTTATCCAATAACAAAGGAATGATATAAATGACTCAAGTTTGGGTAGCACTGACTCAGTGGCAACTGTCCTTGGCTTAAATATAGTTGTGCTATTTTTCAGCTGTATTATCTTGGCTATTCATTTAACCCTCTATCATTTGTTTTCTCATGTACAACATGAAGAAATTGAATGAGATCGATGGCTACCAAATTTTTGGGATTGTATGCAGTACCCAGTTTTCAAAGAACAAAAGGAGACATGCCCCTGAGGTTTGAAATTATTTTTGCCAAATGTGGCAGGGTATGGCTAATTTATCACTAATCCTGCTGCTTCTTCCTCCTGAATACACAGCTAACCTGTATCTCTCAGCCCCCTTTGCTGCTAAGTCTGGCCACACAGTGAGTTCTGGCCAATGAAATGTGAATAGAAGTGATGTGCTCCAGTTTCAGGCATGGCCGACAAAAACTTCCCTCCTGAAATCTCCCATCTCTTCTCACATTTGCCAGCTAAATGGAGAACACTTTGGGAATCTAGGTGAGAGCAGAGCGATAAGAAGAAAGGAGTCTGGATCCCTGAGTGAACATGAGTAATTCTTCCTATATTCAGATTTTACTTGAAAAAAAAAAAACATGAAAATACTGGGTTAATCCATTGATATTTGGGAATTATAGCATCTGTCATTACTTATCCTAACTTATATACTATACCAAGTAAGGATATCTTTAAAAATCATCTACTTCAAAATATGGGACCCTGGCCCCAATCAGTGGGTTAAGGATCTGACATTGCCATGAGCTGTAGTGGTACAAATCACAGATGTGGCTCGGATCTGGCATTGCTATGGCTGTGGTGTACGGCAGTAGCTGTAGTTCTAATTCAACCCCTAGCCTAAAACTTCCATATGCTGTGGGTATAGCCCTAAAAAGAGGGAACAAAAAGTCATGGGAGAAAAAATGGTTTTCAGTGAAGTGCTTTGAAGATCAAGAGAAAATGAATATTAATCAAACAAGCAATGTTTCAAATAAAATGTGTTCTTATCCATACCAAGATAGATGCAGATGCAAAATTCTTGGGCCAAGTCAGGCTTATTAACTTAAAATGTGAACTTTGTTTTTTATTAAGAGTGTAAGAACAAATGAGATAAATTTGGGATAATTAAAAACTCAGTTTCCCCATCTATCATAACATTTTTATATGTTGTTGGTGTCATTCCATCTGTGAGAGAAGATTCAAAATGAAGACGTCTAGTAGCATTATGAAGGCCACACAATTTTTTTTCTTTTCCAGAAATCTTTGCCTTCTTCCCTTTTTAACTTAGTGATTCTTAGTATAAATAAATATGTTTTCACTTTACCTAAATTAGTATAGTTTCAGGCTTTCAATCCAAGTCCTATAGAATTTAGTATCTCTCCAAACCATTTGAAAGACCTGTGCCATCATTTTGGTTTCTTTTATTCTAGTAATATCAGGAAGCTGGATTTATTTTTCTGTTTTCAATCATCCAGCCTAGTCTCATAAAATACAACCCAGTATATATCTTCCAGAAATAATTGGACACAAGAGTTTTCAAGCCTAGTTCACATAAAAAAAGACAATATTATTTTCCATTTCCCAGTGTTTTTCGAACTATTTTTCTTTTCATCTCTACTATCATTAAGTCAAGAGCCCTTCAGTATGATCTCTCACCATAGTAATAACAGATTTGTTTCTGTTCTTTGTGTCCATACTTTTCTCTCTCAGGCAAATTTTCGTGAAGGCTGACTCCTGTCTTTATTGCTTCAAGGCTGTCTCTGTCCTGAATCACCACGTAACACTGCACTTTTATTTTTTCCCTCAAAAAGAGAAAAAAAATCTGTAGTCTCTCACACTTGTTTGCTATCTCTACTGTATCATAATGCATGGGTCAACTTCTGTTTTAGAAATATTAAGACGAGGGAGTTCCCTTCGTGGCTCAGTGGTTAACGAATCCGACTAAGAACCATGAGGTTGCGGGTTCAATCCCTGGCCTTGCTCAGTGGGTTAAGGATCCGGCATTGCCGTGAACTGTGGTGTAGGTTGCAGACGCGGCTCGGATCCCGCGTTGCTGTGGCTGTGGCGAAGGCTGGCAGCTACTGCTCCTGTTAGATCCCTAGCCTGGGAACCTTCATATGCCACGGGTGCGGCTCTACTTAAAGGCAAAAAGACAAAAAACAAACAATCAAAAAAAGGAAATATTAAGATGAAGTTCAAATGCAAGAGATAAAATTGAGCTTTTTCTAAAGAAACGTGATGACTTTAAAGAATGCCACAGTTGGCCATGCATTCTCTTTACAAATATTTACTGGTGCTATGAATTTGCCAGTCATTATGGTCTAAGAGCTGAGGACACAGCACTAAATCAGATGCTAGATCTTACCCTCACAGACATTATGTTCCAGAGAAGGAGGCAGGAAATGAACATATAAGCAATGATAAAATGTCATGTTGTGAGAAACAAGCTGGGTCTTAAAGCGGTAGACAGAACACATACAGAAGTCCTCTCTGAGGACACAGCAAGTGCAGTGAACCCTAGGGGAGAAGGAAAAGACAACCGTGCTGTGGAGGTAGGTAGGGACAACCTTCCAGGCAGAGGGAACACATATGCTCGAGTCTAGAGGCTTGGAAGGGTACACCAAGGTCAGGGGATAGAAGGAGGCCATGTAGCTAGATCATTATTTTCACTCACTTCAATTACCATTAAACCTTATTTAGAGACATTATTTCCTGTGTCTAAATGCAACATTTTGATCTCCTGGAACATAACTTACTTTTTAACTTTAGTAATGACTTATCTTTTTTATGCAGTTAGGTAGTTTTGAATTTTCTGAATGAGTCCGTTTTTAACACCGGAGAAGCCTTTTGAGAGTCAATGCATTGAAAACATCAGCTATTACTCCAGTGGTCAGAAAGAGTTAATACACCCCCCAAAATCTCCAGTTTACTGCCAAGAAATCCTGTATACCCTGAGAGGATCTGGCTAGGTATTTCTAGCCATCTGGTATTTAAAACAAAACCTATCGTGCAGAACTGGTTAGTGTTCTCAAAACATAATACAACCAATCTAGGTTTTAAATGCATACATCCGTTGAACTAGACTGTCCTAATCTTTGCCTTTTCATGCCTTGCTTTTAGTAACATTTCAAACTACTTAAAAAAATGTCATGCAAAAAGAACGGAAGGAGTACGGCTTGATTGTCTCTTTGGAGCTCAGCAGGATCCTGGTGTCTGTTCCATCTGCTTTCTGTAAGCACCAGACCAATTAGGAATCAGCCAGTCTGAAGAGGACAAAATACTGAGGGCTGCCCTAGCTCCTTTCCAGCTCTGCAGCAATTGGGAGAAGAAGCTGCTTTGGCAAGGAATGGGGCAATCAAAGAGAGAATGGACTTTGACATCAAAAAGACTAGAGTACCAATTCTACACTGCCACTTCCTGGGGTTAAGACCTCAGTCCCTAGGTAACTCAAAGCTTCACTTTTAGCAACTGTAGAAAAGCATAATAACTACTTATTTGACTTGTTGGGAGAATTGAGTAGAAGCATATGTATAACTTGTGGCACATCGTAGTTGTTCAACAACAGCAGGTATCATTTTCATTAGTCTTAATATTAAACATCATTTTCAGGTGAGTAAAGGAATACCCAGTAAGAAAATGCTCCATCCCCATAGAAATGTGGAAGATGCTGAGTGTATATAAGTCCACCAACCTATCAAGGCCATCTTGTACCAGCTCAATTGCCACCATGTCCCCTCTAAGGTTGAGACCTTAGGAAAACCAGGGGAATGCTGTTCCCATTGACAAAGGAACCTCAGATTTAAACATGTTAGAAAAACACCTTGCAGGATGACTCCAACATGATCTTCTTACTGCACTGTGCCTTCTCTCCAAGGCTCTTGGATTCCCAAGAGGAAGAAAAAGCAGTTGATAGTAGCTTCCCTTTCCCCCAATTCTAAGATAGTTCTGTTAAAATCCCGTCCCCATGTATCTGGCAATCTCAGTAGCAGCTTCACACACAATAAAATGGTCTGGAATGTCCTGCCCTAGAGGTAGTGAAAAACACTTGAAACCTTCAAATGATTTCAGATACTCATCACTTGATGGCACTATTTGCTATCTGAAATTTTGCAGTAGTAGCCAATCAGCTTTATTTTAAAAGTCCCTTGAAATCAGAACAGACCATTAAAATGCCAGATTTCTTACAAAGAAAGAATCCAGGATTTGAAACATTACTTTAAAGCAAGAACATGGAGAAAAATAAGTCCTAGGCATTTGGAAGATCCCTCTATTTGGTGTTCACATCTCCCTGAACCCATGATGTTGACCTCCAAGGGCTAGATCCCAGCACTGGACCCCAGTGAGCTCCGCCTCCAGATCTAGCTGCTTCTGCCTAGAGATGAGAACATCAACAGGAAACCTCAAGTCACTGGCCAGCTTCCAGCTGCTGTCTACCACTGGCCTGCGTCCCAAGGCATTACAGCCCCAGTTTAGTTGATGGGTTCTCTGGAAAGGCCTCTCCAGGAGAACTTCTTACGGGAGACCCTGGGCCACTGGAAACACTTGAGTTTATGGCAATGGCAGAGTCCACTTCCATGGCTGCCAGCACTCCTGCGTCCTCTCTGACCTCACCTCCTGCTTCTCCTCTCCTTCTCCTCCCCCTCAGCCCTCCTGTCCTTTCAGTTCTTCTCACACGACCTGTATTTCCCTGCCTCAAGTCTGAGCACACTCTGTTCTTTCTAACTGGAATGCTTTTCCCCAGGACCAGGGACATTGCATGGCCCAGAGCAAAATTAAAATGCAGGTAGGTGTTCTTGTTCAAATTATATTAGGAATTTACAAATGGAGACAGCAGAACTGTCAACTAAGCTCAAAACCGTTCTAAACATGGGGCACGGAGCAGATGCATAGGTCTTACACTCACAAAGGCTGGCCCAGCTTTTTTCCCCCACTCTTCACGTGGCCAGCTCATCGTTGCTGAGGCCATCATTTCTATAAATTTTCTTTCTTTGAGTTCCTTGTTTATTTTCCCTTTAGTGTGTGTCACAATTTTAGATGTTAATTAATTAGCTTACCATTTTGGATTTATCTTCCGTGCCACCACACAACCTCTTTTTAAACTGTAAGCCCCAAAGCGCAGAGGCTCTGTCTAGCCTTCTCCACAGTTGTATGCTCAGCGCCTAGAACTGTGTCTGGCTTATGCGGACACCCAATGAAACATGTTACCTGGACGGATTGCTTATATTCCTCTGTTTTCTGCCTGAAGTTACTTTTAACATTGAAATCTTCAATGCATAAAAAATAATGTGTTAGAGAGAAAGGAGGAACCTAGAAGAACTATCTAGGCTGAAGTTGAGTCACTGCAGAGCGCTTCTCTCCATATTTCCTCCTCTTTCAAGACACAGCTGGCTTTCCAGACTCATTTAATATGCTTTTGTGATTTTTCATCCACCCAAACTTTCATATTTTTCTTGTATAAAGGAACCATCCTTAAGTATATTTAAAAAAGAAGAAAATGTGTAATCATGATGCCTCTGTGGGAGAAGTGAATGAGGAGTTACTCTAATGCAGGCCAGTGTGCTGTGCACTTCAACTACAACTACAATACTTCTTTTTCTTTTCTTTCTCTCTCTCTTTTTTTTTTTTTTTTTTTTGTCTTTTTAGGGCCAACCCCACGGCACATGGAAGTTCTTAGGTTAGGGGTCGAATTGGAGCTACAGCCACCAGGCTACAACACAGCCACAGTAACCTGGGATCTGAGCCTCGTCTGCGACCTACACCACAACTCACTGCAACGCTGGAGCCTTAACCCAATGAGCGAAGCCAGGGTTCAAACCTGAATCCTCATGGATGCTAGCTGGGCTCATTATCATTGAGCCACAATGGGAACTCCCTACAACACTTCCTGCACTAACCACATCAAGTCAGCACAAACCCCATGGGTGCAAGGGCACCGTCCCCAATAAGACTGTCTGCACCTCAGATGCCAGAGCAAGTGGAGTCCTGAGGCTGCCCACCCTCCTGACCAAGTGGCTACATACTTGGGTCTCTGGGGAGAAGAGGACAAGCCTCAGGCTAGTTTAAAATGGCTTGAGAGTGGAAAGAAGGGAGACTAGCCCAGTTCCTGCTGTGGTTGGGGGTGTGGGGATGAGGTGAGGGCTCCCATCCTTGGGAAGAGGCTTGTGCACTTTGAATCTTCCACAAGTGCTGAAGGAGGGAACACCAGGTTTTCTCACCACCGTGTCCTGACTTGGGATGCAGAGGGAAGAGCAAAGGGTGAGGCTTAAAAGCAGTCAACAAACATCAAAATACAGAATCAGGTTCCTCCTTCCACATACAAAATAGACTATGCCCTGATTCTTCATGTACACACCACAGAGCTCCAAAAATTATTGTGCAATTTTATTTGTTTCTTCTAAACTTCTTCCCACTTCCCCAGCCCCAGATAATTTTGAAGTAAATCTAAGTATCAGACCATTTTTTTCTGTAAATATTTTACTACATATCTCAAAAATATATTCCTTTTAAAACATAACTACAATTCCATCATGACCTAAAAAATAATAATAATTCTTTAATATCAACAAGTATTCATTCTATGTTCATATTTCCACAGTAGGTCTATGAATATTTTTTTAAGTTTCCTTTGTTAGAATGTATACCCAAAGAACATAATTATAATTAGTTACTATAACTTTTAGTCTTTACTAATTTATAGCTCCATACAAATCTAATTACTTTTTCTTTGAAATTTTATTGCTGAAGAAACAAGGTTGTTTGTCTTATGGAGTTTCCCCATCTTACTTCAGCCTTTTGTATCGTCAAGGTGTCCTTTTAACATGTTCTTGTATCTTTTCTCCTTACAAACTGACAGTAATATCCAAAAGCCTAATCGCATTGAGGTTGTTTTTTTGGTTTTTTTGCAAGACTGCTTCATCAGGGTTGCCATCTGCTTCCATCAGGAGGAACACGACACTTGGTTGCCTTTTTTCAGTGGTATTAGGAACACTTGATAGTCGGTTCACAGCTCATTAATTCATTAAGGATTGTAAAACGATGTTTTCCTAATTCAATCATTCTTTCCTGATTAGTTAATATACTTGTATAAGGAGGAACTCCTCTTTATCAACCACTTGGTTACTCTGTGGTACAATTCCTATAGGAAAAATACAATAAATGCTTGATTCTTTCCCTATATTTGTCATTATTTAGAATGAGTTGGTAGCCTTGTGTTCTGGAAAGGCAATCCGTGAGTTTACTGGAGGATTAAAAAAACTGTTCTGGACTGATGGATTTTTATATATTTTACTTTCTTCTTTATTATTAAATTTTCCAACTTTAAACTGGTGAGGATCAGTTCAAGTTGGTTCTTGAATTCATTCGACATAACCTCAATGGTCTTTATAGTAGCATTCTTGTTGTTTGCTGAGACAAGGCTAGCCTTAAGTGTTTCTTTGAATTAGATATTTCTCCTAGATGCCCTTTGTTCCTTCAATGGGAAATGGTACTGAGATATAACAATCTGAGAGTTAAAAGTATTCATTGTTCTTGGGTCGGTTGTAGAATGGTTTTATGTTCCCTTTTTAAATTTTCGTTCTTATTTTGGGTTGAATTTTAAATTCTAACTCTCACCTTCACTAATTTAATAGTTTTAACAGTATCTGAATGTCCTTTCAGTGGTTACTAGAGGGCACGACAATTATCTTTGACTCAGCGAAATCTAATATAAAAAATAATTTTATCTGTTCCCAGATAATGCAATGACCTTACAATTTGATTTCACTCATGCCTTCTCTCAAGTTAAATGGTCTTAAATAATTTAAAAGTATATGTATTTTATTTATGTGTTTACATGGTATTCCTGTTTCATAGGTCGGTATTCATTTAGATTTCAGTGCTTCTCATTTCTTCCTGCATCACTAAGCTTTCATTTGGGATCTGTTTCTGCCTATTTCCTTCAGTGCAGATCTTCTGGTGAATTCTGTCAGTTTTTATTTGTCTAAAAAAGTCTTTATCTTCATTTTCGCTAGGTTGGACACTACTTTCTTTCAGTAATTTGGAATACTATCTACTGTCTTCTGAAGTCCATTATTTTTCTATTTTTTACCTTTTTACTCTGGCTACTTATTAAAATATTTTTACATGCATCATTTCTTTTCCATGATTTTACCATGATATGTCTAGGTATTACTTTCTTTTTATTTAGTTTGCTTGAGATTTGTTTGTAATGTTTCTCAAATCTATGTCTTGATGTCTTTTATCATCTTTGGAAAAATCCTTAGCTGTTATCTCTTCAAATTCTTCTGCCTTTTTCTCCTGCTTCTGCCTTTTTTTCCCACTTCTGCAACTTTAACAACAAAAAACTATTAATTTTCTTCTATATCTTCTTTGTATCTTTCATTTTTTCAGTATTTCCAATCTTTTGTTCCTTTGTGCTTCATTCTAGATATTTTCTTTTGACCTACTGTTTTGCTTATTAATTCTCCCATCAGTGGTATGTGATCTTTTCTTAGGGGCAGACTTTGAGTCATTAATTTTAGATATTATATTTATCAGTTCTTTTCATTTCTGGTTATTTATAAAAGTTCTAGATCCTATCTTTTATTTCTTTAAACTGTGCATACAGTTTTGAATTCTATCATCTAGATCCCCTGTTGATCTGTTTAGAGTTTATAGTTATACTGTCTAGTTTTTTCATATGCCTTTTCTTTTCTTTTCTTTATATTGTCTTTTTAGGGCCAAACTTGTGGTGTGGCCACAGCAACACCAGATCCAAGCTGCATCTGCAACCTACACAGAGTTCAAGGCAACACTGGATCCCCAACGCACTGAGTGAGGCCAGGGATCAAACCTGTATCCTCATGGAGACTAGGTGGAAACTCCAAACTTTTTAATTTTAACAGCTATGCATTAATTTTTATAATTATCTTTTCTTTGTGGAAAGTTAAAAAATGAGTTTAAAGAAAAATATTAATGATAATGATGAACTATCAAAAAGAAAGAGAAAACAATCCCATTTACAATTTCATCAAAAAGGATACAATACATAGTATTTTTCTTACACCATATATAAAAATAAATTCAAAATGGATTAAAGACCTAAATTTAAGACCAGGAACCATAAAACTCCAAGAAGAAAACATAGGCAGAATACTCTTTGATGGAGCAATATTTTTTTGGACGTGTCTCCTAAGGCAAAGGAAACAAAAGCAAAAATAAACAAGTGAGACCTAATTAAACTTAAAAGCTTTTGCCTAGGGGAGTTCCTGTCATGGCTCAGTGGTTAACGAGGAACCATGGGGTTGTGGGTTCGATCCCTGGCCTCTCTCAGTAGGTTAAGAATCCGGCATTGCTGTTAGCTGTGGTATAGTTTGCAGACACATCTCGGATCCTGCGTTGCTGTGGCTGTGGTGTAGGCCAGCGGCTACAACTCCGATTAGACCCCTAGCCTGGGAACCTCCATATGCCGCGAGTGTGGCCCTAGAAAAGACAAAAAAAAAAAAAAAAAGTCTTTTGCATAGCAAAGGAACCCCCAAAATGGAAAGACAACATACTGAATGGGAAGAAAATATTTGCAAATGATACAAACAATAAGGGGTTGATATTCAATACATATAAACAGATCATACAACTCAATATTAAAAAAGCAAATAACCAAATTCTTTAAATGGGCAGAAGACCTAAGTAGACATTTTTCCCAAGAAGACATACAAATGTCCAACAGGCACATGTAAAGATGCTGATTATCAGAGAAGTGCAAATCAAAACCACAGTGAGATATCACTTAACACCTGTCAGAATGGCTATCATCAAGAAGACCACAGATAACAAAGGTTGGCAAGGATGTGGAGAAATGGGAACACTTGTACACTGTTAGTGGGAATGTAAATTGGTACAGCTACTCTGAAAACAATATGGAGGTTTCTCAGAAAACTAAAAATAGAACTTTCATAGAATCCAGCAATTCCACTCCTGGGCATATATTTGAAGAAAATAAAAATACTAATTTGAAAAGATACATGAAACCCAATGTTCACATCAGCATTATTTACAACAGCCAAGATACAGAAGCAATCTAAGCATCCATCAACAGATGAATGGAAAAAGAAGTGATACACACACACACACACACACACACACACCAATGGAATATTTGTCAGCCATAAAAAGAAGGGAATTTTGCTGTTTGCAACTTCCTGGATGAACCTGGAGGGTATTATGCTTAGTGAAATAAGTCAGACAGAGACAAATACTGTATGTTATCATTATACGTGGAATCTAAAAAAATAAAACAAATTAATAAATATAACAAAACAAAAACAGATGCACAGATACAGAGAATAACCCCTGGGGAAAGGGAAGAGAAGAGGGGCAAGATAGAGCTATAGCACTGAAAGATACAAACTACTATGGATAAAATAAGCTCTAAGGACATAATATAAAGCACAGGGAATACAGCCAAAATTTTACAATAGCTTTAAGTGGAGTATAATCTACAAAAATTTTGAATCACTATGTTGTACACCTAAAACTAATTTAATATTGAGACTCAACTATACCTCAATAAAAGATAAA
This sequence comes from Catagonus wagneri, assembly GCA_004024745.2. Taxonomy (NCBI): domain Eukaryota; kingdom Metazoa; phylum Chordata; class Mammalia; order Artiodactyla; family Tayassuidae; genus Catagonus; species Catagonus wagneri. Next base: position 17,113,759 of record PVHT020004020.1, read on the forward strand.
TAAATAAGCATTAATGAAAGAAAAGATTGCTTTAATGTGGTAAAAATCATTGATACTGCTCACAAAAGCTATAGTTTGAAGAAACTGATTTTTTTTAAATGATGGTGGGAAAATAGAGAAACGGGAGAGTTGCCTCTTTTATGGTTGTTTTCAAAATATAAATTAATTCTTCATCTCAGGCCTAGCTTTAAGCTAGCTATCATCTTCAAACTACACTGACTCAACGTACCTGCCTGTCATGATTCATTTCTCCAAGCCATATAGCAAACACTTTACATAGGCAATGAATACTTTAGGAATGGCTATTTATTTAAATACGCTACTTACAAGGACAAGTATGACAGATTCCTCCTGACAAGGCTAAGATTCTGATTAATCCTACAATGTCCACCCAAATAACGTAAACCATTCCATAAGACCCTCCCTCCCAGGGGAAGACATGAGCAAAAGATGGGCAAAGTCTGGAGGAAACAAGCTCTGCAGGGGCTTTAGAAATGGTTTCCATTCATTTCATTTGGAAAGGTCCCAGTTCCCTTCTCCCCATAGAACTTCTAGAGTTCTCTTCCAGCCACTGGATTGCTCAGCATCAAATTTTTCTTGATTAATATGACATATAAGTTGATTTTCTCTGCCAGGGTACCTCGAAGAATCAGCTCTGCCCCATCCTTCATGTGCTCCTATTGGGCTACCAATCACTGAACGCTGGTGCTTCTAGTAGGCTGGGCACAGACTGGGTGCGTTAGTTCCTTACTGCTGCTGAAATAAACTACCACACACTCAGTGACCCAAACAATACAAATTATTTTCTTATGGTCCAGGAGGTCAGAAGCATTAAGATTGAGGTGTCATGAGACTGCGTTCTGGAGGTTGCAGGGGAGAATGCATTGCCTTGCTTTTTCTAGCTTCTAGAGTCTGCCTGAACTCATTGGCCCACAGCCACATCCTCCATCCTCAAAGCCAGAAGCATTGTCTTTTCCAAACTCTCTTTCTCTCTGACCTTGATTTTCATTTTCACACCACTTGCTCTCTGACTGATCATTTTACTCCCTCTAATGAAGAATCTTGTGACTACACTAGGTCTACCAAAATAACCCAAGAAACTCTGTCTTAAAACCCGTAACTTAATCACATCCACAAAGCCTCTTTTGCTTAGTGTGGTAACATTCACAGAGCCCAGGGATTCAGCCTACTACACTCAGCCAGTCCAAATACCAACAGTCCCGGCCACATGGCTTTTTCTTTTTCTTTTTTTTAAATTATAGCTGATGCACAATGTTGTGACAATTTCTGCTGTACAGCAAAGTGACCCAGTCATACATATATATGTATACATTCCTTTTCTTACATTATCTTCCATCATGATCCATCCCAAGAGATCAGATATAGTGCCCTGCAGACAAAGCTTTTCCAAGAATGAGCATATAGCCCAAAGACAAATAATTTACTAAGCTAGCTAAGTGTTAGTTATCTAAGATGTTGTCAATGGCCATTCTTGCCTGACACATGGAAAGAGACTGAAGCAGATTCAAGTCAGTCTGAGAAAATCAGAAGGAGGAATGAATGGGTGTTTGGGAGAGGATGGGGAGAGTCAGAACTCTAGTGATATCCTCAAAATTTCCTTATCCAGTAGATTCTCACATAGTGTTGAAACCCACTCACAAACAGCTCATCACCATGGTTCAATTCCTTCTCTTTTTGATGAAGGTAATTTGAATTTTTTTTCTTACTAATAAAATGGTTCATCTGTCAACAGATCTCTAATCTCTAGATCAGATGCCAAGTCAGTATATTACCCTGGCCTAACTGACTCAAACGAACCAGAGAGAAAACATTATTATTGTACTCGAGCTTTTTGTGGTCAGAATTTCTGATTTTCTCCATATGAGAAAAAAGGGAAAGAAAAGCTATATGGGGCATTTTTCCTGTGAGACAATAAGTACACTTTTCCTCCTTATGCCAAAGTTCTCTTCAGTTGCAGGCATCTTTGCCAATTCATTACCTTTGTGTTTTTAGCCTTAATTTTTTTCCAGGACTCGCTTGTTGAATCATCCAGTAGCACTCATTTCTACAAACTGAGTTGAGATACTGGCTAAAAGGAGGCTAAATGATTTCCTAAGAGAATCGTATTCTTTGCAGAAAACAGAATTTTGAGCAAAGTCTAAACTTGGATTTTTTTTAAGACATCTAAATTGTTTTCATGCAATATTCTTTTCTCCATTTAGAAATTTTCTTCACAGAAGTGTTACTCTGTGGAGAAATAAATAAGTTTGGGTCAGTTATCAACTACATAGGTTATGAGCCTCTCCCCACCCCTACACTCACACTCATACACTCACACACAAAAACACACAGACTTCAAACTGTCCGCATTCCATATTCCCAGTCACACTCCTAATTTAGGATTACTTTTTACTTGTGATTTCTCAGGGTTATTATGTAATCAGCTCAATACATCTACATCAAACTTTTAAGCAGCTTAAGCCTGCCAGGAGGTGTAATCAGGCTTTCTTTGGTGACCGTGGGTCATTTCTCATCCCAAATGAGTCACTGGCACCAGTGATTTGGGCTCTATTGCCTGCATGTTTGCTGTTAGTCGACAGCATTTTTATTTGACTTCTGCTAAAATTAACCTCCCTTGGAATACAGTCTTTCTGTTTCATCAGTATAATTACTGGCCCTAGAATGCCTCCCCAAAGCTGTTGTTTATAATGATTCATGTAGCAGAAAATATACAACTTGGTTCTTGAGAGCTGAACAATGACAATTCAATCTATGGCAGAGAAAAATGCAAAAAGTATATGTATAAAAACCCAGTGTCACAGAAGATTGCTTCTTCTTTAAGAGAATCATTTTTTGGTGAAGGAAACACACACACACACACCTGCACTTTAAAGCACCTCTTATTCTAAAAATCAATAAACAACATCCATTTGGTAGCTCATCTCAGGTTAATTATAAACTGGGTAAACCATATGTGAGGGCAAATGGAGGGATCCTTCTCATGTTATTTCAGGAGCATGAGAAGGCCCTGATGCTTATCCAACTGCTTTCTCTGGCTTGGCAACTGATTGACGTGTCATCATCAGTGCATTATTCCTTGAGCTGCAGGGATGGAGATAGCTAAATGCAATACCCGGGAAGGGTTAGTACTCAAACTTCATCCTGCTCTGCGTGGACAATGGACAGCTGTTTCCTGCACATTAAAATCACCCAGGAAGCTTTTACAAGGCACAAGTGAAATGGCTCTACCTTGAACCAGAATCTCAGGGTGTGGGGCCCGGGCACCAGTAATTTTTAAATCTCCTGCACCCCATGTCACTTCTAAAGTGGGACTATGATTATGAAGGAAGAGGGCTTAGGTGGGAGGAAGAAATGGAGAAGAGAGGGGGCCAGACACAGAGGGTGAAGGCCCAGGGTGTACACACTGAAAAACCCCACCTGAGAGTAAAGGAATGAAAGAGGGCTGGACATACATGAGGGGATTCTTTTCCTTACTCAAAACATCGCTGACACCCCCAACCCTGCATGCACACACTCCAGATTTATCTGATTCCCTTCTGGTGGGCGGGACGGGGAGATATAACCAAGGCCTTGCCAGGTGGAGCTTGCCTCCCTCTGCAATAGGCATTGCTTTGAGATGTACCAAACAGGACCAACCAGAACCAGTATTCTGCAGATCCAGAAATTGTACTGGAATGATTGGGAAAGACGCTCTCTTTCCACGGAGACTCCCAAACCCATCAAATGAAAGTTTACAGTCTGATGACTTTGGGGATAAATATACAAGTGTAAAATCATCACGACTGTCAAGGTCATAAAGATATTCATCTCCTCCCAGAGTTTCCTTCCATCTCATCTATTACACATGTAAAGCTTTAATATGTCAATCATACATCAGTAAAGTGCTTAAAAATTTTAAATGAAAGTTTAGGGAGTTCCTGTTTGTGGCACAGCTTTAATGAACCTAACTAGTATCTACGAGGATGTGGGTTTGATCCCTGGCCCCACCCACTGGGTCAGAGATCTGATGCTGCCATGAGCTATGATGTAAGCAGATGTGGCTTGGATCCTGCGTTGCTGTAGCTGCAGTTCCGATTGGACCCCTAGCCTGGGAACTTCCATATCTTCCATATGCCCTGCATGCAGCCATAAAAAAAAAAAAAAGTTTAGACCTACTAGTTGTCATCTGATCATACAATGGGAGAAGTTGCCAACACAGAGGGAGCAGAACCAGGACTGAGCCAGCCTATCCTAAAGGCATCTTAAGACCACTGGATCTTGCCTTACATACTACCTACACTTTACAGGTGTAGGAGCTAATAGGTTCTTTTGCTAGGGTCGTTTTGAGTTGAATTTTCTGTGAATTGCAGCAAAGAGAATTCTGAGTACTAGTTAAGACCATATAAGTCAAAGACATCCTCTGGGTCTCTGGGTCAGCTCTGTTACTGACTTAGCCTTGAGATAGATTCTAATAAAGTGATTTTCTATATAATTCACAGTCTAGTCTGGAACTTAACAACAATCCTTGAAACTACTCGAGTCAGCATCTCAATATTCTGCGAAAACAAAAGGTTCTTCATAGTAAACAGACACAAATATTCAATTCTATGATGATAACACCAGCACAAGTTTATACTGAATTTAAATTTTACAGTAACCGATCTAAAAATATTTGTCACCTTCACTTTATTTGAGATGTAATGGCTGATTTGAATCTTGTCTTCACAAATACCATGTGTCGACAGACTCTCATTCTTTCCTAGAGATTTATAAACCATTTCTAGTTGGAACTATCCATCAAACTCAGTCATACTTTTTAATCAAAGCTGATTTAAATAAAACAGGTCTTAAAATTTTCCAGTGTAACAGGTCTCTACTTGAAATGCCCTAATCTTGTGTTTTTCTCTGTGAGGCAAGTAGGGCATGAGAGAGGTTTTAGGCTAAAGCTCTAGAAAGTGGAGGGGTGACCTTAGGAACAAACGATACAAGTCAACAAAGTCCTGGGGACAAGGCTAAACTATGACATGTGGTGTCCCAGGTCAATCAAATCATCTGCCCCTTCTACTCGATATTCCTTAAATTAGTTCAACATTAGTGACATGTGAATGGCCAGCAAGCAGTTTTTGTTTACTGGTGGCATGTTTCACTGTCAAAGTTGTTGTTTTAATTTCCGCTTGAGCGCACTGCTTTCTTCAGCAGGAGTGGGGCCAATTACTGTTTCAGTCACTATGTAAGAGGTGACGCAAGGAAAGAAAGTAACCTGTGCCATAATTCTGACTTACCCCAACTATATTTTAACATACCTTAAAAACTCCTGACTTGATTGACCTGCTTTCTTATCCTGCCTTTGGCCTGTCGTCCCTGGTTTGAAATAGGTCATTGCTCAGACTGAACCCTAGTACTGCAGTGGCTACTGTCCTCATGGGATTCCACTTCCAGAGGTAGGCTATTCTGCCACTAACCCAAGGGGAGTTCATGGAACTCTGCCTCCAGATCATCTTCATTCCTCTCTTCCCTGACATGTGCCTTTTATCCCATCCCATAGACTCATTCAGACCACAGCAAGCAGTCAGCACATCTCTCACCCTGAACGTTTCCTAGGTAGCAGTCAGACATCAGTTCACTGTGTCCTCACTAAAGGGGACACATATCAAGTTCCCCACACGATCCTGTGGAAGCCCTAAAGCCCCTTTCTCTTGACTTGGCCTGCAAGAGAAGTGCCCTCAAACACACATGCACACATGCATACACGCACGCCTAAACCCTGTTGCCTCGAAGCCTTGGTCTCCTCCCAAAATTCTCTGATCCCCCCAAACTGGACCCTTTTTTAGCCTTGAGATGGAAGAGATCGATGTGTAAGAATCATGTAACTGATTTTGGGATATTAATTTGGAAACTCCTATAGGATGCTCTGTCTCACATTTTATTTCGTTATCTGAAATCTATCACCAGAGGGTTCAGCCAAAACTCCCATTTTAATTTCCTGTTCCCAGCAAGGACACAGAGCTAGCCTATAGCAACACCAAAACCCCATAAAGTCAACCAGACAATGAATTAAAAGATTCTTTACCAAGCACATTTAAAACAATAGTTCGTCATATCTCACCTGGAGAACCATCAGGTCATGGCCACCTTGTGCTCTATTTCTCATCTCTGAGGTTACATGCCTTTTTTGGGAAAGCTTGACAAACAGCACTGCCTTGACTCATTTGAAAGACAGAATCACCTTGGCTGCCTGAAATAACTCCCTCTTTGATCTACCTGTAATAGTGTCAGATTCCTTCTCCCAAAGAATGTTCCATGTACTACAGAATGGAAAGTCATGAAAAGTCACAAAAGTTCAGTTCAGAAGCATTTATTTATTCATAAAAATGAGTGACTTTTCTGCTGTGGGGTTTGGTCACTTGAGTCTATATGTCTTAACATTTGTGTCTTTTAAAAAATAAAATGGATAAATCCATGGTTTGATATCAGATAAGTCATGGGATCTTCTAAATCCTTATAGAGGCCATATGTTCATAAATTATTTTGGAATAGCAATTGTAAAAATAATGCATGCTCATTTTTAAGAATCCATGGTGACCAAGATAAGGACCAGTATTTTAAAAGTCACCTGAATCCCACTGAATGAATTATCCATAATTAACAAGAAGTAAACATCATTTCAAACACTTTTCTATACATACAAACAAATATAAGGATAGACAGCTAAACAGCTAGTAGAAAAATGCAGAGAAAAATCTTATTCTTTCTTTTAAAGCAAGAATAAAATCTAATGTAGCATCAAATACCTCCGAGCTTCTTTCTAAGCACCAAGTACTTTACCCTCCATTTTATTTATCTGTGGAAATATTTGGGACTCTGTTTTGACTTTAAGGAGAAAAAATACACAAAGAGAGAATGGAGGGGAGGCGTGAGATGAGAAAGCCATGGTGGAGGCTTAAAGCTTCCAGAAGAGAGCTGGCAGATCCTGGAGCAAACAGACATGGAGAAGCTGAGAGCTGAAAGCATTTGGAAACTAGGGGAAGTTTATTGATTTGTTAGTTTGAATATGAATAAAGTGCAAAGACATTTGATCTTCCACGCTGTTTGCCTACTCTTGAGTTGTGGTCTTGTTTCATTGATCATTTTACTTATATCAAAGATAAAATTTTGTCTGTGAATATCAATGACCCTATTTTCAACAGAGAGTACGCCAGATGCCTTGCTAGTTTCTGGAGATACAGCGATGAGTCCAAGACCAGCTGTGTGCTCAAGATATGTCCAGTTCCACAGAAGAAGCAGCACATCATCAAACCACAACAGTAAGATGTGGCAAGTTCCATGGTCAGATCACTCACAGAAAGCAATATCACGACAACAACCAAGTAGCTTAGTCTGAGGAACTCCAGGCAGATGGAGCAGTGTGTGCAAAAGATATGGGAAGTGATGATACATGATTTATTTCTGGAATGGGAACTAGGTCCACAGGCAGAGGAGGCTGCCTTGTCAGCATCTGGGTTTGCAGAGTCTGATGTACACACCCACAGATGCCACTGACTCCGTAAATTGAGTAATAAATCAGGAGAAATGTCTGCAAGGGTTTATCCAGGTACCAATCAAGCAACTGTGACATCCTAAACACGTTCTGGTATGTAGGTTAAACATACTCCACAGAGAAAACCATCTCACTTTCTTGTCTAATTCATCAGTCAAAGAAACTGTTCGCCTTCTGTGGGCAATAGACTTTAGTCAACCAAAAAAACACACTCTCTCTTCCTCATTTCACCCTCAGATCCAAGCCGCTCATTAATCTCATCATTTGATCCCACTTAGAGTACCCAGAGGCATATTTTGTTTTCATGTATTTTAACATAAAATGGATCCTGAGGATATCCTTGCATAATCTTCAGAACACTATTCTAAGAATTTTGGAAAGGGGGAAAAAGAAAAGGAAATCCAAAATACTTAGATATGTGAAATGCCTTTCCCTAACCAGGTTATTTTTTTCAGGAAGATTCTTCCAGACCACCAGCAGCATCTGGAACTTGTTAGAAAAGCAATTTCTCCAGCTCCACTCCAAACCTGCTGAATCAGAAACTCCTGGGCCGAGCCTGGTCGTCTTGTTTCTAACAAGGCTCCAGGTAATTCTGATGCCAGCTCAAGTTTGAGAGCCATGGTCATGGAGACAAAGGTAAGGGCCTGGAAAATCCCACAAACCCATGGGTATTCTTATACAAGAGTGCCAGGTATGTCACAAAAATGATTATCACTTAAATGTATCCTTGGGATTGATGCACAGGCCCATTAAAGTGACCATATCTTACTTGATGTCACAGCCTCACCACAGAGGTGCCTCAGGCTTCCTCTGTCTCCTCCAAACCTCTTTCTTATTGATGAGAAGACTAAGGCCCAGAGAGACCAAGGAACTTGTCCGAGGACAGTCCCAGGGCCGAGTAGCAAGTCTAGTCTCCAGACTTCTTGACACAAAATTCAAGATCTGTGCCATATACATTAACATAATTGTAGGAATAAACCCAATTCCTCTAGCAAAAACCATGAGTTCAAGAAATGAATCATAGTGAAAACAGTGCTATTATTTCCAAACAAGTTTCTTAATGGCCACACCCGCAGCATATGGAAGTTCCTGGGCCAGGGACTGAATCCAAGCTGTAGCTGTGGCAACGACCGATCCTTTAACCCACTTGCCACAGAGGTAACTCCACAATTTTTTTTTCTTAATGAAAAAATAATATGCATCCATTGTTGGAAATTTGAAATGAATAAAATGGGTAAAGAGGACAAAAATCAATTGTAATGATCAAAAAGATGTGTCATTAGTATTTTAGTGCTGCATGTATGTGTAATAGAGTAGTTATATAGAATATGTATACATACATATACAAAAAATATGTAGAGAATTTGTTGATGTGGATAATATAACACGTAGAAATTTTTTTTCACTTAACATTTTTTAGTGAACAAAAATCACCATTTTAGTGTCCGATTTGTATTTCACCAGAATGTGTTTAAAATCTGCTTCACATTTGTTTCCAATGTTTTGCTGTTACGAATAGGAAGTAGAGTAAGATTTGAAGTTTCAGTAACATGCAGGAAAGATGTGTTATGTAAGCAGGTCAGCGTGGAGCACAAAGAAGGGACTCTTGGCAGCTAAAGACCTGAAATATTGGACCTCTACAGAGATGCTAAGATGGGGAGGAGGAATATTCTTGGGGACACGTGGAAATCCCCATGGAAAACTGACCACTCACACATTTTTCTTGGGCATGGTCCTACGTATGGATGTGGCAACTCCAGAAAGAACACATGGTTTCATCCAAGACCAACATATCCACTCACCTCCTTCTGTTGCATCAACCCTTACATTGAAATGACTTTCCTGGGAGACTTCAGTCAAAGGATAACAAACCTCTTCAGGCCTCCCTTATATTGGAAAGGACAATTCAATTAAAACAAATCTTAAGAAGGACTCTTGAAAGATAATATACCCTTTTTCTTTTTTTTAAATTGAAGTATAGTTGATTTACAATATTGTTAGTTTCAAGTATACAGCAAAGTGATTCAGTTATTTTTTTTTCAGATTATTTTCCATTACAGGCTATGAAAAGATATTGAATATCATTCCCTGTGCTCTACACTAAATCCTTGTTGCTTATCTATTTTATATAGTGTATCTGTTAATCCCATACTCATAATTTATCCCTCCCCCACACTCTTTTTCTAAATATTCTTGCTCTTGTTTCTTCTCATCTGATTAAAGCCCCCTCTTTTGTTTTTACTCATTACCAAAAAAACGTTCTCATATAATGATGGATGACCTATTTATATCATATTAAAGCAAAAGCATATTGCTTCTAGCCTAAAAGGCTATGTTGATGCTGTTCAGCTAAAATGTCCTCTAGTTATTAAATATTTATAAAGTACTTTTCCTATGTTTTGCCCCTTTAACAAGTTTGAAATTGTAAGGGTAGTGTTTAGTAGGCACCACATTTGTATTTTACTAGTTCAGCCATTTTCCCAAGTAAATAACAAACTTTTCTCAATAGGCCCTTACTCAACCTGATAATATTTACTTTTAAATCCATTCAAATTTTAGAAAGAATTTCAACACTTGTTTCGAATCATCTTTTTTTTTTGGTCTTTTTTTTTTGTATTTTTTTTTTAAGACCTCAAGTGTGACATATGGAAGTTCCCAGGCTAGAGGTTGAATCGGAGTTGTAGCTGCCAGCCTACACCACCACACACACAGAGGACGCAGGATCTGAGCCGTGTCTGCATCCTACACCACAGCTTAAGGCAAGCTGGATCTTTAACCCACTGAGCAAGGCCAGGGATCAAACCGCATCATGGATACTAGTTGGGTTCGTTACTGCTGAGCCACAATGGGAACTCCTCAAATGATCACTTTTTTAATTGAGATATCATTCTGGTCTTCAAATGGTCACTTTAATTTTCATGTCTGCCTTTTGAACCCTTTTCTAGTTTAAACATGCTCCATGAGAGCACCACTTCCTACAGGATTCTGACCACCAGCGCATATCAAATTCTGCAGGTCTCCAGGCTCACCAGCCAGCAAGGGCTTTCCCCAAGATTTGGGACTTGCAGGGCAAAAATCAGTAAAGTCCTGGACCAAGTGACCTTGGTCCCTCTACTCTAAAACAAACCATCCTGACAGCAGTTCTTCCTAGTTAGAGCACAGGGTCAGAGTAACAGAACCTCCTTTCATGAGATTCTCACTTGAAAGCTCCTGTATATAGAGTTAGGCCATGGAATGACCCATGGAGTGTCTGGCTCCCCATGCCCTTCTCTGCCCCATCAACACCTCCAGCTCCCCACTGAAGCCTCCTCTTTCTACCCCATCTGTTCTTCAAGTCTTGGTCACGGAATGCCTCGCCTTAGTTTATTATTTCCATTATTATGACTTACTGGCATTTCATTCTAATTAGAAGCATCACCTAGAGACGTTAACTCCCTTGCGGCTGAGCAGAATCGGCAGCATCAGATGCCCCAGAGGATGGCGGGCACATCCACCTCCCGGCAATATGGCCAGTGCTCTTGCTTGTTATTTGTGACCATTTGGGTTGATAAACCTTCCAGAGGTGTCTGGCGGACTCACAGCTTCCTGAATCCACCCTTCCCCATTTACAGAGAGAGAAAAACATATCTATGTTCCTTCAATGGTACATAATGAAATAGAGCAAACTGAATGCATACGTATGCCAGCCACTCCCTCTCTACTTCCTTCTCCCTTCCAGCAAGGCTCTCGGACCAGGAGCAGTAACAGAGACTTCCTGCAAGAGCACAGTAGGACAATCACAGTTCTTCAGTCAATGAGAAAAAAAGAGTCTTAAAGGTTAATGAAAGCTGTTTTAAGGAAAAATGGGTCGGGCTCTGATTCCCAGGACTACTCCTTCTTTTAGGGTGAAAATGTCAAAGGTACAAGCAAGATGGGTTTCCATGGAAAGAAGTGATATTCTGAAATTCTTTCATGAGGACTGAATCTGCCCTTTCATCCATCTATATTACTGTTTCAAGCTTTGTTCAAATGGTCTGTAATTAAATTGCTCTACTTGACAAGATTCGATCTATGTTCCCAGCTGAAGAACTCTTCGGAATATTTTCATTTCTGAAACTCTAAAAACCTGAACTATTGCAAATGGTACAGGAAAAATGATTAAGTTTGCACTTTGGGAAAATTGTCCCACATTTCTCAAACACTACAGATCCATGAGCAATTATGAATAATATGAAATAAATCTGCTTTTGCAGGGAGAGAGTTAATTTAAGTTTATCCCAGACTAGATTTACCAGCCTCGACCAGTATATGAAAAAAAAAAAAAATCTATGAAAATACAAACACATGGAGTTCCTGTCATGGCTTAGCAGAAACGAATCTGACTAGCATCCATGAGGAGGCAGGTTTGATCCATGGTCTCTCTCAGGGGTTAAGGATCTGGCATTGCTGTGAGCTGTGGTGTAGGCTGCAGACACGGCTCGGATCCCACATTGCTTTGGCTATGGCATAAGCTGGCAGCTACAGCTCCTATTCGACCCCTAGCCTGGAAACCTCCATATGTTGTAGATGTGGCCCTAAAAAGACAAAAAAAAAAAGAAAGAAAATATAAACATAAACATGGAGATGAGACCTATACACGTTGCCAAGATGAGGTAAATTTTCTCTGCTTTTTAATGTTCAACTAATCTTTAATAAAAGATATTTAAAACATTAAAAACTAATTCTGCATCAAATGATTCAATATCCATCTCACAAATAAAATACTACTAAGTCAGTTGGCTGTTTTACGCCTTTAATTTGCTTATTCAAAGGTTTTTAAAATTAAAATATCTTTTACTTATTTGTAAACATAAGATCTAAAGAGTACGATTTAAATGTATGGTAAAAATATACCTTTTTATTACTTGTATTAATTAGGATGTCTCTTGCTATAAGTATTAGACGATCCTATTATAATTGACTTATGCAAAAAGATATTCTATTGCTTCATAAAACTTCTAAAGCAGAGAAGTTTTTAAAAGATGTTTGACTTAGTGTTCAAGGAAGTCACTCGGGATCTCATAATGTTTTCATTGCCTGCTCTGAATTCATGGTTTTCCATCACCTTAGGACTGGAGTCATTATCCCAACAAAGGTTTGGTTTTGTCCCAAACTGGGTTATGTGAAACCCTCAGGGCTTTGTAATCCTCCCCGGTGTCCAGCACCTACATCTGTGCTCGGATCTCTTCCATAAGGGTAATCCAGCCACAAAACCCTGACTGTTCACTGGTTTTCAAAAATACTCATCTCCCAAGCACTTCATGAATCTAGAAACAGCTGAAGATTTGCAGTCAAAGGACAGGTCACCCTGCTTCAAGCCCTAGATGGACCACAACTGGGTGCTCTGGCCTCGCACTCCCACGCACAGCACAATTCTCTTCCTTTCAGGAGAAAACGTCCTCATTGGCTTCCTCCAGGGTGGTGTTTCCTCTCCTCTCCAAAGCCAGGGCACCAGTGGACATGCTCACCAGTGGAAAACGGAGGCATTTTCCTTTAATAAGAGGTTGGCTCCATCTTGAGACATACTCACCAAAGCCAATCTAATAGGGGAAGGGCCCCTGCAAAGACTGAGGCTTTGTGAGGGGGTGACATCATCCCTCACCTCGCCCACTGGGTATGGCAGCGTTCTGGTCCTTCCACTGAGGCATGTGGCCAGGGAGATGGTACAAAGCAAACTCCTACTGGATATTTGAATGACTTCCTACAGATTTCATCGAGCCAGTGCCATGAGTATACATTTTCAGTGTTAGGACATAAATACCTACTTTCCTTCAACTTGGATAAGTTGAAAAATTGCATTATTGGATAGCTTTATTGCTTAAACATACAGTTTTATTTATGTATTACTTAAACATATTAGACTGACAAAGGATGATCCAGTAGAATTCCCAATGACTTTGTTGAAGAAAATTTTAAATAAGGAAATACATACTAGACCTGCATAGATTAAGCCATTTCTCTGACTTTCTTCAAAGTACTTGAAATCTTTCCTCAGAAGTCTCTTCAATATCTTTCTTCAATTTTATTTATACCAGTAACATTATTATCGAAACGCTTCAATCCAGCCCTCCCTATGAGTTATCTGAAATTCCATACAATAAATTTGAATCAGTCAAGTGTTACTCAGTATTATTTGCAGAAATTCACCTATTTGTTATCAAACATCTAAGATTACATTTGCTTAGTTTCTCAAAATTATTTTTAACCAAAACTTGAGGATATTAAAAAGTAATTATGAAACATGGTTTGGAGGTTGAGATGGAGCTAACCAGAGACATTTTGATAGATAGAAGCCTCTCCCACGCCCATCACACATTCCCCCAGATGATCTCGGCCAGCTCCCCAGCAGACCCACAGACTGCCTCACACTTCCCCCACTTTCTGGCACTTCCAAGCCACATAATCGCTCCACTGCTGTGAACACTACTCTGCTTCTTAGCTTTGGCTGAAGCCACAGTGACTGGACCCTCTGTGGGACTTAGTGACAGTGAATGATGAGTGCATGTGAACACCAGCTCTGTGGCTTTTAACATGAACCAAGACGGAAGGCAGGGTCTCCCTGACAACTTACAGCTTCGAGAACAGTGTCCAACATAAGGCCAAATGTCAGGGAATGGCGAAAGGCGATTATCTGCTCTGGCCATTTCATAGTCTAAATTTCACTGTTTCCAACCATGAGCAATTTAGAGTTAGATGCATTATGAAGCTGTTTCTTAAAAAAAATAAATAAATGTTTATTTACCACCATGATTAAAAAAAGTAGAATAAAGCCATGGTAAAATTCAGCCTCAAATTGCCTTTAGAGGGACCATAACAGGCAGTTGGACTGGTTCAGAAATAAAGACGTTTGTTTAGTACCTATGGTTCTGCCTGACCTGTGTTTGATACAGTAATGGGAAACAGAGAAGAAGGAGAAAAATATTGACAGAGAATCGGACTCTGTCTTCATGACATCAAATCAAGAATTTCCTCCTTCTGACATCTCTCACCACTATCTGGGAGATGCTTACGGAAGAACAAAGCCGATCTCAGCTTCTGCCAACAACTCTGATGACACTTTCTTGAGTGATGCTCTGTCACCTGCTGACTCACTTTTACTTCATCACTTCCTAGTCCATCAACTGCCCCAGAGAATACATCATCTGAAATCCACATGTCATCACAGATGCGGCAAGGCTGAGGACCATAGTGATAAGCAACAATGTATTCTGGGAAAATTCTAAAAACTCAGAATTTAAACAGAAATGCTTTTGTCTTATAAACATTATTTGTGTATAGTTTACCTATTATAAAATGTACCCATTTTAGTATATAGTCAATAATATTGTAACAACTTTGGTGGCAGATGGTAACTGGACTTACCGTGGTAATTATTTCATAATGTATAAAAATGCTGAATCAATATATTGTATACCTGAGACTAATATTATATGTGTGTCAAGTACAACTTAATTTAAAAACACATTTTTCTTGTTTTTGGAGGGGCCGAACCCATGGCATATGGAGGTTCCCAGGCTTGGGGTCGAATCAGAGCTGTAGCCGGCCTACACCACAGCCACAGCAACAGATCTGAGCCACGTCTACGACCTACATCACAGCTCAATGGCAACGCCAGATCCTTAATCCACTGAGCAAGGCCAGGGATCTAACCTGCATCCTCATAGATACTAGTTGGATTCGTTAACCGCTGAGCCACAACGGGAACTCTAAAAAACACATTCATTTTAAGCATATACTTTAATATAGTTTGATGGATGCTACACACCTACATAATCAGCACAGTCAATACATAGAAAATTTCTGCCATTCCAGAAAGTTCCCTTGTAGTCTTCCTTGTAAATGCCCACTAAAAGTATTTTTTATTTTTTAAGTCTTAAAACTTTTATTTGAACATTTTTAAGTTGAGGTAGCATAAAAAAAGAATCAATTCACTTGCCAGAAACAACATTCAGATCTCAGTTCTTTACATAAAATCAGATAACACTTCTCCAAGTATAGTTTTAGCACAGACTAGCTACTAATGAGTACCCGCTGCCACAGAGCTTTCAGACCTGGCTAACATTTGAAGGTTAACATTCCCCCAAAAATCTGAGTCGGAAAGAGGTGTTTTAATCTACTTGATATATTCTGATGATATAAAGATCTCCTACTAAGCCTACATGGTAGGAGTTAACATGGGTGAGAGGGCTGGAAGAAGGAAAAAGCAAAAATGGAAAAAGAAAAGGAATTCATTTGAAAAATACATTTGATTTGTGCATTTATGTTGTAAAAATTGTATATGTATGCATATGGAAATTGAATTTAAAATATAAAAAATAGCTATAAGAGGACCCTTGTGCTGAAGCAGGTTAAGGATCTGGTGTTGTCACTGCAGTCGATTGAGTCACTGCTGTGGCGTGGGTTTGATCCCTGGCCCAAAATTTCCACATACCACGGGCACAGCCCAGAAATCAAAATTAAAAAGTAAACACAGAGACACCTTGACTCTTCCCCAAATGTTAAACGTCTCCTTGTGAATCTTCTTCAGGACATTTCTTGTTTTATGTCACATCAAATAATTTTCTCTTCCATCTTAAACACACACACACATACACACACACACAAAGTCTAAAACAAATTATTGACGGATAGAAATCGAGTCTGAGATCCAGAGTGAAAAGTGCTTTCTCAGCCTGAAGCTGAACATTCTGCTCCGAAAGTGCTTGCCTGCCTGCTTCTCTTGGGATCAATAACAGATCAGAAAACAACATTTTTTACTGCTGCTTTCTAAGAGATGTGGGTATTGGGCACTTCAGGAACCCAACCGGAATTCCTGATTTTAAGCCCCGCATCCATCTCTATTGGGTGAAATCTGTGAAAACTTTTGGAATCAGCCTGCTCACTTCAAAGTAGCCTGCAGCCAAGAAACTTGTGATTTCTAGTAGGACTTAACAAAACGTAAAACCTGGTGCACACCATTAGAAAGTGACAATACGGCTGAAATTTTATCCCAAAACTAACATTGGTAAGGAAATCTAGGGGGAAAAAACATAATTGCTTCAACAAAAGAATTGTCTTAGTCCTTTTTAAAAGTGTAAAAACAATTCATATTAATAAAAATATAGTAAACTAGGAAGAAGAGGAAGAATTATGTATAATCCTACCTCCACAAAACTGTCAAAAAGCTTTGATAAAATTCCTCTTGGAATTTTTAATATAGTTGAAATCAAACTTATATAACAATTTGTATCCCGGTTTTCCACTTAACATTGTAATATATACATTTTATATATCAAAAGTAATCATTTCAATAAACATTTTTAACGGTTGCCATAATTAAATCCTACAGAATAATAGTCAGCACTTCCCTAGTGTTGGACAATTAAGATAACCTATTCTTAATTATTTTAACACTATGTTGAACATGTTGATATGTCTTTTTCTGTATTTTGGGATAGTTCCCTAGAATATAATTTAATATGTACCAATTGTATATTGCAGTATAGAAATTGTATGTCTCTTGTAACATACTTTCAATTTGCCTTGCAAAAATATAATTTTTTCAGGGCAATTTGGCAGTGTGTGTCAAGGTCCTCACAAATATTCCCACCCTTTGATCCATTATTTCCTTAGAGAACAATCAGAGGTACATGGGATGATTTTGTACAAAGTATTATCACAGTGTTATTTCCACATCTAAATACCCAAAAACAAAAAAGGAGTTAAACAGAACTATGCTTAGCCCATTATTAAAACCCTATTTTCAAAAAATATGTAATAACAGGGAAAATGTCAAAATAGAGCAAATCATTAAGAATAAGTGGAAAAGTTAGGATATAAAATCATATACAGATTTCCCATAGTGGCTCAGTGCAAATGAATATGTCTAGCATCCCTGAGGATGCAGGTTCGATCCCTGGCCTTGCTCAGTGGGTTAAGGATTCAGGATTGCTGTGAGCTGTGGTGTAGGCCACAGACATGGCTCGGATCCCACGTTGCTGTGGCTGTGGTAGGCCAGCAGCTACAGCTTCAATTTGACCCCTAGCCTGGGAACCTCCATATGCCTCAGGGGCAGCTCTAAAAAGACAAAAGACAAAAAATAAAATAAAATAAAATCATATGCGTGATATGATCTCCAGTACACATATACAAGCACATACATACACACATACATATATATACACACACATACATACACACACATATATATATACACACACACATACAAATATATGTATATGTTCATAGGAAAAGGCTAAAACACTTTGAAATGTGTATAATGATTATTTCAATAATAATTACAGAGATGACTATATAAGAATTCCCTTCCGTATGCTTGGTATATATTTTTATAGCTTCAGGATTTAATCATTTATGATACTTCTATAATACATCATATTTATGCATTTATGTAAAATTATATGTGTACATATATAAATTATATTGAATATTTAACACAAAAATAATTTTAGAGACAGCCCAATTCTTACAGAATAATTCAAAGTTTATTTTTTGTCTCTTTTGTCACTTTTGTCTCATCCCATTAGTATTTAAGTTTATCAGTTTACCTGGATATTTTTCATATTGCAAAAATAAAATCACCACATAATTAATAGGAATTACTCCAACAAAATACCAAGAAATGCTTTGGCAATAATATATCAGAGTCCCAAGTTTCCAAACAGTTTAAATAGCCATCCTTAGACATACAAACAAAAACAATTACAACAGAGTTTTCCACAAAAATAAGATCTTATCATATTTTTATATTATGAACTTAGGTCTTAATTTTTTTTAAAGATGTTCCTTCACAACAGAGTAGAAACAGGGTTGCAGATTTCAGATATTTGCCTGTGTTTACATTTCACCAGTCTCTTTTCAGACTTTTCTCTAACGTATAGTAACCACATCCACAGGGCTCAAGAACCTGGTAAACACTACAGGACCATTCAGCTATCAGCTGCAGGTAAATTCCAAACTCCTTAATATGCCTATGAAGAGACAAGACCTGCCGGATCTGGCCTCTACTCACCTGAGCAGCTTCATCTCTGATGATCACCCTCCCTCTTCCTGCCACTCTTCCCTCCTTACCCTGGGGATGGGCACTCACTGAGCAAAAAACACACATCATCCATGGATAAAGATGTGGCACATATACGCAATGGAATACTACTCAGGCATAAAAAAAGAATGCAATAATGAAATTTGCAGCAACATGGATGGACCTAGAAATCACCATACCAAGTGAAGTAATTCAGAAAAAGACAAATACTGCATGATATCATTTATATGTAGAATCTAAAATATGACAAAAATTAACTTATGTACAAAACAGAAAGAGACAGAGAGAACAGACTTCTGGATGCCAAGGGGGAGAAAGGTGGGGGAGGGAGAGAATGGGAGAAGTAGATACAAACTAGTATATATAGAATAGATTAATAACAAGGTCCTGCTATATAGCATAGGGAATCAGATTCAATATCCTGTGACAAACCATATGGTAGAAATAACACAACATTATAAATCAACTATACGTCAATAAAATAAATGTTTTAAAAAAGAAACAGTCTATCCACTTTATAGGGGTAATTTCCACAGAGCCTCAGGACTCCCCTATATGTCATCTCTTCCAAGAAGTCTTCTCCCTCTCTTCTCTCTGGAGGCTGCTACCTGCTGTCACTCTGGGCTACCCAACACCTTTGCTTTCCTCTGTAAAGGCACTCACATACCTCATCTTGAATATCTGTGTACTTGTTGTACATTGCCTTTAGGAATACCAGAGAAAATGTTTTCTTCTGTTTTACTCGTTGTTCTATGTCTAGAAAAGAACCTAGAAATTATTCAGTAAACATTTGAGTACTTATACAACTGACAGAATAAATGTGTGAATGAGTGACTGAATGATGGACTGAATTCAGCAGAAAATCTGAATATCTAAAACACAAGGGGCCCGGCAAGGGGCAGAAGAAAAGCCATAAAGAAGAAGGGAGCAGAAAGGATGAAGGCATATGGAGACTTCAAAAATAAACAGCTTGGCAAGGTGGAGAGAGCATAGACTTAGCCACACTGCTTTATGTCCTTGAGATAAAGTTCCTCAACTTGTACCTGTAAAATGGACCCTATACTCATCAGATTGTTATGAGAATTAACTGAACAATAAATATTTAAATACACACACCCTGTGCCCTGCACATCGTAGGTCCTCAGTAAATATTTTCCCATCCCCTTAAATTACAGTTTGGTTTAGTTATGTCCATACTTATGAAAAGCTGACCACAAATTTTGGGGTGGGGGGGAATGCGTGGACCAAATTATTTTCATTTTAATTCTTAAAAACATAGCCGACCTAGAAGAAGGGCAAGAGGAAGATGCCCAAACTCTTACAAGGTCGGGCATCCTGGCCGTAAGGGGATACAGGCATAAAGTACCTACTGAAGGAATGGGCCACAGAGGAAGTTTTGTATAGAAGAGAATCTCATATATTTTAATCACGGGACATAAAGGTATTCCGAGAGAAAGAAAAAACTCTCGTATGGATTTCATTACCCTTTCTACAGATAAGACAAACGCATACAATGTTAAATTCCATCCTAGAGCCATTTGGCTAAATACGTGGATGTCTAGGGCCAAAAATACACTCATTGATTTGGGGATTAGAATCTATTTATATACTTTTCAAAGAGATATTTCTGTTCACCTTGAAGCACTGGTGCTTGTGTGAGGCTGGGTGGTTGCGGACACTGGTCTTAATACACAACAAAAATAGGCTCGTGGAGATCATTAGAGCAGCAAGTGGGACAGCGGCCCACCACGCCCTGTGCCCGAGGAGCTGGCACCCTCAGGGATGTGACCTGAGGGTTTTTTCAAGGAGGCTGCTGGATGCACAAACCTCACTCACCTGGTGGAGCAAGACACCTCCTTGCAGCAAAAGAGGTTTTTTGTTTGCTTTGCTTTGTTTTGTTTTTTCTTTTTGCATTACAGCTGGTTTACAGATTTCTGTCAAATTTTCCAACTGCACCGCTTGGTGACCCAGTTACATGTACATATACGGAGTTTTCACATGTGATTAGACATAGTTCCCTGTACTATACAGCTGGATCTCCTTGATTTTCCAACACCGAAGCAAGTAAGCCATGGGACTAGAAAAGCTAGAATATTATTCCTGTTTTCAGTCTCACAGAGATTCTGTAAGCTAATTTAACAATGAGCAACGAGCTTTTTTATTTCCTCCACACAAACTCATGGTTCCCATAACTGGTGACAACACAGTAACTTGACACTCTGATTGTTACTGTCCTTGAATTATTAGTTTCCTTACCTTTGTCATTATCAGCCATGTCGGTTTGTTGAATTGTTCTGTGTTGTTTGTTCTGCACTCTGTTTGCACACGTGAATACAAGTGGCAGATGGTGTACAAAGACGAATTCACTTCCCCAGGGTGTATCCTTCCCCTTGGCATCTCATTTCCTGGTCAGTTATCAAAGTCACTACATTTTAATGTTATCTCCCTTCTTAATTTGGTGAGTCACTTGATGTGGCTGCTGTTAGCCAAGGCAGGAAACACAGCAGAGGGCGCGGGGATTCACCACAGCAGTTGGCTACAATTCGGTATCTGGGGAGAAGCTGTTTGTTCCGAGGTGAGGGAGACAGAAGCGATAGCAGGGAGCCAGAGAAGGGACAAAGACAGCCTCCTGGACAGGTAGAGGAGGAGGAGCCAGGCATAAACACAAAAGAGGCAGACAGGGCATTGCCAGTTGGCATCTAAGGAGAGGCTTCCCCCGCAGGATGTGGTTGGGTCTTAGGGGAGGTGCAGATGCTAATTAGGACCAGAGAAGAGGTTGTTTTGAAAGGAGAAAGCTCCTCCAGCACCACCACAGTGTCGGAAAATCCACATAGACACAGAATCTAAGACACTGATGGACAGATAGGCTGACTAGCAGGCGGGTAGACAGATGGCTGTTTATAGGAATACGGCAGCAATATTAGGAACACCAGAAAAGCACCCCCCCAACCCAAAGTAGGTCCCTGTAGCTTTGCAGGGGTAGGGCCTTTGGAAATTCTGTTCTTTGACTTGTTCAGGATGTGGTCCTTGGCCTTCCGGGTTAAAAGCAGCTTGTTCAAAATTTGTGGGGGTGGCGCCCAGGAGCATAGATTTTAAGGGGCTCTCCAGCCAAGTTTTATACGCACTAATGTTTGAAATGCCTGAACAAAGGCACTGTCCCCCGGTCGGTGTGAAGGCCATGCTGAATTTATGGGATCCTTTCTAAAAGACACCTGGCTCAAAGTCAGCAAGGCAATAGGACAAGAAATGTTCGCTGATGGACAGAAAGGCTTTTCCTCTTTCCAACTGTCAGGAGTGTCCTAGGCAGTAAGAGCCCCTGGAGGTGTCCCCGGTTTTCGGGATATGGGGTAGGGGGAGGAGAAGAGTCAGACTCCCAGGGTTCGCCACTCAGAACTTAGGGACCACCACTCAGCGCGTTTTGCAAGGTTCAGGTAAAATGTCAGCTCCCCCATGATTCGTGTCACCTTCGTCCACCTTCAGCTGTACTTCTGAATTCCCCTGAGAATTCTGTCGCTACATCTTTATGAACTTCATTTATTCACTTATTGAACACTTTTTTTGGTCCTTTTTTCTTTTTAAGGCCACGCCCGAGGCATATGGAAGTTCCCTGGCTAGGGGTCGAATTGGAGCTGCAGCTGCCAGCCTACACCACAGTCACGGCAACACCAAGCTGAGTCTGTGACCTACACTGCAGCTCATGGCAATGCCGGATCCTTAACCCACCGAGTGAGGTGAGGGATTGAACCTGCATCCTCATGAATACTAGTCAGATTCATTTCCACTGAGCCACAACGAGAACTCTAACACATATTTATCGAACACTTACCATGTACCAGACACCGTTCTAGGCGCTGCAGTGCCAAGTGAACAAAATGGATAAAAATTTCTGCCCCATGGAGGTTAGATTCTAGCAGGAGCAACACTCAGTAAGAAAAGTGAATGCATACTAGTTAGATAAATGCTCAGGGGAAGTCCAGCAGGAAATAGTAACCGGAAATGGGTGCATATAAGAGAAACCATAGGTTTTAGATAGTCAAGGAGAGCCTATTCAAGAAAGTGATAATTGAATAAAGACCAGAAGGAAGCAAAGGAGTAAGCAGAGGGACACTCCTGGGAAAGTGCATTTAAGCAGATGCAGCAAAAGGATCAAAGGCCCTAAGGCAAGAGCCCGCCAGCTGTTCCAGAGGGACGAAAGTGGCCTTTGTAGCTTGAGGAGAGTCAACAAGGGAATGAGGTCAGAGAGCCCTGGGAAGACCCATCTTACAGACCTCAGAAAGCATCTGCAGCTATTAGACAGGTTTTCATCATCTAAAGTTAAAACGATTGAAGGATTTTGAGCAGATGAGTTTCACTATCAGCCTTAAACTTGACATCATCACTGGCTATTTTGTTGAGGATAATTGGTTGGGGAGGAGGGGGGCAGGTCTGGCAGAAAGGACATTGATTTGAGGAAGCCACTATAATAATCCAGGAAGAAACACTGGTGGCCTAGACCAGTGTGGCAGCGGGAAGGTGGTGAGAAGTAAGCCATTCTGGGTACATGTTAAAGGCAGGATGAACAGATAAGGTATGAGACAAAGAGAGGAGTGAAGGAGAACTCCAAGGTTTGGGGCCTGAACAACCAGAAAAAGCCTGTTGTCTTTTACTGCAACAGGGAAGCTTGGCTGTGGGGCAGGTTTAGGGGAAAACGTATTTGGGGAATCCTTAGCTTAGAACCATGAGACTGGGTGAGAGCATCAAGGTAATGAGTCTAGAAGTCTAAGGACTGAGCTGTGGGCACTGCAGCCCTCAGAGGCAGGATAACTGATTTTCCTGGTTTGCCCAGGGATGAGGGCTGCCAAGACAAGAGACTTCCAGGAACACTCTGAGCAAACTGAGATGATGGATCACTTGCTCAGAGTCAGGGAGAGAAATGAGAAACCCCTGAACAGTAAGAGCAGAGCCAGGGGAGAACTGTTGCCCTGGGAGACAGGTAAAGAATAAGCTTCAAGTGGAAGATGCTCTTAACTCTGTCAAATGCTCCTAATGGGATCAGTGAGATGAGGGCTGAGAACTGACCGCTGGATTTAGCGACAGAGAGGTCACAAGGGACTTTGACAATAAAATTTTGACAATAAAATTTTATTTTATTTTTTTAAACACTTTTTTCTCTTGCATTCTAGGGCTCCACGTGCAGCATATGGAAGTTACCAGGCTGGGGGTTCAATCAGAGCTACAGCTGCCAGTCTACACCACAGCCATAGCAACTTGGGATCTGAGCTGCATCTGCAATCTACACCACAGCTCACAGCTCACGGCAACATCAAATCCTTAACCCACTCAGTGAGGCCAGAGATCGAACCCACATCGTCATGAATACTAGTCAAGTCCATTACCACTGAGCCATGACAGTAACTCCCGACAAGAGCAATTTTGATGGACAGTGCAAGGGACAGAAAGCTTGATTTTAGTGATTCAAGCATGTCTTTGCTCATGCTGCTACAGTAGAATACTAGAGGCTTGTGGCTTAAACAGCAGAAGTTTCTTTCTCAGAGTTCTGGAGGATGAGAAGTCCAAGATCAAGGTGCCAACAGAGTTGGTTCCTGGTGAGAACCCTCTTTCTGTCTTGCAGAAAGCTGCATTTCCACAGTGTCCTCACACTTTCCTCACTGTGTGTATGCAGAGAGGTGGGGAGGGGAGAGGTGGAAAAAAGACCGCGATCACTCTCTCTTCTTATAAGGCCACCAATCTTACCAGACAAGGACCCCACCCTATGACTTCATTTAACTTTTACTACTTCCTAAAGCCTCTGTCTCCAAAAGCAGTGACATCTGGGGTTAGGGCTTCAATATATGAATTGGGAGTAGGGGGATGGGGGACACAATTCAGACTACAGCAAAAAGAGACATTGGAAAGGGCAAAACATCTCAGGATCTTTTCCTGTGCAGAAAAGGGGAAAAGGGAATTGTAGCTAGAAGCAAATATAGGAGAAAATGAAGGTTATTTATGTGTTTGAGACATCAGGGAAGACCAAAAAAAATGTGTATTTAATGCCAATGGGAATAATCTAATAGAGGGGTCCTTGAATAAATGAGAGGAAATGGGACTCAAGAACAACTAGGGGAGTTCCCGTCATGGCTCAGTGGGTTACGAACCTGACTAGTATCCATGAGGATCCCTGGCCTCACTGAGTGGGTTAAAGGATCGAGCACTGCCATGAGCTGTGGTGTAGACTGCAGACTCAGCTTGGGTTTGGCATTGCCGTGGTTGTGTTGTAGGTCAGCAGCTACAGCTTTGATTTGACCCCTAGCCTGGGAACTTCTGTATGCTATTGGTGTAGCCCTAAAAAGACAATAAACAAACAAACAAACAAACAAACAAACAACTGGGAAATGGGCCTGAATGAGGGCACAGATGGTTCACCCACTGAACTAGGAGAGGAGTCAGAATTTACAGACACAATGCACAAGTGTCTATAGATGCAGTGGGTGGGCTGACCGAAATTCCCTTTTATTTACTTCTATTTTCGTGGTAGGATAGAAGAGAAAGTTCATCCCCTGACAGGGAGGATGAGAGAGGCTCTTGAGGCAGATTGAGGTCAGAGAGAAAGGTCTGAGAGTTATTCAGGAAAATAGGAGAGTGATGGACTAAGGAAATGAGCCAGAGAGCATTAAGGACCCACGTAGCATTAAGCTCCCCTTTAGAAGTCAAACACTCACATCTTAGCATAATTTAGTGTAACGCATCACAGGACGGATGGTGTCCAAGGAATGATTAGAAGACTTGGGGTCTAGTCAGTCCGTTTCACCATTTACTTATGGAAGTTCCTTAACTTCTCTGAACCTCTTGCATTTTTATCTGTAGAATCAGTGTGTTCACACCTGCACTGGCTTTATCATAAGAATCATAAGGAGGAACTTGAATGTCAAGTGCTAAACACATCAAGGATTGCTAGAAGACTAGACCGGGTAAAATTAGAACAGACCAAGGAAAAGTGTGAGGCTCTAAGCGTTCCTCAGGTCCAATGAGGTCTTCCCCCGAAAGGATGGCCTGGGACATACAGGACAACAGGTGAGAGGGAACAGAAGAGGAAAGGGAAGTTAAGGAGGACACTGCCAATGACCACTGGCTGCTGTGGCCCAGGGCTGGGTGAGGCTAGTTCAGCTATAGCTGAGGACACAGTACTCAGCAGACACCCATAGTCAGGGCTACCCACTGGCCCATAGACATTCTGTGTGAGTTGGAAACAGGCACCCCTTCCTCAAGACCCTTTGTCCACTTACCAGAAAACTGGCCTGGTACACTTACGTTATGAGAATATGATACTTTCCTGATATATTTGAAAATCTGTCAGGCAAAAAATTGAAAATTTTGTTCTGCCTAACAAATATGAAAATTTGCATTGTTAATGGTGCCCTCCAGGGTTGTGTGGTGCATAAAAACAACATAGCAGTTCTGACCCTCAACATTCAGCAGCCCCCTTCACTGACCACTACCTCAAGAGTATTACTTTATGCCTCTTCAAGTAATATCAGGAAACAACTTCATCTTTAAGTTTTTAAGGTAGAAATTGAAAATTATTGACTTCTTTGCTTTAAGCTCTAATCTGGGTAGCCCTGGATTAGGAGGACTCTTTAAAGATCACTGACTTCCAAGAAGGATTTTCAAACATATTTGGGAAGGTGAGAATTTGATGGTATGTATATTTTATGTGCACCATTCAATTAAAAGCCAAGCAGACATTTAGAGAACTAACGAGCTGGACTCTCATTTCTTATCAGGGCCCATTTTTTTCTAGCCAAATTGCAAGGATCAGAGGATAAATTTAAGGAAAGAAAGAATCAAAAGATTTTGTTTAACAAGGTCAAATCCAGTTTTTCTTTATCATACAAACTCTATCCATTTCTTGGATAACTGCCACCTTGTGAAATAATCACTAATAATAGCCACCTCTTAATGGATTCCCAGCCTGGCACTTAGCTGAGTACTACAGTTGTATCACTGCATTAAATCCTTTCAACCAGCTTATGAGATCGATATCATTAGCTCAACTTACAGATGGGAAAACTGAGGCTTGAACAGGAAAGGTAATTTTGTCCAAAGTAAATATCCAACAAACAACCCAATCAAAAAGTAGGCAGAAGATCTAAATGGACATTTCTCCAGAGAAGACATACAGATGGCCAAAAAAAAAAAAAAAAAAAAAAAAAAAAAAAAAAAAAAAAAAAAAAAAAAAAAAAAAAAAAAAAAAAAAAAAAAAAAAAAAAAAAAAAAAAAAAAACATGAGAGGATGCCAAATATCACGAATTATTAGAGAAATACAAATGAGAACTACTAAGAGGTACCACCTTACACCAGCCAGAATGGTCATCATCAAAAAGTCTACAAACAATGAATGCAATGAATGCTGTAGAGGGTGTGGAGAAAGGGGAATCCTCTTACACTGTTGATGGGAATAAAAATTGGTGTGACCAGTGTGGAGAGCAGTGTGGAAATTCCTCAGAAAACTAGAGATGGAACTGCCAAATGATCCAGCAAACCCACTCCTGGGCATCTATCTAGGGAGAACCATCGTTTGAAGAGTTGCACGCATCAGGGTATTCACTGTGGCACTGTTTGCAGTGGCTGAGATATGGAAGCAACCTAGATGTTCATCAGCAGAGGAATGGATAAAGAAGATGAGGTACATACAAACAATGGAGTGTTACTCAGCGATAAAACAGAATGAATGGTACCATTTGCAGCAACATGGATGGAGCTAGAAATTATCATACTAAGTGAAGTTAGCCAGATGGTGAAAGACAAATATCATATGTTATCACTTACATGTGGAATCTAAAGAGAGGATATGAATGAACTTATTTGCAGAACAGAGACAGACTCACAGATTTTGAAAAACTTATGGTTACCAAGAGGACAGATGGAGGGGTTGGACTGGGGGTTTGGGATTGGCATATGCACACTAAGGTGTTTAGAGTGATTGGCCAGCAGAAACCTGTTGTAAAGCACAGAAAACTCTACCCAGTGTCTGTGATAATCTCTGTGGGAAAAGAATCTGAAAGAGAGTGGGTGTGTATACATGTGTGGTTGAATCACTTTGTTGTACAGCAGAAATTATCACAATATTGTAGCTCAACTATACTTCAATAAATCTTTTAAAAGTGAAAAACATAATAAAGTGACATCTACCAACCCTTCCCAAAAAACAAAGTAAACAGCCAGCAGGCTGAGAAGTCAGAGTTCTAACCAAAGCCCTCAGCACCCATAGCCACCTACTCCCAGACACTGGTGTGCTGGTCTCCCTTGGCACTCTATAAAATGACAATCAGAGTAATGTAATGAGCATTTTAGAGTGCTTGCAAAGCATGAAATACTGTATCTCTAAGTTTTAAGGGCTTGGCTTAGCACTAGAAGACATACCATTGAAGCCAAAATCAGGCGTGCTTTTTCCTGTAGGATCAAAACTTGTCATTCAGCATCCTGAATACCCTGCATGTCCTCTGAGAAAGGCAAACTCAGCACCGTAATTTGAAAATTAACTCAGCCAAAAACATCATTTCTGTATGTGAGCACCAAGTAGTATTAGAGCAACATGCAAATTCTAATTTTAAAATTCAGGAAAATATTTCAGAGCTAAAACAATTCGATTTTTTTGAAACAAGCCAAAGGAATGAACAAAATTTTGTGTGCCAAGCTCAAGTTCACCCAACCACCTGCCATTGCTGCATTCTTTGTGATGCTCCACCTAGTGGCCTAGAAGAGTTAGCTGCCTTCACTGGTGCTGGAGGAAGATGGAGAGTACAGCAGCCTCTTACTTTCTTTGTCTAATTTGAGGGAAACAGGTCTCTTATCAGACTGTGAAGGTGAAATCAGAGGAAAGGTATAAAATGGTATAAAAATAACCATTTTTCACCCATTAAGACAAAGAGGTGAAGGACCTATTGGTTTTTACAAAAAAGAACATTAAGGAAAATACTTGAAGTTCCTAAATCCAGGGACCAACAGACTTCAAGTGTGAGGGCCAACCTCACTGACATCACAGATTCTTCCTGCAGTCACAATGTTGCTGGGCCACGCCAGGAAGATGCCCCAGGAACAAGAAGACTTTAGGGTGCAATCAAGATTCCCTAGTACTTTGTTGGCTTTCTGAGAGAGAAAATTTTTAAAAATCTCTTCTCCCTTTCCAAAAAATCCAGTCAACAAAAAATAAAGTCAAGAAATCAACATCATGAGTTCAGGTATTTATCTCATGGATTATTCAAGATCTCTAAATTTCTCATACTTTGCTATCCTACTTATATTTATTATTACATAAAAACAAGGTAATAAATCCCAAAGAAGACCCTTGGATGGCTCCAGCAAAGTAGGGTGAGAAATCATTTCCTACTATTTTAGAACGGTTTGATCTAAATGAGTGCCTTTCAACAAAGTTTCCTAAGTTATTCTAGCTGACTGTATGTGTCATGGGGACTTAAGGGAGAATTAAGGTGGGAGGAAAGAAGGGAAGAAGGGTAAAAACAAATTGGAAGCCTCCCTTTAAACTTCATCGTATGTACAGAAACTTCCCTCAATTAGAAAAATTTTTTAATTGTCCCCACGGCAAAAATTCACTTGCGGTAAGTTCCTGATCTGAGTCAGCATTCCGGTTGCCTAGATACAGATGTAAACAGAAGTGCCTCCCCGCCTGCCGAGGAACAGCCAGATGAAGCTGATGGCCCCCTTCCTGGCTCAGCCAGTGACCAAGAAAAGAAAGCAAGTACTTTTACATATTCATATTAAAAATAGAATATTTTGCTCAGCTTCTTTAAAGCTTAATATTGCTTAGAGAGTTCTAAGGAGTCCGGAACAGTTGTTTTTCTTTTCACTCTCCCACGTTTACTGTTTGTTCTGCTTTGATAAAGTGAGTGTTGCCAGCACAAGCTGCGAAGGAAAAGGATCTCAATTTGTGAATACAATCATCGGATTGACTTTTAACATGTGGGCCTAAAAATTAACAAAAATTTGATCGTTATTTATTTTGTGAAGGTTCGAAAGGAACTGTGATAAATGCAAAGTGTATGTCTTATCTTTAACATGAAAAAGATAATAGCTAAATAGAATTTTTTATTGGTATGTACTTGTCATATCTTCCCCATACATTAAAAAGAACATTCAAAGCAGCAGCGTTTTTAGTCCTTGCTTTGTAATTCTCAAACACCTGACCAGAGGGCACAGCTTCTTGTTGTGGGAGGAGCACCGGGAAGCTAGCACTATGTCAATCACCGATTTTTGGTATCTATTGGCTGACCACATGTTGGCTGTGTGACTTTAGACAGTTAAGCTCTCTGTTTCCTCTTTTGCGAAATGGACAGATTAGGCTACCATACAAAGATATGGCATTTGAATGAGCCATGAAGGCCAAAATAATCAGTTTGATTATTACCATCGTCTGTATGATCTTAAGCAAGTTCCTTGCTTCCCTGATCTTGAGATTCGCCACCCATAAAAATAATCTTAAATTCTTTCTGCAAAAAAAAAAAAAAAAATGGATTTCAGGGAGTTCCCATTGTGGCGCAGCAGAAGGGAATCCGACTAGTATCCATGAAGATGTGGGTCAATCCCTGGCCTCACTCAGTGGGTCAGGGATCCCACGTTGCTGTGGCTGTGGTGTAGGCCAGCAGCTGCATCTCTGATTCGACCCCTAGCCTGGGAACTTCCATATGCTGAGGGTGCAGCCCTAAAAAGAAAAAAAAAAAGGAAGGATTTCAGTTACATAAGGTAATGATTGTTATCCATAAGTTAAAGGTAATGATTCTCACTTTCATGCTATTTCAAGAATGAAATCACATCATGCATGTGAAAGTATTTGATAGTCCATTACACCATAAAGCATTATTATGAAACTGATGAAAATTAACATGTGAAATGTCCCATAAAAATCAAGAAGTTGCTTGTGAGACAATTTTGATATAATTACTTTTAGTCTGTAGGTATAGGGATGAAATAGCTAACTCATATTCACTTAGCAAAAATACGAAAATTTAGTCTTAAATACATTGAAAAAATTGCACAGAGGAAAGAGGAAATAAATATGCCACAAGGTTAACAGCTTTTGCTCTAGGTAGTAGAAACACAAATGAAATTTTTTTTCTGTATCTTCTACTTTTCTGTATTTTTCCAAATTTTCCTCAACTGTCAGGTTTGACATTTAGCTACTTTAAAAGTATGAGAGTTCCTGTAGTGGCTCAGTGGGTTGAGAGCCTGAATGATGCGGCTCAGTGTGTTGAAGATCCCATGTTGCTGCAAGCTGCAACATAGGTCACAGATGCAGCTCCAATCCAGTGTTGCCATGGCTGTTGTGCAGACCGCACCTGCAGCTCCAGTTCAACCCCTAGCCCAGGAACTTCCATATGCCACAGGTGCAGCCTTTAAAAAAAAAAGAAAGGAAAAAATTATGTGAGTCATGGGTGTGCTTTTAAGAGGATGCTATTTATTTATAGTCTTCCAAACAGGACTTTAAAATGAACGAAATAAAATAAACTGTATATAACCAACTGTTTCACTTTAGAAGGAGAAAGGAAGACAATAACCCGGTAACCTACAGTCCCCGCACACAATATTCATTATACCCTTTCATTCCGCAAGTACTCACAAAGGTGCCAAACGTACGAGGCTAGGGATCAGCTACTGAGGAAACAGCATGGTCTCCCACAGGCCAGGGGTTAGCAGTGGAGAGGTAAGAAGAGAAGAGCTGGAATTAAGGAGGTGAGGAACCCAGGACACAATACTGTTCTAGCCAGAATCCAGAGTAAAACACGAACCAGGGCAGGGGACCAGTCTCATTCTCTAGGGAGTTCGAATGCTTCCACAACATGGACACCTGGGTGCGCAATGTATCAGTGTGTCCATTCTCTAGGGGGAGATTAGCCTGTGGAACGTCAGACCCATTGCCAGCCCCACTCAGCAATGGGGAGAGAGTGTCTAAAGCACAAGCACAGTGGCTCTCTGGCCCCATCTAAGCAGTCTCATACTTTTTCTGGTTCCCCACCCCTCGCCAAAGGGACTGGGTCAGGAGAGCCTGGCTATTGTCAGGTGTTCTCTCTCTCTCTCTCTCTCTCTCTCTCTCTCTCTATATATATATATATATATATATAAATTTTTTTTTTTGTCTTTTTGCCTTTATCTAGAGCCACACCCACGGCATATGGAGGTTCCCAGGCTAGGGGTCTAACAGGAGCTGTCGCTGCCGGCCTTCGCCACAGCCACAGCAACGCGGGATCCGAGCCACGTCTGCAACCTACACCACAGCTCACGGCAACGCTGGATCCTTAACCCACTGAGCAAGGCCAGGGATCGAACCCGCAACCTCATGGTTCTTAGTCGGATTCACTAACCACTGAGCCATGAAGGGAACTCCTCTATATTACTGATAATAAACATACCTTACTTTTTATCTTTAAGTTTTATTAGGGGAGACAGGTTTCCAATGAAGTTTCACCTGGCCAAGATGAAGAAGTAAAACATGGTGGCTCCTAAGGCATTTGCAAAAGGAATGATTTCTGTAGCACGTCTTAATGTATTCTGCTCATCGTTATAGTATACAACATAAACTAAGAAAAAATATCCTAGGAACATGTTTGTATAAGTTTTTTCAATGATTTTTATTTTTCCATTATAGTTGATTTACAGTGTTCTGCCAGTTTCTACTCTACAACAAAGTGACCCAGTCATGCATACATATATATGTATACACACACACACACACACACACACACACACACATATATTCTTTTTCTCACATTATCCTCCATCGTGTTGTATAAGTTTTTAACTGAGGTGGAATACAACTCATGTTCTCCCTATCGAATCCAATTGTGGCAGTCTATTAAAATGAGGTTAAATCTATGTCTATTTTTTAAACTTAAAAAAATAAAACAACATTAGAGTTTAAAATATCTTCAGCATAAGCAAAATAGTGTGTATATTTAGTAACCTCTTTCCTCCTAGAAATGCTAAAAATTGAGTTTTCATGTAAATAGAACTTTCTAGCAGTACCATTTTATTGAATTATTTAAATGTCTTTATGTCCAGGTATGTTTAATGCTAGAAGTTATGTACCTACCTGTGCTCTGTACCTTTACTTCTCATTAACTATACTAATCTGACATCCAGGTTTCTTAGAAAACAAAATTACTTGAATAGATTAGTTTTCTAGGTTCTGACTTTGTTTTTGAAAATTAGCTGATTCTCCTCAGAATTCACCATGTCAGGAATAATTCGCTCTATGAGGACATCTTTAGTAACTCAGCCAAAAATCATTTTTATTTCATTAAAAATTTATCTAAGAATAACCCATGGCTTTGACTCTTACAGAAAACTTTTCTTGACTGTGATACCAACTCTATGAAAAGCAACTCTCTAGAATCTTCCAGAAATTGGTTTTAGTCTCTAGCAGTGCAATGTGTCATGTGCAATATTAACTGAGCTGATGATCTATGATCAATAGCATATCTTTTGTTTTAAATTAAAACATTTATATAAGATAAGATGTATAGGACTTCCTTGTAAAGTAACTGGTGATACATTTTAAGCCCATGACCTCTGTTTTAGGTAAGATTATCTCCGGCCAAAATGTCAACCAAGAAGTCTACAGATCTAGTTGAATATGTTGACAAGTAAGTCTGTAAATTACCAATTGTTTTAACTATTTACATGCTTGATGGTTCAGTTGGAGATTTACGTTCCTGAATAAGGTCTTTGAGTTCATCAAAACTAATTCTCTGCTCTCAGAAGGACAGCATTAAGCTGTCTCAGGAAGACAAACCTCTCTTATTCCTCTCTGATTGACAGAACAAGCCAATTTTACTGCCACTTCTTTAAAGAACCTCCACAGGTTCCTATAGAGTTTTACATAACACAGCATAGGCAATGAATGTCATATGACAAGATCAAATATAGTTAGCTGTTATTTTCAAAATAAATGAAATAAATGTTAATATTTCATGATAAAGATTCAGGAAATTTTGAAATATATTAACCATCAGAACACCTTGCTTCTGCTATTTACAGTGACACACCTGGGCTCATCCAGGGATGGTCTACAGAAAAGGGACAACTCTGGGGACTTGGAAATATAACATAGAGCTGATACATGTGCACTGTCCAAAAGATCCTAGAAATTCCAGTTTGTAAAGGTGGGATCACAGAGTAATGCATTTTTTAATTTATTTTAATTTATTTATTTATTTTGCTTTTTAGGGTCACACCTGCATCATACAGAGGTTCCCAGGAGAGGGGTCGAATCAGAGCTGTAGTTGTGGGCCTACACCACAGCCATAGCAACGTCAGATTCGAGCCACATCTACGACCTACACCACAGCTCACGGCAACACCGGATTCTTAATCCACTGAGTGAGGCCAGGCATCAAACCAGCATCCTCATGGATGCTAGTCAGATCTGTCTCCACTGAGCCACAACAGGAACTCCCAGGTAATGAATATTAATTTGAGTTTCGTTTTGAGTTTCTGTCTTTTTTAGGGGGAAGGGGGCTTTTTAGGGCCACACATGCAACATATGGAAGTTCCCAGTCTAGGGTCAAATCAGAGGTACAGCTGCCAGCCTGTGCCACAGCCACAGCCACAGCAACACAGGATCAGAGCCAGGTCTTCCACCTACACCGCAGCTCACGGCAATGCCAGATACTTAACCCACTGAGCGAGGCCAGGAATCAAACCCACATCCTCATGGACACTGGTCAGCTTCATTACCACCGAGCCACAGCAAGGAACTCCCTAATCTGAGTTTCTATTTGAGCATATCAAAGGGGGATTTGGTCTGATGAGCACATTAATGTTTTCGGGGCACTTGGGATTTACTCTCAGGCCTTCCACTAATTTTCTGGTGACCTCCCTCTGTCCCATTTGTCTCTGGGCTTTGTTCTTTCATTTGCCAAATGAGGAATCTGAACTAGAAACTCTCTAAGACCTTCAAAGTAATCCCAGTCCTAAAATATACATCATGACCACAGGGGAAAAAAAGGACTAACAAACAAAATCAGTCAATGCGAAGAGAAAAATCTAAGCACTGGATTTTTTTTAAATTACCTTTAACAATGAAGATGGTAAAATTTTAAAAATCACTATTATCGTACATTCCTAATTAAAAATTTCCCTATTCCTTAGCCATTTGAATTTAATGCATTCCAAATGGTTAAACCACGGTATTTCAGTCCCTCTTTTCATGCTTCCCATAATTTGTATTTGCTTATGTGACAATGAGGCTACAATTTAGAGAAAATAGAACCAAACAAGGGAAAGGTTTTTATTAATGTTTAAAAATATGACATTTGGATAGACAGCATTTTTTCTTTGCTAAGAATGCGGTATACACAAAATTATGGTTATATTAGCTAGTCTTGCCATCCAAAGAGAACAGGAGATCTATAGCCACTGACTCTCAACAGGACAAATAGTAATCATTCTTGTGATCTATCAACTTGGAATATGACCCCAAGTTAATTTCTTTAGCTCATGCTGGTAACTTACATCCGAGGAGATGAGAGAAAATTCCTAGATGTCAACAAACTTACAAAGAAATCCAAGGAAATGTTTGCCATTTCATGTATTCCAGAGAAAATTAAGACAAAGAGAAAGAGGTATTCTATAATTCAAATCAAAAGTGTGATGAGGACTATCTGACCCCAGCACTCATTTCTATCTTACTTTGCACATCCCTTCTCTTGCTGAATCATATATCTAGAACTTTCTAGGCATGACCTGAAATGTCTGGTTTTCTTTTGGTCTCTCCCATCTAATCTCCCAGAGCAGGCTGCAAACTCCCTAAAGGCAGGCAGTCTCTGGACCTAATGCTCTTTGATACTTCACAGTGGCCTATCATGATGCATTGAATAGTGATTCCTACACAAGTGTAGTTGCAATTTAATGGAGAATAATGGTGGAGCAACTGAATCTTTAGGGCTCTGCTTAGAGCGGCAGACTCCTCAGTAAGTTGATTAACTGGAAAAGCAAAATGCCATTCAGGCATTTCAATCACCAGTGTGGATACTTTGAATTGACCCAACAAAGTAAACATTAAAAAAAAACAATAATTTTGAAAGTAACTTCATCCTTCAAGTCATAGTACTCCTTGAGCAGCAGCAGATGTATTGATATGCAGACAGAGAACTCACACAAGTAAAAGTCATTATCAGCTCATTAAACTGCCTAAAGATATGTTACATATTCTCAGAAGTTCTGCCTTATAAATCTATTTGGGCATATTTATAGGTAATACTAAAAAGAAAAATAATAAAAACTCAAAAAAGTAAAAACCCAGTAACAAAAGAGATAATGCCTGCCCTGTGTATGAGACTTTGCTAGAGAGACAAGCACATTAAAAAGACTGGCAGACCAAGTGTGTACCCAGCCCTCAACAGCCTCAGGCAGTCGGAGCAATACCCACACACTATTGATACTCGCTAAATGTTAGGTCATATTAATAACCCATTGGACAGGGGGAGGCGGAATGCTTGCAATCATTTCTAGGACAGTTTTGGTGACATATTAAAGGCAGTAAATAATTCTGATTTCCACATTTGTTCATAGACTCACAATGAACAGACATCCACTGATTTCATGATGGTGAATTCGGTACTCATTTAAGCTTAATTAAGCAGAAAAGTGCCAAAGTTATTTCTTTTTCTTCTGCTGGCCAGGCACCTAGGTCTACTGTCAAATCTACCTGTACTTAGCTATGTGCTTGAGAAAAATAAAATGTCTTCTCTTACCCAGACAATTTCTGCCTCCTCTATAAAAGGAAGTGGGGTTTTAGTGATGGATGATGAGCAGCCTGAGTCCCAAGGGTTGACTCTGTTCAAGATAAGATCCAGAAAGCATTTCCAGAATACAGATTAGAGCCACCACTACTTGCTGTTTCTCAGCTCTGCCCACACTTATATTCATAAACATTCTTTTATGAGTGGGAAAGATTTTAAAACATTCATTAGTCCCCAATAGGATTTCATTTTGAGTGGAAAACAAATTCTGCCCATAAACCTTTTCCTTTTTTTCAATTGACTTCCCTAGAAAAAAAAAAAATCTCACCATCAAATCAAATACTTTCTAGGGTCTCTTCCATCCCGTAAGTTCTTTGGTCTTCAAAAACTGGCTATAACTATTTTCTCACTTAACAAATATTTATTGACCATCTACTACATGCCAGGCACTATGCTAAGCACTTGGAGAGTATTCAGTGAACAAAACAAAGACTCTGACCTCATGGAGCATTTGTTCTAGAAAGAGGAAGAGTTACACATTGTTAGGTAGTTTGGCCAGGGTAGGCCTCACTGAAAAGTTAGTATATGAGCAAAAACTAAGAGATGAGAAAGTTGTCACAAGGATATATGGGAGGAGAATAAAGATGCTAAGGCAGGAATGCTCCTGTGGCTGCAGCAGAAACAGCATGAGGGCAAAGGGGGCTGGAATAAAAAGGAGGGAAGCATACCTGAGCTGTAATGCTATTCTGGCCAAGAAATGAAATTGTCCTGTACTGAGGAGTTGTCCAGGCTGGGCTCTAGACAATACATTTCTCAGGAATTCTCTCCAGAGAACATTTTGGGAAGACAGGGGATCTGGCTCACAGCCAAAGAATGGTATTTAAAATTTAGATACATAAACACTATCAGTAAGTCAAATGGGCAAAATAATAAATCATTAGTGATCTCTACTTGTAAGGTGACTAGAGCATTCAGGGTCTGGAAAATATTCATTTTCAAGGTTTTTTTCTTAGTGCTGTGGCAGACATTTTATTATACCGTGATGCATTGCTTTTGTTGCTATGTGATGAAGACATATTTCACATTATAGTACACAAGAAACAGGACCTGACACTGTTGGTTGAGCTTTTTATGGGAAAGGTCATGTTAGGTTGGAGAGCTATCGGGTTTTATTTTGCAGAATCAAATCCATCTTTGAGGGTAACTAGCTCCCATGTGAGAAAGCTCAAAAACAGTCTGTATAGCTTATGAAAAACAAAATACGTGAGGCACTCTGGGTTGTTAGCAAGTTGTTTATCACATAGAAGACCTTCTCCCACCCTGCACAATTCTCTGGCCCTACTGGCCATATTCAATGTCAAAGTTTCCAGCTCTTACTCTGTATTAATCATTTCATTTAAGACTCACAATAATCCTAAGAGGTGAAGAGTGTCACTATTTTAAAATGAATTCACTGGGGTTCAGAGGAGTCATATACTTGCCCAAGGTCACACAATGCTAATACAGAGATCTGTGTCTATGTTACCCCAAAATGTGTTTTCTTAACCACTCACTATCCACACCCTGGCCAGCTATCTTCTCAATACACACACACACACACACACACACACACACACACACACCCTGAGACATCCCGGGAACCTTGGAACATCTTTACCTCCCGCCCATGCCTTGCACCATGGAAGATGTGAATGCAGCTGTATCTGATCTTCCTCCCTGGGTATCCTTCTGTGGGCTATAGGCAGCCTGGACTCACAGCATCATAACTGAGCCTAGAAGGCACAGGGCAGCCCTTCATTCTCTCTCTAGCATCATCTCACTGCATGTGATGGACAAGACGCTGGCTCTGGGTGGACACAGTTGCAGAAATTGGGCATTACCCATAGCGCCCCCATATCAGTCAGCAGGCGAGCTGCCCACATGAAGCTCAGTCTCTCCTGCCCCCGGAGGCTCTCTGAATTCTTGCTACACCTGAGAGCTTCTGCTCAGGTGTGAGAACTGTGCTGAGGTCAGGCCAAGGCCAGTCTCAGTTCTCTAGAGCAGAGTGGGAACCCCTCCAACCTCTGGACCACAAAGAGGACTGTTAGGACTCCTCAGAGAGATGTGAGCCAAGCAGAGGAAGGCAATTGGGGTGAAAAATCACACAATATTGGGGGAAAGTTTTATAAGTATATATATGTAGAGAGAGAGAGAGGAATATACATACACATATAAATAGATACAAGTTTTATATAACATTATATATATGTATCAAATATATATCAATGCATGTACAGAGGAACATACACGTGTAAATATATATGCAAGTTATAACATTATGTGTATGTATATATATATATATATATATATATCTTGAATACATACATATCTTGACTATGTATATAAGCAGAGGAGTAAATATATCTTATCTCTTTGAGAAAAACACACATATAGCAGGGAAAACTAGTAACTGGTTTAAAAAAGCTGCTGGGATGCAGGTAAAAAAATCAAAGAGGCAGGTTGAAATATTTCCCAGATGACTTACTGATAATCCCTGAGCTTTAGTTCCCATCTAAATAGAGAAAAAAAAAAAAAAATGTATGCCAAGGATCGGTTGTGAGGATGAAACGAAACCATGTTTATGAAAGTGATATGTTGACTTGAAGCATTATGTGGAAATAAAATAGTATAATAATAAATTCCATACATTTCTCTTGGGCTAGAAACTCCCCTCAAATGACTTACCATCTGGGAGCTCCTGCTGTGGCACAGTGGATTAAGAATCCGACTGCAGTGGCTCAGGTTGCTGTGGAGGCAAGGGTTCATTCTCTGGTCTGACACAGTGGGTTAAAGGATCCGGCATTGCTGCAGCTTCAGCTCAGATTCAATCCCTGGCCTAGGAACTTCCATACACCTCAGGTGCAGATATTAAAAAAAAAAAAATGATTTACCATCTGTATTAGTTTCCTTGGACTGCCATAACACAGTACCACTCACTGGGTAGAGCAGATGTTTATTGTCCTACAATTCTGGAGATTAGAAATCTGAAATCAAGGTGTCTGTGGGCTGGTTCCTTCTGACGGCTCAGGGAGAACCTGTTCCATCAGTCTCTCTTAGGTTCTGGTGACAGCCAGAAACCCCTGATGTTCCTCGATTTGCAGATGCATCACTCCAAGCTCTGCCTCCAGCCGCACGTGGTATTCTCCTTGTACTCTGCCTTCTTATAAGGACACCGGCCATAATGGACTAGGGGCTAACCACCCCCAGTATGACCTCAACTAATCACGTCTGCAATGCCCTATAAGTTCACAGTCTCAGGTTTCGTGGGTTAGGGCTTCAACATATCTTTTTGTGGGGACACAGCTCAGCCCAGGATACCATCTAATATTACTAATAATCATAAGAACGCTTGTGTATGGCCCTTGTGGACATCACAAAGCACTTGAGATACATCATGTAAATTGACATCTCTTAGCCACCTCGGTAGGGCAGGAGTCATTATCTCCACAGGACAAAAAAAGAGCTCTCTCCTGGTTGACTGAAGAGAGCTTAAAGATAGTAAGTGGCAGAGGCAGAAACTGAACCCCCAGTTTTCCCACTCCAAGCAGTGTTCTCTCCCCACCAGAGACTCTCATAAATAACACGTAAAGCCCAATGATAGCAAGGTGATGGGGATAAGTATCTCAAGAGCACTACAAAATGCTCTAAGAACTCCAAATAACATCACAACCACTGGCTGCTGCAGTTTCCAGGTTTCCCCCATGTTGCCCAGTGTCCACCGTGCCCTCATTCACACAGGGACTCAGGAACACCGGCCGACCTGAATGCCTCCACCAGAAACCCAGTCACAGCAGGTATACCACTAATTCTGTAATTTCACTGAAAGTGTTACTGAACATGGGAAGCTGGCCTCGTAAACTATGTAACCCGTCTCCGGAAAAGATCCACAGCCAGTCTCTTCCTCCAGTTTTTTCTCAGTCAGATCACTCTTTAGAGTCATCTCCTTTCTGAGCTCCTACACGGACCCTATGCTGACCCAATCCCATGGCCTTGAACTGATTCTTCCTGTCATCCACTATTTAAAACTGGAATTGCCTCACTCACCGACCTACAACATTCAGCCCTGTGCAAAACTCAGCAGCAAAGGCTTCTTGAGCCATCAAAGCCATCTGCTAGGGTGGTTAGGAACAAGCAAAGGAGAAACTACAGAAAATACATTTTCAGTTCCTCAGCCCGGCACGCGCACACATGGACTATTTTTGTGAAGCAGCAAAATATTCTCTGAAAGGTCTATTTATTTCACATTTTTTTACAGGACTCTATGCACTGAGAATGTAACGTCACGTAGTAAATCTCACAGAAATGAAAACTCTCTTCCGTTATGCCCTTTCATGTTCTAGAAAGGGTTTAAATTTTCAGATTTTTGTCTCTTGAGTATTACAGGTTGCCAAAGCGGTTATCAAAATCTCCTAAGTAAATTTAGCACTCTGTTCACAAGAACAGAACAGGCAGAGAAGTGAGAGGCTCTATGTACCAATGCATCTGCCAGCAACAGCACAGCTGCTGTAAGTCACAGCGACCTGCAGGGAAAGAGAACTCAGAGTTTGGGGAAAATCTGTTCAGATTCAGTTGTCAGCTACATAATCAATGACTTATGGAGAGCCCAAACATCCCTCTGAAAAGGCCTCCTAGGAATACTTCCTTCACTGGTCTGTAATATTCAGTTATTTCTTTCCTTTCACTGCTAAATTGAGTTATATAATTCCCACCGATATAATATACTGATAAAGCAGTGATCTTTTTTTTTTTTTGTATTTTTGCCTTTATCTAGAGCCGCACCCACGGAATATGGAGGTTCCCAGGCTAGGGGTCTAACAGAAGCTGTAGCCGCTGACCTATGCCACAGCCACAGCAACGCAGGATCCGAGCCACGTCTACAACCTACACCACAGCTCACGGCAACGCTGGATCCTTAACCCACTGAGCAAGGCCAGGGATTGAACCTGCAACCTCATGGTTCTTAGTCGGATTCGTTAACCACTGAGCCACGAAGGGAATTCCAAAGCAGTGGGTTTTTTTAATTCAAGGTGGTCACATCTTTCTATGAATGGAAAGTCTCAGTTTTTAAAATTTTGGACGATCTGATACTTAGAACAACAGTTTTATCAGGAATCTTTCTTAGAAGACTGAGAATGCTCATGTGTTAAATGTTATTCCAGGCACTGATTTAGAAAAGTTAACTAGAGGGAGTTCCCTGGTAGCCTAGCAGTTAAGGATCCAGCATTGTCACTGCTATGGCTCAGATTCAATCCCTGGACCAGGATCCTCCACAGGCCATAGGCATGCCCCCTCCTCAAAAAAAAGAAAAAGAAAAATCAATTGAAAAACAATATTCTATTTCTTTATGGCAATAAAATAGAAAATATATATACAAGCTCTGTATCTTGTAGGAATCATGAGAATAGAACTAAACAGATCATCATTTGATGCTTTGGTAAACATCATTAATAAAGAATAATAGTAATACTCTGATAATAAATCTCAGGAATGAAAAGAAATCTCAAAAAGGAACATTCTCCACTTCAATATAAAGTAACGTCTAAAAATAAGTATTAAAAACTAAAAAAGAAATGAATAACTACAGTCCATCATTTACATGTCACAATGTTCCAGGCAAATACACTCACCAACACTAGGTACTGCACTGCAAGTCTTCCTCATTCAACATATCAAAGAGCTGTAACATGGTCCTGAAGGCAGGACCACGGGGCTGGTGTCTGAGTAGAGGTGGCAGTCCCTGTACTGGTTTAGGTTCATTTCCTCATGCTCTTTCTTGATATAGTCCTGACACCATCCAAAGAGCGCACCCAAAGAGTGAGCGCAATGTCCCTCATCTGCAATTGTAAGCCTTGGTCTCCCTGTCCCCTACCACATGCTTCTGCATGTGACCTCAGAACTTAGCAGTCATCAGCAAAGTGGCCCTGTCAGTGCTGTCTAAAGATGAATGAACTCAAATATTTTTTTGGCGAGTGGTAGAGCCTGTATTCTACCCTTGATCTACTTCGCCTTCCAACTGCCAAGCTGCCTGTGGCTTGAAAGCTCATAATCCACATTTCACACTTCAGCACTTCATGATACATCCTTTAAGACTGGTCAAGATTCATATGACCAGTCTTAAATAAATAAGTGATACTCAGTCTTCGAAATACATGAGATTCATCTAAGTGCCCATTTAAAATACATATTCCTGTTCTTCCCTTCGTCCCCCAAATTACGTTTTAGTAGATCCATGATGGTGCCAAGGAATCCGCATTTTAGCAACTTCCCTCCCTTCCCCATGCCCGTGATACTAATGCAAGTTTCTTTACAAAAAAACACTGAATCAGACTAAGGTCCTTGAGGGATAGGACCTTTATGTATTGTGCACGGACTGGAGTAGACCTTTAGTTAATATCTACTGATATGTTTCTATTTTAACTGACATTTTTATTGCTAAGTTTTTAAAACAGATACAGTGCTCTAAGTTGCACACAACAAAAACTCCAACCAAAATGCCTTAAATGTAAGGATACTGACTAGTTCACATTAAAAATCTAGAATTTGGTTGAATTGGAGGGTTAGTGACATGACCATGCACCCAAGTGTTTTTTATCCTTCACCCCTGCCGTCCTTTTTCCCCTCATGATCACAAGACGGCTCCACCAGTTCCTAGCATCACACATAGACATGACAACAACTAGCAAAGACATGGAAACATCTAGCACAGAGGAGAGAAGTTTTTTGGGGGGTATCTCTCTGTAAAGGTAAAGCAGCCTTACCCAGAAGCCCCACAGTAGGTTTCACCTTGCATCCCACTGGCCAGTATTGCTTTACACGTTCCTACCTAAACCAATTGCATCTCAATCCAGAACACTGGGACCACCATGACGAGCTTGTGCTCCCTGACCCAGAGGACATGGGGGACAGGAAGATGAACCAAATCAGGCAAAAGCAAGTACAGCCATGAGGAAGGTAACCCACAGTGTCTGCCACACTGGGAACACTGAAGAGAAAACAAATTATAAATTTTGAGAGGAATATGGCATGATTTACAAGTGTC
Organism: Catagonus wagneri; assembly: GCA_004024745.2. NCBI lineage: Eukaryota > Metazoa > Chordata > Mammalia > Artiodactyla > Tayassuidae > Catagonus > Catagonus wagneri. The sequence continues at coordinate 17,157,165 of PVHT020004020.1, forward strand.
TGTGTAGAACTGAAGACTGGAGAGCAAATATTCTTTCACTGGCAAATCCAGGCTACAGACTTGTCTTGAAGCCAGAAAGAAGCACCAGATCACAGAAAATAATGAGCAATCTGCAGTCTACAAAAAGCGTGTCACCATCCGCAGGGACTTACATCCTCTTCCTTCTGCCTGTGACTCATAAATCCAATCCAGGGTAGCAATGTCAGCACACTGGGGTTTTAGACAAACAGGTTTTATATATATGAGGCTCCATTTGGTAATTTTCCAGAAGAACATTTTTTTTTGTCTTTTTGTCTTTTTAGGGCTGCACCTGCAACATAAGGAGGTTCCCAGGCTAGAGGTCTAATCAGAGCTGCAGCCACCGGCTTACGCCAGAGCCACAGCAACGCCAGATCCGAGCCACATCTGCAACCTACACAACAGCTCATGGTAACGCCGGATCCTTAACCCACTGAGCAAGGCCAGGGATCGAACCCGCAACCTCATGGTTCCTAGTCAGATTTGTTTCCGTGGCGCCACGACGGGAACTCCCAGAAGAACATTTTTGAGTCAAATGAGTGGTAGATGGAATCTGACTAATGAAACCCTTAGCTAAGCCTTCTCTGTTCCTCAGCTGCCCAGGTGATAGGAAAGATGAATCTCACCCAGGCTGGAGCCATTTTATATTGCTTAAGAAAGGAAACTGTAAATCTTGTGGCTCTAACAACCTGTAGCTTTACGGAGCCATTTTTTCTCCAATTTTGTAACAACTGAGCCTTAACGGAACAGTCCAGCAAAATCAGTCAGTCAGTCAGCCAACAAAAGTTTGTTGACGACCTACTATGTGTCAGACACTCTTCTCGGTGTCAGGGACACTGTGGAAAACAAGTTAGATAAAGTGCCTGCCCACAGGGAGCTTTTATTCTAGTGACAGAGGGCAGAAAATAAACATAAACAAGTAAATAAGATGAATTTAGGTAATGACAAATGCTGCAGAGAAGATGAAATGGGATATGATGATAGGAAGTGACTCAGTGGAAGTTCTATCTGAGGAGGAGATTTTGGAGGTGACACCTAAAAAAAATGAGAAGGAGGGAGACATGATGAGACTGCAAGAAGGGCATTCCAAAAAGAAGGAACAGCGAGTACCAAGGCTCTGAGCTAGGAACTGCTTGGCATGTTTGAGAAATATAGATAAGGTCTGTGTGGTTAAATGAGAATGAATAAAGGGAAGAGCGAGAGGAGAGGAGGCTTGGAAAAGCAAGCAACGATTTCATTTCCAGAGAATGGATAAGCCATCGAAGGGTATTAAGCAGGCAAGTTCTATCTTCACACTTTTGGAAAGACCACTGTAGCTGTTGTGTGGAAGATGCACCCTTTGTTAGGAAGCAAAAGCAGAGGAGATAGTGGTGTCCAGCACGAAGAAAAGAAGAACTATGGAAAGATATGGAGCCTGGGGACACTTTCGTGTGTCATTTAGGCCACATCAGTACATTCATCAAATCATGTGCTGCTTGTGCTTATTATCTCTTGGAATGACAGGAATATATGGGAGTAAATGTTAACATTTGATTTTGGGATCAGACAGATGTGAATTCTGAATTCTGACCCTGGCATCTCCAAGTTGTGTGGCTGCTCCTTCTTCTGTCTGGTAAACTTCCTCAATCTGCTCTCCCAAATCACTGATTCACCCTTCAGCTATTTCTTCTCTCATAGTTATGCCATCTTTTATGCTTTGTTCATTTCAACTATTTTTCATGCCTAATATTTCTATTTGTTTACTTTGTGTTTTCTAGTTTTTTGTTTTCATTTTGCTAATATCTTCCCATATTTTCATTTTTAATACCTTATTAGCTTTTACAAAAAATTGTTGTTGCACATATTTTAATAACTATTTTGTAGGAATCTGAAATTCAGTAGATTGCTTATTCGAAAAGACTACACTCCTCAAATGTCTGATACTTTAGCCTGTGCATTCATCTTTCCCTGAGGATTTCAGCCAGACCCTGGTCACCAGAGAAGTCTTGCCGGCTCCCGAGCTCAGGCAGTGGGGTGTGGATGAGGCACAGTCACAGTAAAATCACAGTCAACCACTCCCCACCCCACAGAATAACTTCTCTTGTCAGGTCTTCATCTTTTGATCCTTAGGAGGAAATAATATTCAAAGAGCATTTGCTTTCCCAACCCTGGGGTATGTGGAGATAGTGAGATTTTATAGTATATGGAAAATGTTTTGGCTTTGTCTTTTTTTAGAACTAAGATAATTATTATAGGAAAAGAAGCCTTTAGCAAGATTTCTAGAGATCTGGAAATTTGTTTCCCTTTAATGCTAAGAGTACTTTGTTGGGGTATAATTAATATGTGTTAAAATATACAAATCAAGAGTTCTGCTGACTAAGCCAGTTAAGGATCTGGCATTGCCACAGCTGTGGAATAGGTCACAGCTACAGCTTAGATTCCATCCCTGGCCTAGGAACTTCCATATGCCACAGGTCTGGCCAAAAAAGAAAAATAAAATATACAAAACAAAATGTATATCCAGCTGGGGTGTTATAAGTATAATCAATTATGTAACAGCCACACAAATCAAAATATAGAACTTACTAGAAGCATTTTGATATTTCTGAGATGCCCATTAGATGACTGTGATAACGTGGTGGGTTTAAAATGGCCACAAGTTCTTTGATAATCCATTTTTCAAGAGGCGGAGCCTAACTTCCCCTCCCTTTGAATGTAGGCACAACCTAGTGACTTGCTTCTAGGGAATGGACTAAAGCAAAAGTGATGGGGTATGACTTTAGAGACAAGGTCATGAAAGTAAGCCAAGTAAATTAAATAAAGAAAAAGACACAATCAAAGTAACTTCTTCTCCAAGAAGTTTATCTGTGAAGGGAAGAAATAATTTGCTCATGCCAGTAGGAGCTACCAGAGTTTGACGTTTCTTTGTCCTAATACTAAACGTCCCTAGACTTTGTGTTTTCCTTTTCTAATTTTTTTTTTTTACTTCTCATTGAACTTTGGACACTTTTGTTCAAATTTGCCTTTAAGTTGTTACATCTTCCAGCTATTATAAAGCAGCTCACTCATCAATATAGAATCATTAGGCATTAAATTAATGTGGATCCAACGTAGTTTGTTAGAATAGTGGGTAAAATGGGGAAGAGTTACTGCTTGGGAAACAGGAAAAATACATGATCCAAGATCAAGGCTGAGTCAGACTCGCTCTCAGATGACACATAAACCAAGATTTATGTCTTGGTTGACATAAATCAGGCAGGTGTTGAAAGTCCCACCAGACTTCTTGCTGGGGAGAAAACAAAGGAGTAGAAATGCAGATGCAAGTGCTAGTTCTGGCTTCGCAGCTCATCCTTGTAACACCCCCCCACGCGTGTTGTTTCCTTTTCCTGATCAGGGGTCATTCTTTTCTTCCTGCCATTCCAAACACCCAGAGAAGTCAGCTAGAAAACAGGCTGAACAACCAGGAGCGCACCATAGCCTTCCTCCTCGAGCAAGCCTTCCGCATCAAGGAGGACATCTCTGCTTGTCTTCAGGGGACACATGGCTTTCGAAAGGAGGAGTCATATGCAAGAAAGCTGCTGGAAAACCACATCCAGACCGTCACCAGCATCGTCAAGAAGCTCAGTCAAAACATTGAGGTAGTTCTTAATTTCCCTTATATTGTCCTCATTGCTTGACAAAGGTTATCAACCACTGGTGTCATTTTTCAATTAGAGAAAGGAGTCGCTCTTACTCAAGTTTAAATGATTACAATTTAGTTGCCTGAGGGAAAGAGTCAATATTTCAAATGCTTGTTTATGCCAAAAAGTAGAAGGAAATTCTATTCAAGAAAAACGTTGACTGAATGTCTCTGTGGCAGCAAAGACAATTGTTTAACATGAAATGTTAGACACTGTACTGAGGTGCTTATTTTAGTCTAAATCTCGAAGATTTTATTAATATAATCATTTCAAACATGGGTTTTCTATAAGGCAGTGGCGATGCTGATTCATACGCCCATCACACTCTGATCCCCCAAATCTCTCTGATCCTGTCTCCCACCCCTCTCTTTTCTCTTTGGCCACCCTGGGTTCCCATTTCTTCCTAGAACACCCCAAAGATGCACCAGCTTTAGGGCCTTTGCACTTGTTCTGCACTCTTGGCGGAGCATCCTCTTCCAGATACTTCTGTGATGTATTCTTCATTACTTTCAGGTCCCCACTCAAAAATCACTGTGTATCGGAGAGAATTTCACTGACACGCCTTAAAATAGCCCCTCTCCACATCCCAGCAGTCACCATCTCCCTTAAACCCACATTATTTTTCTCCATAGTGCTTAACACAAATTACCATGGTCTATATTTGTTTGTTGTGTTTCTCCATCTAAAATATACTCTCCCTGTGAAGAGTGTATTTGTTTTGTTCATAGTTAAATTCTATACCAAACTGATAGTAGCATATGAGAGATAGACAGCACTCTGTCAATCTTTCCTGAAGAGAGAATGAATAAGTGAATGAATGAATGATGTTTTCAGTGTTCAAGGGAAAACAGAGTTTCTGATTAAAAAAAAAAGAAAATTCTTGGGTTAAACTAAGATAATCAGATTTTTACTGCAGGTCTTTCAGACTCTTTAAAGTTCTAACGAGCATGATGAATGTGGGGGAGCAACTTTCAGCCAAAATTCTCAGAAAATACTTTAAAAATCTGGCCCCCCGGTGTGTGGAATTATGAGAAATGGCAACAGTGCCCTCACATAGTACGTGCCCTTTTCTACTAGCATATAGAACAGTGGATTACACACACACACACCCAAAACCATGAGACTGACCCAGCATTGAGTTCCTCATGACTTTATATTTAAGGCTAAGGATATTTGCTAATTTATTTTCTATCTGTAGACCTCATAGTGCCTTTGAGGGAGTATGGAAAGTTAAAAAAAAAATCTTAGTGACTTTTAAAAGGCACTTTATTGGTATTTAGCACATATTTAATTGACTACAGTGCCTAAAGGGTCAATGCTATTTTTTCAAAGTGGTCAAATGTAGGCCAGCGGCTACAGCTCTGATTCGACCCCTAGCCTGGGAACCTCCATATGCCGAGAGTGCGGCCCTAAAAAAATGACTAAAAAAAAAGGTGTTTCCAGCCATAACAAACTGTCATGAAAGTGACAAGAGCTATGTAGTTCAGTGCCTTTGAGATAATAAGAAAATTAAGTATAGCACCAGCACTGAAATAAGATCCTAATTTAGGAATTGAAACTTCTTGGTAATTGAAAAGAGAACAGCATTCTCAGAAATATCAAAATGCTTCTAAAATGTTCTATATTTTGATTTCAGTGGTTGTTACATAGTTGATTCGTCAAAATCCATTATATATATACTTTGGTTTGCATATTTTAATGCATATTAATCACGTCCCAATAAGATACTCCTGGCATAAAGGGGGAAAAGATTTCCAGATCTCTAGAAATATTGCTAAGACCTTCTTTTCCTATAATAGGTGATTATCTTAGATGAGCTCTGAAAAAAGACAAAGCCAAGTATTTGCAATCCTGTTAAGGGTTTGGCACATAGCAGGAAAATGAAATGGACTGGTCTGATTGTGCAGAAAACTGAATCAGAAAATATTTAAAGGCTGAGATAATGGAGTCAAAATATTATGAATACAAAACTATTATACTACCTTTAGTAAACAGCCAAGACTATAAAGTAATAAATACAGAGAAATGAATGCTATTAAAGTATATTCAGAATCTAAATTCATTAACCAGATCAGCCTATTTGCAAATTAGCCAGCAAAATAGATCCAAGTGTGAGATGAAATTTGACTTGAGTCTTTAAAAGATTTGGAAAAAAAATGTTTTCTTTTTTGGCCTCACCCACAGCTTGCGGAAATTCTCAGACTGGGGATTGAGCCTGAGCTATAGCACTGACCCGAGCCACAGCAGTGACAATGCCAGATTCTTTAGCACCAGGCCACCAAGGAATACCAAAAACAGTTTTTTTAATCAACCATAATTGCAGCAGTTAAGTTGCCTGTTCTTTTTTAAAATCAGAATGTTTCCTTTTTTAAGCTGGCAGCTAATTAAGGTTTTTAAATTAATATTTTTTCATTCAAGAAAAGAGAACCTTTTGTACAGCAGTGCTGTATTATGTGTTCCCCCAACTTATAAAAGCAATACTTATTCACTGTAATTATTTCAAAAGCTTAGGAGAAAATTCTAAAACCCAGAAATTTTTTCTCACAATTTCAGCACCAAATGGTAATCTCTACAAACATCCAGATGCATCTCCCTCTGAAGTTTCCAGGCATTCCCATAAGGAAGCTGAGACTAGGGTTGTAAGCACATTTTTAATATAAATTTATATCATAAACTCTATCATATGTCATTAAAAGCTTTTTACATGGTGCATACAACCATGATTTGCTTAACTATTCTAATATTGAAATATACTTGTGCATAAGTATGTGTCTACATTTGGATTATTTCCACAGTATATGTTGTTGGAAATAGAATTAACCAGGTTCCAACACTGTTAAAGCTCTTGATACATATTGCCAAATCGGTTTCCAGAAAGTTTATACCTATTTATACTTCCATTAGCTTTATATGAGAGTACTTTCATCACTGTGTCTATAGCAACATTGAGATCTATTGTTTTAATCATTGCTAATTTGATGGGATAAAAATGAGACCTTTCACTTTTTTTTTCACTTTAAAAAAGTGACTACAACAATTTGCATTTCCTCTGTCAATAATCTGTTAATACCTTTTGGTAATTTACCTCTTGGAGTTTCAGTGCTTTTTAATTTTTTGAGGTTTTTTTAATTAATTAAGAGTAATAACCAGAGATGCTTTGGTAAGTGTTCAACAATCAGAAATTAATTGTTTTCTTGGGGCTAAAAGCCTAGTTTATAGTGTTTGCCTATTTCCATGGTATAAATACTCTCCATGATCAATTTCAAACACAACTGACATCACTGAACACAAAGATGAGAAAAGATGTGCAGAAATAGATGCATATTGACTGCAATACATCATTGAAACGTTTGGCAGTAACATTTGTTCCAAATGTTTTTCCAATTTGTTGTTTATATCTTAATTATATTTACAGTGTTTTTTTACAAGTCTTGTAAAGTTAAATGTTCCAAATTTTGCATTGTGATTTCTCTCATTACTTTTAAGAATAGACATTTATTCAACAAGTTCAGAGATGAAATAATCTCTATTATTAATTAGTTTTATAGCTTAACTTTTTTTTATTTATTTGTTTGTTTGTTTGATTGTTTCGCTTTTCAGGGCCGCACCCAAGGCATATGGAAGTTCCCAAGCTAGACGTAGAATCAGAGATGTAGCTGCTGCCCTACACCAAAGCCACAGCAACACAGGATCCAAGCCACGTCTGTGACCTACACCACAGCTCAAGGCAACACCAGATCCCCAACCTACCGAGAGAGGCCAGTGGATACTAGTGGGATTCATTTCTGCTGAGCCACGATGGGAACTCCACATATATATGTGTGTGTGTGTGTGTGTGTGTGTGTGTGTGTGTGTGTATACACACACACACACACACACACACACATATATTTTTTTTAGTTTTTCTAAAATCTGTATTGATGTATGACATGAAGTAAGGATCCAAAATGATTACTTTCTGAATAAGTAACCAGAAATCCTAACACCATTTGCGAAATTCCTCTCCCATTGATTTTGAATCTCATATACAGCACATTTCTTTCTTACATTTACCTAGGGGTTCTTTAAGTCACATGGGTCTATTTAGCTATACACAGCCATGGAGCTACACTCATTTACTTATCCTGCTTCATCAAATGCATTCATATTCAATAGGGCAGGTTCTCTTTTATTGTTATTCTTCACCAAAGCAAAGTAAAACAACACCTACTGCTAGGGTTTGTGTGTTTGTGTCTCCAACAAATTCGTACGTGAAATCTTAGTGCCCAGGGGGGTGCTATTAGGAGGCAGGGCTTTGGGGAGTTATTCCAGTCATGAGAGTGGAGTCCTCATGAACAGGATTAGCACCCTCACAAAAGAGATCTCACAGAGCTCCCTGGTTCTTTCTACTTTTGTGAAGATGCAGCAAGAAGTCAGCAGTCTGCTGCCCAAAAGAGGGCTTTCCCCAGAATCCAACCATTGCAGGCACCCTGATCTTGGACTCCTAGCCTCCACAACTGTGAGGAATAAGTCTCTGTGGCTGATAAGCTGCCCCGTTTGTGGTATTTTGTCATAGGGACCTGAACGGATTAAAACACTTACAGGCATGCAAAAACAAACAATTAAAAAAAAAATTCAAGCCAGTGTTCTTGACACTTTCATGTCTTCAGTTAAAGGTATGTTTGCTCTTGGGTTCTCTCAATCTGCTAGTTTACAAACGGTCAAGATTCTGCACATAGTATTGGAAATGCTTGTAAGTCATTTGCTCTCTAAATTTTTCTTTTCCTCTAAAAATGAATAATCATAAATTTAACACGGTTCAGGCCTTGGTAAATAGAGCAACTAACCCTCCATGTTTCCCCAAATCACAAAGTTGTTTGTGTGTTCCAAAGTCCTATATTTTCAACACTTTTCTGAGTAAACAAATTATTTTTCATGTCTTTTTTTTTTTTTTTTTGGTCTTTTTAGGGCCGCACGCACAGCATATGTAGGTTCCCAGGCTAGGAGTCAAATCGGACCTGTAGCTGCCGGCCTGCACCACAGCCAGAACAATGTCAGATATGAGCCGGCAGTCTACACCACAGCTCAGAGCAATGCCAGATCCTTAAGCCACAGAGAGAGGCCAGGGGATTGAACCTGCATCTTCATGGATGCTAGTCAGATTTGTTTCCATTGAGCCACGATGGGAACTCGTATATCTTGTCTTTACATTGGAATTTGTTTGAATGTCAAGCAAGATACAAATCTTTTCTATGGACAAGCAAAATGTTTAAATTTTTTATATGCATATCAAAAAGTAAAAATCACTGTTTGGGACCACCGACCTGGCAGTACAGGGCAGTCAGCTTCATTTCAGAACACTAAGATATAATGGAAACATGACTACGGACACTCAGAGCAAAATCTCAACACACTCAAGCCACAAATCGCTTGTGTCTCTAAAAAATGCAGAACAATAAACTTTTTGTCACTTCATGTATATGAGACAGTCTGATTCATATTTGCTTGTGTTAAACAGGTTTTTCTGAAAAGCATTTACATCAATGATAGCCATGACCATAACAGCACAGCAAATAGGTTTTGTTTGGCCCAAACAGTGTTTATAAAAGAATTCGGATAAGATGTCGATATCTTAAAATTGACAAATTCAACATAAAATATGGATTTCTGGTTTCTACTGAAAAATTGTTGAACCATCATTCACGCCTGGCAACAACTGGCAGAAATCAAGCCATCACTGCCTCCCTCGGATCAAGCAGGCAAGGCTTCTCTCTGCCACCAGACTCGCCCACTCATTTACACTATCGGCCTAAATGGGAAATGCACTTGATTTTGTAGTCTCTGCTTTAAATGACATTTTGTTATTATATGTGATGGCAAATTAATGGGGATTTTAACTCCACAATTACAGATGTTAGAGGAACAAATAAAAGCTCGAGACCTGGCGGCCACAGGAACTAATTTTGCAGTACAGGACCTAAACACCAAACATCTGCAAGGAGTTGGAGATCTTCGCGGAAGAGTAGCCAGGTGAGAAGAGTATTAACTAAAGCCTAGCCATCTTGGCCACTGAGTTTTCATTCCCAAATAAGTTCCATATTGCAGAAAACAAGATACTATCTTTAAGCAAAATGATGAGACAGTAATTGAGAAACTGCATCATGAAATATGAAAGCTTCGTGCTACCTGAGAGAGGCAAGGGGTCTATAAAGGACCTCTTACACCACATGCCCAGTTTGGTTTCATAAGCAAATGACAAGAGTCTTGTCTTTACAGCCCTAAACTGTCCAAATGCCAACATCTATACCAAGACATACCTTTATAACCACACACAAAATCCCTAGATAGGTCAAATTCTAATGATTAAAATATTTCAGATACACAAGAATTGCATACAAAAGTCTGTCAAATTAAATTTCCAATAACATCTTCTGCATGAGAGTTCTAAACCAAAAATTCAATGCTTTTCAGTGCAGTAAAAATCTGTAGGTATTGACTATGGCAGGACCACTCCTGTAAATACATCAGAGGTGACTTGTGAGTGGCTGATCATGGGCACCTTTCCATCGCTACATCTTCTGCCAGCACCATTTTGCTCTCTCCTAAAACACCCTCGCCTTCATCTTGTCAATTTGCTCTGAAGTGTTTATGACCAAATAATAATTAGGTGACTGTCACCGAAGACAAACCCCTCCTAAGGTATCCAACCATTCAGTTCAACAAAAAGCATATTAAGCACGTACATTATGCCAGGCAGTGTGCTAGGATTCAGGGATTCAGCAACACGGTCCCCTTCTTATAGCTGTTCACCGTACACCTGGGAAAACATAAGCAGCGCAGTGAGCACCACAATGATATCCTGGGGTGCTATGGGAACATCCAAGTCAAAATGGGATATAAAGGAGCTCCCTCTGTGGCTTAGCAGTTAACGAATCTGACTAGCATCTATGAGGATGCAGGTTGGATTCCTGGCCTCACTCAGTGGGTTAGGCATCCTGTGTTCCCGGGAGCTGTGGTGTAGGTCACAGATGCAGCTTGGATCCAGGCGTTGCTGTGGCTGTGGCGTAGGCTGGCAGCTGTAGCTCTGATTCGACCCCTAGCATGGGAACCTCCATATGCAGCAAGTGAGGCCCTGAAAAGCAAAAAAAAAAAAAGAATGGGACATACAGATGGCTTCCTAGAGGAGGTGACACTTGGGATAAGTTATGAAAGATCTGTAGCGGTTAACTAACCAAGCGAGGAGAGGAAAGGCACTTCACAGAGGTAGAATGATATGTGCAAGAGAAATGAGGAATAAATTACTGTGATATGTTCAGGGCCTTCCTGTGAGAAGAATATTTGAGTTATGGTATTGAGGGTTTGGATTTAGGGAGAAATAGGGAGATTTGAAGATGCAGCTAGAGAAGTTGTCCAGAGTTGGCTGATAAGGGATTGTCGACCAAGGTTAAAATGTGAAATTTATGTAGAAGGTTATAGATAGCCATGGGAAGATTTTAAGTAAGGGGACGATATTCAGTGACCTTCTGGAAGGAGCTGAATTGGTTGGGGGTACAGAAAGAAGCATGAAGATAAAAGGAAGCCTGTGGCAGCAATCAAGGTGAGAAATGTCAGGGGCCTAAACTAAAGCACTGGCCATGCTAGTCCAAGCAGGTAACAGACATTAGGAAACAGAATCTACAGGATTTGTACTTATGTATACACATAACATACATGTAGTATGTATATACTAATCCTGTATATATTTATCCTCTGTATATATATGTGCATATGTATATACACATATAATTACATGTTATGTGTATACATACCTTATACTTCTAAAATACATAAAATTATATACTTTTTATATAACATTTGATACATAAAAAAGAATTTTTACCATATTTGGGTAAGTTATAAAGCAAGATAATAAAACAAACACCAGCAAACCCAGCACGCTATTTAGCTGTGCCATGACTTTACAAAGAAGATAAACACCAAAAATATCTTTTGAATGAAACCTGGAGTTTGGTTCAATTTGGTGGTGCGCTGATGACACCTCAACCATTTTTTTTCTGCAAACCACTTAAGAAGGTACTACTGTAGTCTTATAAATCCTGTCTCACAAACAAGTCAAAAATCACAGATTTAAATGAAGCCTACAGATGAATGGAATAATATCAAGGAAAAGATGTGCAACTCCTTTTGCTCTGCTCCAGTTTCTTTTTTTTTTCTTTTTAAAAAAAAAATTTCTTGGAGTTCCTGTTGTGGTTCAGTGGGTTAAGAACCTGACATAGTCTCCATGAGGATGTGGGTTTTGATCCCTGGCCTCACTCAGTGGGTTAAGGATCTGGTGTTGCCGGTGAGCTGTTGTGTAGGTCGCAGATGTGGCTTGAATCCTGCGTTGCTATGGCTGAGGGCTAGGCCAGCAGCTGCAGTTCTGATTAGACCCCTAGCCAGGGAACTTCCCTATGCCGCATGTGCGGCTATAAAAAGAAAAAAAAATCCACATATTTAAGGTATACAACATGATGACTTGATATACATATACATATTGAAATGATTACTGTAGGCAAGCTAATCAGCATGTCTTCTCCTCACATAGTTACCTTTTTTGTGTGTGACGAGGGCACTGAAATCTACTCTCTTAGCATATTTCCATTCTTCACTATCACATCATGAACTGAAGTCATCACGCTGTGCACTAGGTCTTTAGACTTAGGCAGCCTACATAACTGCCTCTTTGTACCCTGGGCCAACATCTCCCATTTCCCTCACCTCATCACCCCTGATAACCACCACTCTGCTTTCTGCTTCTATCTATTCGACTTTTTTTAGATTTCACATGTAAATGAGATTGAGCAGGTTTTTCTTCATGTGTCTACCTTATTTCACTGAGCATAATGTCCTTGTCACAAATTACAATGTCTCCATGTCTCCTTTTTTTGTTTTTTGGGGTTTTTTTGGCTTTTTTGTCTTTTTGTAGGGCCGCACCTGCGGCATGTGGAGGTTCCCAGGCTAGGGGTCTAATTGGAGCTGTAGCCACTGGCCTACGCCACAGCCACAGCAACACCAGGTCCGAGCCGCATCTGCAACCTACACCACAGCTCACGGCAATGCCAGATCGTTGACCCACTGAGCAAGGCCAGGGATCAAACCCACAACCTCATGGTTCCTAGTCGGATTCGTTAACCACTGAGCCACAACGGGAACTCCAACGATGTCTCCTTTTTTGAGGTTGAAAATTTCAGACAGAGAGTATGCGTATCTGTGTCTGTATGTGTCTGTGTGCATATGTGTCTGTGTGCATATGTGTCTGTGTGAGTATCACAATTTCTTTATCCATTCATCTGTCGAAAGACACTTAGGTTGTTCCCATATCTTGGCTATTGTGAATATTGCTGCAGTGAACACTGGAGGACATGTTTTCTCCAGATATTCATTTCATTACCTTCGGCTTATGTATCTAGAAGAGAATGATAGGATTGTTCTATTTTTAAGTTTTTTTTAAAGAATCTCCATACTATTTTCTACAATGGCTGCACCAACTTACATTCCTCTTAATGGTGCAGAAGGGATCCTCTTTCTCCACATCTGCACCAATATGTTTATACAACTTATCTTAAGAGCTATGAGGTGTTATTGCGTGGTTTTGATGTGCATTTCTCTGATGATTAGTAGAGTACCGTCTCTTGTACCCACTGGCCAATTGTATGTCATCTTTGGAAAATATCTGTTCAGGTTTTCTGCCCATTTTTAAATCATATGACCATTTAAAACCACTTCTTTGTTTTCTCCGGTCCCCAGGGCCTCGAAGATGAACTCCATCAGCTCTCAGAGCTAGTGATCTGGGAACCAGTCTTGGGGAGCAGTGAGATGTGTGGTCACACCCTCAGTTCCCCAGGGGAATCTAGGATTTGGGTGTTTCCTCCCAATTGTAAGGCGCTGTGCAAGGAATGGGGTTTACAACATGTGTGTCAGCTTTTACAACCCATTTTGATGTGGGTATTTTCTTAATTGCCTGAGGTACAGGAGCTTCTAAACTAGTTTCTAGATTTTTCCCAGAGGGACTTTACCCCTTTGCCAATGTTTATTTGGTGCATTGGAGGGAGGAGAGAAAAATCAAGAGCCCACTATTCCTCCATCTTACTCTCTCACAGCTTACTTACCCTCCTCTTTAATATGAAGTAGTGATTTTAGGACAAGGTCTTATTTTTCCTTGAAATGTCCCCCTTTTATGTCAATTTCTTAAATCTGTTTGGTGATTTGAGACAGAATCTGGCTAAAAAGACATGAGATTTAAACTTATTCCTCTTCTTTTTCTTTTCCATATTTTTGCAGGCAAGTGACCAAAGGACTGGCTGAGGCAGATTAATTACTGGCTTCCCACACATGCTGACCTTACTTCCAATTAGCATTTTGGCATAAGTGAAGCTAAGTTCATTATTTTTACACAATTTCTAGCAAACCTATTGCTCCTTCAGAAATCAAACTCAGTATTTGACAATAACAATGCGCTTTGAGTTTTACGTCTTATTTCCTACCTCTTATAGTGACAGTTTAAAAGCACATGCTTTCAGTGAGATGAGCCTCTCAAAGTTGTCTGCCTGCTTTTGAATCCCTTTCTTCTATTTGATAGATTAGTCTCATATATACAAAAAGTCAAGTATGTAAAGGGCAGCCATACAGATAGCGATGACCATCTGCGGAAGCAGCTGGAGGAGGCCAACTCTCTATTCATATTTGGCTATTTGGGACCTCAAGGCAGATCTGAGTATGAAAAAACAGAAAGTCTGTTGGTGTGTAATTCAAAGTGTCCTTTGAAAACACAATGATGATATTATGGGTACTCTGAACTTTTGCAAAGAGTGGGGACTCTTTGTCAGAGATATTTTTACTCCACTCCTCTCACTTGAGACATCTCAGTGTCAGTTAAAATAAAAGAAGGAAAACAAACAAAAATTCACCTTTAGTGTAGCATGAAAATTGCCACAACTGCTAAAAGCAAACAGAGCACACTTAGCAAATACTGTGATACATGGGCTGAGAGTGTCTTCCTGATTTCTTCCCAAAACAGGAGTTATGACCCAGAAAGGCATCGACCAAATAATCTGAACAGAGCAATACCATCTAGGGGGTGGGGTGGATCACAGGAGAGATAGGAAATACCCCCTGAGGGAGTCAGATCAACAACAGAACAGCAGAGGAGGCAGAGCTGAAGATGCCATCATGTTAGTGATCATCTAGGACCATCCGTCTTGCCAATTCGTGCCTCAGAGAAACTGGCTGAGGTGCAGCAGGCTGAGGAAGGAGAGGAGGCAATGGTGTCACATAGAGAATGCAGAATAATGATTTGCCGTGAGATGCACCAATCTGATATCTGAGGAGAAAGTGAGGAGATATGCCCCCTTCCACAGGCCTAAAGAAATAATAGATTTGATAACAACGAGGCTGAGTAGAAAAGGTGACCTACTCCCCACCAAACACACACTCACCAAGCTGCAAGTAGCCAGAATCACAGGAAGATGTGGTAGCTGGGAAGAACGTGACATGGGCATGAAAACCACCATCACCACTATCCATGGGTGGGTGGATGAATGGATGGATGGATGGATGGATGGTAGGTAGGTAGATAGATAGACAGACAGACAGACAGACAGACATAAGATAGATAAAACATAAGGCTGGAGATCCCTGGTGGCCTCGTGGTTAAGGATCTGGCATTGTCATTGCTGTGGCTCAGGTTTGATCCCTGGTCCAGGAAATTCTGCACACTACTGGTGTAGCCAAAAAATAAAAGCATAAGGCTAATGGATACACCTCATGACAGGAATTACCCAGAAAAACACAGGAAAAGTTCATATCAAAGTTCTCTTGGTTTCAAAGAAATTATGAGCAAAAGAAATAGATAAAAGAAGAATTGCTGATTGAACTGTCACATAAAATTTTGCTCATTCTAAAAGCCCTACTAAATCTACGGTAAACAAGAATTTTCTCTTTAAAACATCAACCCACAGAAACAGAGGGTATCAGCCTAGAGATGCCGGAAGCTAGAAGACAGACACGTGGAAACTGACTTACCACACATAAAACCCATTTTAAAGCTGTGGGATAAGCTGAGAAGGACCTGATTTTAAACCACAGAACTCTCTCAGGCTTAGGAGCTGGCTACAGCAGGCACCTGGCAGAGTGTGGGTGAAGGTGGGCTCTTGCCTCCAGGGAGAGGAACTGAGAGAAGCAGGAAGAGGCAGAGCTACAAACCAATATGGTGTGTTATTAGCCTGCTCCTTTTTACTGACTTTCAAACTACAAGCATGTTTTACTTTAATAAAAATAATGATAAAGGTTTTTTTTCCCAAAAAAAGGAGATTATCTAATAACAAAAGGAGATAGATAAGCAGGAATTGCTCAGGGATAGGTGAAAAAAAATTAAAATATTACAGAGATTAAATCTAGTTTAAAACCCCCCAAATAACTTTTTAAGAAGCATGAGTAAACCAAAAACAAAATGCTTTTCTATATAAAAACACTTATAGAGAAATGATGTGTAGGGCAGTCAGCATAAACCTGATTCCACAGAAACCTAAGAGGAGCTTCTAAAGAAGAAAAAGAACAAATTCCTCAAAAGAAAAAAATGTTTATGGATAGAAGAGAAGAAAGCTTTCTTGAAACAGAGATTTGACTCTGTAGATCAAAAGGGAAAACTGAAATCCCAGAAGTTACATGAGAACAATTCAACTCAGATATTCTGGTTGAAGTTACTGAATATCAAGAACAAAGAAACACTAGAAGAAGAAGAAAAAAGAGGGAATTAAACATCTAGGTAGACTGGGGGTTTGGGATACAAAATCTGTAAAATTGACTTGTGATGATTTATGTACACCTATAACTGAAATAAAATCCATTAAGAAAAAAAAAAAACATCTAGGTAGACACAATGGGTGACATAGAAAATGGAAAAAATGTAGTCATCCTAGACTCCTCCACCTCAAACAGTGCTGGGTAAGAATGGAACCTTATCTATCATGTTCTGAACAAAAGAAAAAGTGACAGAGTAATGTCTGCTTAACCAGATTATCTCTCACCTATAAGAGAACAGACAGGCATTCTCAAGCACTCAAGAACTTCAAGATTCCAGTGCTCATACACCCTTCTTTTGCAATCTGAATGACAAAAATCTGGCCAACTAAGGGTTAAATCAAAATAAGGTTCTCGTATAAGAAATTATAGTTTTAAAGGACTATCATTGAACATAGAGTCTAAATATAAAATGAAGATAAAGAATGGGAAATCTAGTTGCAGAATGCCATAAAATCTGATATTTTTAAAATTTTTAAATGCTAACAAAATATTTTTATACTTGCTCTGTTGAAAGAGCAAGTATATAAATATTTAGTTTCTCATTTTTTGGCATATGCTCAATAAGTAATGCCTAAAGTTGAAATGGTACTTGTAAAAAGTATAATGATTCCAATCTATGATAACTCTTTATAACTTTGCTTTTTAGAAATATCGCTTGTAGTGAGGAGATATATATATATACACACACACATATATATGAAGTCCAGCAACATCTCCATTTTTCACTAGTTATGTAATGTTACATTAAAATTCAATGTAATGTTTTTAACTAAAACTGGTACATATAGTCCTAATATTATACAATTATTTTATTATATTTCTATCTCTCTGTGCATATATTATAAATATAATTCTCACCCTATGTGTGTGTGTATATATATATGTATATGTGTGTGTGTATATATATATATATATATATATATATATATATATATGTGTGTGTATAGATTATGATGGTGAATGAAATAATAACCAAATATTAGCAATGATTATTTCTGAAGAATGGGGTTTGGGATGATGTTAACTCTCTTTTTTGTTCTGTTTTTTGTATTATATGTAATTCTTTTTAATGGGCATATATTGTTTTAACAAAAACAATAAAATCACTTCAAAGGAGAGATACTTCCTTTTGAAATATGGAGTGCAGTTTTGAAAAACCACTAATCTTTGACTTCAGCGTGCGGGGTTGGGTAGAGGGGAAGAGGGGTTGGGGGGTGGAATGAATAGGTGGGAACTCTCAAACTGAGCAAATAAATAATAGCTGCTGACTGTGCTTCCTCTATGCCAGGTACAGGATAAACGCTTTGCATTCATTACCTCCTTCCATCCTTAAATAACCCCAGGCAGTACCACTCTTCAGCATTGCCACTTATAGTTTGGAAGCTTGAGCACACAGCACTCCAGGAGACACCGTTCACATGCCCCCTCCATCTGTCTGGCACCCCCTGGAGTTGTATGGGGGAACAGATGGTACAGCCACATGCAATAGTCTCAGCATCATTACCCCCCCATTCTCAGATAAGGAAAACTGAAACTTACAGATGTTAAGAAACTTGCCCTAAATCACAAACCTAAGAAGGTATAGAAGCCAGACTCAAAGCCTGGTCTATCTGACACCAGAGACCATAATTTTAACCATTAGCCTATGACTCACAGACCAGCTGTCCCTGAGGGTAGGGACAGGTGAGGCTGAGTGAGAGGTAGTGGGGATTGATGACAGCAGCAGCTACTCTTGTGTGGTCTTTGGGTGTCATAAGGTGGACTCATGCAAGAATATTCTAACCAACAATAGAGGTTGTTCTGAAAATAACAGTTTATATATACAAATGCATAATGTTGTATACATACAGTTTTGCTCATGACTTGGTGCTCCCATTTTTTATCATATTAACTCATAATTTTTCCTCCCAGTAGTCTCCCCACCCCCCACCTCAGTTACCTGTACCCCTTCAAGGGATTTCTCAGGAAAATGACTGTTCCTAACTCACCTTCAGCTCAACTTTGTCCCCGAAAAATCTTAAGAAAAAGAAATTCATTTCTGGAACTGAAAAAAATCTTGACAGTCATAAAACAATATTTATAGCACTTAGCTTGACAATATGAAAATGTAGTTCCTAATAAATATTATTTGATGACAGTCAAAACAGTTATTTTATCAAATGACAAACTTCAAAAGTGATCCTGGGAAACTCATGTACAAAAGACACAACCCTTCAGAGCTCTCTGCCCTATTTTTCACGTAAATGTGAGTGTATTGAAACTGATAATACAGTATGTAACCTGCTGTCTCCCAAGGGAGACCATGAGTGATGGTAGAGGGTGGGGTTCCCCGACGTGCTGGAGAGATGGTTCATCTGAACTCTCCTAACTCTATTTCTCTAGAGTCCCTTCCTTAAAATACCAAATGTCATTTCATGGTCTAAAGCTTCATACACATGTCAGTGTGAATGATTTTTGTCCTAAAGACAACACTCAACTGAGCCCACTCAAGGAGAAGGCGTTTTGACTGGGGCTTACAGAAAACATGATGTCTTTGGAAGATGGGTTAGAAGACCTTGGTGGGCTGGGATACTTTTTCTAGCTGAAGGAGAACTGATAACCTGGGAGCCAAGGAAAGAGGCTAAGGGGAGGAAATAGAACACAATAGAGAAGAGGAAACAGTTTCGATTCTGTCTAACCGGAGGCCGCAGAGGGTATGCCCAAAAACATCAAAATCTGTTGTAACTTCTATGACGGAGTTAACGTATCAGGCCAAAAATCTAAAATTTTCACCCAGTTTCTCCCACTGTCTTCATCTACTCCCATTCAGGGCTTGAATTTGAACCAATGTATCATTATTCAACCTGGTTTCTCTCCCATCAGGAAAAAAAGAGGAAGATGAGGGAGATCTCTGTATATGCTCCTCTATCTGCCAACTCATTATTCAAAGAACTTTAGGACTTTCACCATCAAAGGAAAGCCCAGCTTCTACTTGTAGAATTAAAAGTTTTATAAGCCTGTTGGTCTCATAACCAATTTTCATCTTTCAATCACTAGATGTGATTCCAGCATCATGAAGCTTTCTGGAGACATTCACTTCATCAGGCATGAACA
Source organism: Catagonus wagneri (assembly GCA_004024745.2). Classification (NCBI taxonomy): domain Eukaryota; kingdom Metazoa; phylum Chordata; class Mammalia; order Artiodactyla; family Tayassuidae; genus Catagonus; species Catagonus wagneri. The sequence continues at coordinate 17,176,754 of PVHT020004020.1, forward strand.
ACAGCAACTCGAAAAAAGAATTCAAGAGCTCATTTCTGCCCTAGAAACTCTTTCTAAGAACTTGGATATGAAGGTAACTGAAAATATTTGGAACTCTTATGTCACAAGTTACTGCCAGAAGTAAGATCATTAGAGCTTATCAAAATGCCCAAACAGTTCAAAAGAACTCTTTTCCTCCAAGAAAAGAGTTTAAATATGACAGCTCATGAATGTACACCATGAGAACTGTCAGGTTAATCAACAAATACTTAATGTGTGATTGCTGTGTCCCAACACAGTCGCTCCTTTTAAGTATCTGCTACTTGATAATACTGATGCCATTTTTTTCCTTGCCCTCTGGGCTTGTATCAGAGATGATAAGCAAAGGCGTATCCTGTGAAAGCACTTAAAGTTTCAGTAGAAACGTGAGCTGATCGTGCTACCTCGGTTATTTTTATGTTTTTAATCATAACCTTGCACTGGGTTATGTTCCTTACGAAATAGTACACAAGTCCACTGGCCTGAATTTTAAAGGCCATCTCTGTGCTGGCCCCTGCTTATCTCTACAGCTCACCTCTGTGCTGGCAGGCTCACCTTTTATACCCATTGACACTAAACTACCAACAGGAAGGTCCCACCCACTCCAAGACGATGCACGGCTTCCACGGTGTTTGTGCTCTTTTCAGCCTGAAATGTCTTTTCACCAAGTCGACAGCTTAACTAAAGGAAGCCAGTGCAAACTCTTCCATACCCTTTTTGTCATGCACCCTATGTGACACAAGAGCATCTGCTCTGAAGACGTTTGCGCACAACAAAGTAGAAATCCTTTGGGAATCGGGCAAGATGAAAGCTGGGTGTTTCATGACTTGTTCATGGGAGTCAGTTTACTAAAAGCACAAGGTCCACAGAATCGCAGGGCTCACTCCAGTCTCACCAGGCTCTCCTTGTCCATCGCCCTGCAAATCCATCTCATTAGTCCCGGAAGTTTCTTGGTTGATTCAGTTTTTCAAGGTACTCAATCATATCAACAACAAATCATATCAGATTTATCTCTAGTTTTCTGACGTAAAACTTCATTACATTTTTCTGAAGGCCTTGACCAGAACTTCCAGAACATTCTTACATAAAAGTGGTTATAGAAGGTAACATCTAGTTCCTGATTATACTGGAAATGTCTTTATTGTTTGCTGTTGGCTATTGGTTTGATATATTTTTAATTAGATTAAGCATCCATCAATTCCTGCTTTCTTAGATTGTATTAGGACTGAAGATTTAATTTTATAAAATGCCTTCTGGACATTAACAAATACCTAATTCACCATATTAGCCGTTTTGTGGTCTGGGTTTTTGTTTGTTAGCTCGTTTATTTCTTCGACCTTGTCATGTTCTGTGTCAGCGCATTTCCCAGTATTGAAACATTCTGGCATTTCTATAGTGGAAGCTATACAGTCTTTGTGTAGTAATTCAGTATTTAATTTTGCATCTACATTCAAAGGTGACATTGGACTATATTTCTCTCTCCTTAGACTTTTAAGATAATACAATCATATGGTTCAAAATCAAAACTATGCAAGAAGATATACCTCAAAAATTTTCACTCCCACTTCTGTCACCAATTATCACATCCTTTCATGCCCATCATAAGTAACCATTTTTATTACTCTATTGTGAATCTTTTCAGTATGTCTCTATAATGACATGAGCAAATACAAATATATATAATTTCCCCTTTTTATGCAAAAGATAACATCTTGTATGTGTATTACTGTGCACCTGGTTGTTTGGGTTTTTTTAAATTTTTAGGAGGCTCCCAGGCTAGAGGTCGAATCTGAGTTATAGCTGCTGGTCTACGCCACAGCCACACCAGATCTGAGCCATGTCTGTGACCTACAGCGCAGATCATGGCAACGCCAGATCCTTAACCAGCTGAGCAAGGCCAGGGATCAACCCCACAAGCTCATGGTTCCTAGTCGGATTCGTTTCTGCTGCTCCATGATGGGAACTTCCACGGTTTTTTTAAACTAAACAAATGTTGCCTGGCAATCCACCCCTTCAATATGTGGTGAGCTTCCTCATTCTTTTTCACAACCACATACTCCTCCTCTCTGTATAATAGCTCCTTTAGCCAATCTCTCATCAATGAACATTCAAATTCTTTTCAATAACTTGCTCTTTCAAACAATGCTGCAATGAATAACCTTTCACTTATATCATTTTGTGTGTCTGTAGTTATGTCTATAGAACAAATATCCAGAAGTGGGATTTCCGGGTCAAAGGTACTTGTGTTTGTTATTTTGGAAGATCTTGGTCTCCGTAGGGTTTTCACCGTATTGCAAGCCCACCAGCAACATGTAGAATGTTCTGCATTCCCATCACCTCACCAATAAGTGTTCTTTGACTGTTGAATTTTGCCTCTTTTAAAGGAAAAGTTGAGCATCTCTGCATTTTAATTAGCCTTTCTTGTTACAACTTTTCATTTGTTTAAGAACGATTTGTATTTCTTTTTCAGTGAGTTTTCTCTTCATGTCTTTTATTCATTTTTCCATTGGAATGTTTTTCTCTTTCTTTTCAATCTAGGAACTTTTTCTATGTTACAGAGATGAGTGCTTTCTCTGTGACAGGTGCTGCAAATACATTTTCCCAGTTTGTCACTTGTCTTTTGACTTTTGATATGCATATGTTCTCTGTTTGCAGCTGAATTTATCAGTCGTGTGTGTGTGTGTGTGTGTGTGTGTGTGTGCGCGCGTGCACACACGTGCGCTTGCCTTCTGTAATTTTAAGTCACACAGTTTCCCCACACAAAATCTTGAAAGAATTGCTCATGTTTCCTTCTAGTACTTTCATGATTTTACCATTTGTATTTAAATTCTTGATCCATTTGGAGTTTTTCCTAGAGTAATTATTATTTTAATTATTGAGACCTTATAGTATTTTTAATAGCTGGTAGAATTAATCCCTTCCACTGCTTTCTTTTTTCGCTTTTCCTGGTGATAGTTTTATGTTTTTGCAGATGATTTTAAACTATCTAGTTCCAGAAGATAAATTGACAAATAACTCAATTTTTATTGAAATGTTAAAGTTATAAATTAACTTTAGAACTGACATAGTCATAAGGCTGACCGTTTTATCCAAGAACATAGCATACTTCCTATTTGTTCTGATCTGCTTTTAATCCTTTAGGAGTGGTTTCAAACTTTCCTTATGTATGTCTGGCATTATCTTAAGTGTATTTCAAGGTTTTGTCATCTTTCGCCTTTTTAGTTTATTGCACTGGATGTTTCATTTTATCTTCTATCTAGTTGTTAGTTGTATATTTAAAGGCTGTATTAATTTTATACTTTACTAACTTAAGGAATTCTCTTCTTGACTATAGTAACGTTTCACTTGGTTTCTGGTTTTTTCAGGCACATAATCATTTGATTTTTAAGTAATCATTTGACATCATCTTTTTCCATTTTCATACAAAATTTCTTTTTTCTATTTACTTTACAAAATAACTCCAGTGCAGTTTTAAGTAGTAATTCAGGGGCAATGGGAAGCCTAGTCTTGTTCCTGACTGGAACGGAAATGTCTATGACAGGGGAAGTCAGTTTTCTCAATAAATCTGTTTAATATGCAGTTGTCCTTATTTGACTAAGGTTTTTAAAATCAAGAAAATTATAATTGTCTTGTGGACATAATGTACAACATAATAACTATAGTTAACAATACTGTATTGTATATTCTAAAGTTGCTAAGAGACTCAGTTTTCAAAGTTATAAGAAAAAAATTTGTAACTGTAAGGTGATGAAAGTTACATTACTGTGGTAATCATTTTATAGTACATACATGCATTCAATCATTATGCTCTGCAACTAATGCTAATACAATGTTAAACATCAATTATATCTCAACATAAAAAAAAATTATGAGTTATGTTAAACAAGTTTTTAGCATTTGTGCAGATGTCAGTTTTCTCCTAAACTTATATTAGCCTAATTAATTGCATGAATACATTTCCTATTATTAAGCCCTCCTTCCTTTAAAAAAAAATCACTTGTGCTTGATTATGATGTATTTCTCAATTGTGCTGCTGGATACTATTTGCTGATATTTTATTTAAGAATTTGGGAGTTCCAATAGTGGCACAGCGGCTAACCAATCCGACTAGGAAGCATGAGGTTGAGGGTTCGATCCCTGGCCTTGCTCAGTGGGTTAAGGATCCGGCATTGCCGTGAGCTGTGGTGTAGGCTGCAGACGTAGCTCAGATCTGGCATTGCTGTGGCTCTGAAATAGGTCAGCAGCAACAGCTCCGATTAGACCTCTAGTCTGGGAACCTCCATATGCCACAGGTACAGCCCTAAAAGGACAAAAAAAAAAAATGAGAGAAAGAAATTGGTCTGTTTAAACATGATCTCTTCAAGGGTCACAAATAAATTACTTCTTCTTGGAAAAAGTATTTCATCCAGCTTTTGAAATTTATTTGCATAGAGTCATGAAAAATTCTTTCAGGATTAATTCCCTCTACTCATATTTTTCCCCTGGCCATTTTATCATTTTATTTGTGCTTTTTTTTTCTTTATGCCTTAATAATTACATCCATTATTCTCCAATGAACCAGTCTTTCTATGTATTTTAATATTTTTAATTCTGCTTCCATTTTATTTTCCATCTCATCAATTTCAGCTTTTATCTTTTTTAAAGTTTTTACTTTCCTACAGTTTTTCTATTCATTGCCTAACTTTCTGAACCATATTTGTATTTTCTTTTTATTTTCTTTTTACTGATATAAACATTTATAACTATGAACTTTCTTAAAGGGAAAGTTTATTCATTTACTTCTTATTCCTATGCCCCCTAGAGTTGGATATGTACTGTTCTCATTATTGTTTCCTAGAAATTCTGCAATTTTATATTATGTTTTTCTTTTGATTTAACAGTTAAGTGAAGTTGTTTAGGTTTTGTTTGTTTTTTTTTTCCCCTTGAGTTAAGGACTTTCTATTATCTTGGTTTTCATTTTTGGTTTTATCTCACTGTAATTAAAACCTGTTGTATATATCAGTTTTAGTTTAAGAAATATTTTGAGGGATTCAATGAGTGACTGGATAGTAAAACTTTATGTTTTAAAAGAATGTTTTCTATATTTTCTATATTTTTAGGGTACAGATGTCAGTAAATATCCATTAAAAATAGCATATTGGTTATCTTCTGTATCCTTATTGTTTGGTGTATTTCTATCTTAGATTGAGAGAGGTGAATTAAACTCTTATAATTATTGATTTTTCCACTTCATCTGTAATTTCAGGTGTGAATGTTTTGGCTATGTTATTTGGATCATAGATATTTATAACTATTCTATCCTTTCTTATTCTTAATATTTATTGTTCACTCTTTTCTTCATGTTTAGAGTATAGCAAACTTTGTCTACTTTTCAAAAAAACAGCCCTTGGATATATATCAATCTCATAATTTTTTATTATTTGTTAATATTTTAATGATTGTTTGTTTTCTGTTGCTACAAAAACAAATCACCACACACTTAGTGGTTTACAACAACACAAATGTATTACCTCATAGCTTCTGTAGGTTAAAAGTCTGGATGGGCTGGACTGGATCCTCTGCTTAAGGTCCCAAAAAGCAGAACTCAAGGTGTCAGCACAGCTTCATTCCTTTGGGGAGCTCTGGGTATGAATCCTCTGCCTGGTTCAGATTTTCAGCCCAATTCAATTTCTTGCAGTTGTAGGACTAAGGTCATTTCTGGTTGCCATTTAGGGACCAGTCTTCCCCCAGATGCCTACTGTCTGTCTCATCTTTTCCATGTAGTTTCTCTTTAGCAACAGGACTCAAGTCCATCTCCTGCTTCACATCTCTCTGACTTCTTTTTCTTATGCCTCTCTTTGACTCCAGCTAGAGAAAGTTCTCTGATTTTAGGGGCTCAGGTGATTAGAATGGACCCTCTTGGATGAGACAGAATCGTCTCCCTATTCCAAGATCTTTAAACGTTGAGCTACAGCTTGTTTCAAGGTCTGTAAACCTTAATTATGGCTTCAAATTCCTTTGGCTCTAGCATAACGTATTCACAGGTTCCAGGGATTAGGGCATGGAAACTGTGGAGTCATCCTGTCTCCAACAATCTGTTGCTTTCTTCATCCTGTTTTCCTTTAGTCAGCCTTGCCATTCTTTTTTTAACCTTGTGAAATGAATGGTTAGTTTACATAGCTTTATTCTGTCTCGTATCATCATAGAAATATCTAATGCCACAAATTTACTTCTGATTATAGATGGGATGTGTCCTTTTGACCTGTAATATTCTCATTATCTTTTTCTCAGTAAACTCTAGTTGCACAGCTGATTTACTTTCTGACATTTGTGTTAGTCCACTGAGAAGCAAATGCTGTAAAGGAATTAGATGTGCAAGTGATTTATTGAGGGAAAATACTCTGAAGGGAAATGAGGAGGGAACTGCAGGGGATGGGAGGGAGCCGTCAGAATGCAATACAACATCTGTGAAAAAGAGCAAAGGAGGGGCTTAGACTGCAGTGCCACTCTAACAATGTTCCATGGAGTTCCTTAATCCAAAGTCACTCATCAAAGGACTACTACTCAGACAGTGACTGGGACCAGCCAGTGGGAAGCATGGCCTCAACACATGGTGATGAGTTTTAGCACAGGGGTCAGGACCTTGGCCGTAATATGCTCCTTGTGACCTGAGAGGCAAATGTTCATGTGAAACCGTGGACTTAAACAGTAGAATTTTAAAAGGTTTTTATTATACAAATGGTTAGATTTTTTGTTTTTTATACGCTTATTAATTTCTAGTTTAAATGTGGTGTCGTTAGTTGCTTTTCCTGCTTTTGGAATAATTTGAGCGTTTCTTTATAGTCATCTGTGCTTAGTTGTTACAAATGCTTAGTGGTCACTGGGAAAGAATGAGGATTTGCTGTTTGCAATTCAGATTGTTTGATATGTAAATCTGTAAATATATATTTTTCCTGTCTTCCTATATGCTTATTTATATTTTACATATTTGACCAGTAAAAGTCAACAGAAGTCATTTAATAGCTCTAATGTATTTTCTGTTAGTTTATGCTTATAATTCTACAACTGTTGCTGCTTAGTTCAATATATAAGGTAAAATTTCAAAACTATTTGAAATTTAGTGTATTTCAAATATTTTATAAAGACTAATTTTTATCTATAAAAATGGCTATCTTTGTCCTTTTAACATATTTTGCCTTGAATAACATTTTAGCTAACGATGTTGCTCTGCCTGCTTCCTTATCCTTTGCTTTTGCCAGACTTATATTTGCCTTTATTTCATTTTTTTTCTTACTCAATGAATTTTATTACATTTATAGTTGTACAATTGTCATCACAACCAAATTTTATGGCATTTCCATCCCAAACCCCCAGTGTCTCTCCCCACCCCCAACCTGTCTCATTTGGAAACTGTAAGTTTTTTGAAGTCTGTGAGTCAGTATCTGTTCTGCAAAGAAGTTCATTGTGTCTTTTTTTTTTTTTAGATTCCACATGTAACTGATAGCATTTGATATTGGTGTCTCGCTGTCTGACTGACTTCACTTAGCATGATAATTTCTAAGTCTACCCATGTTGTTGCAAATGCTGTTATTTCTTTCCTTATACTCCATTGTGTATATATAGCACATCTTCTTTATCCACTCCTCTGTCAATGGACATTAGGTTGTTTCCAGGTCTTGGTTATTGTATATAGTGCCGCAATGAACATTTCTGTACATGGTTTTCTCTGAATAGATGCCCAGGAGTGGTTGCCTTTGTTTCATTGTTAACAATTCTGTTTTTTGAGTTTATCTCCTTTAAACAGCCTGTTTTAAGTGTATCTTATATAAATAACCATTCCTGTGCTATTCCTACCCAACATTTACCTATTCAAACCCTTCCAGTATTCACCTCTTTCTTTTCTAGGAGAACTTGGATTTGGTCAAGTACCAATTTATCTCCAAATGATCATCTCTTTCAGGATTTGAATTTGGCCAAACGCAATCGTGAAGTTTCATTTCCCTTGACAGTGATTAGTTTGACATAATTATGGACTTCAATTCTGCACCTGTTTCCCAATCCAGTCCTTTTACCTAAAGAATTTCTTCAGTTCTTCCGGCAATGTGGAAGGCACTTTTACCCTAAGTTCCAAAATTGGAACTTATTTTTCCCTACTTTTAAAATTCCCTAGGTCATTTCACTTTGATTCGTTTGTGCTTATGTCCAAATCCTACCTAGAAACTCCTGAGACCTGATCTTAGATCCCTTGTGTTTATCTGCAGGGCCCAATTGTGCATTTCAACATTTATTCAGTAGCATTTGGTGAGCAGTTACCGTTGGTCATCTAATATGCACTGAGGATATGGTGATGACAGAGGGTAGAGAGGCTTACATTGTAACCACGGAGACAGAAAGCAAAGAAATAATCGAATTAACAAATTGATAAAATAATGTTAATAGCATGTTTTGGTTACAGCCTTAGGTATTCTATCATCTACATTATTGACAGCAGAATGGAACATTCCCCCATTGTTCTTTCCCTAAAGATAGTGCTATAACTAGAATCATTCCTTTGAAAAAAGTCATTTTCAAATGCAAACATGGTTTAGGCTCAATCTTCATTCCGGGTTCCTTTAGGAATAAAGTATAATTCATATAAATGATAGCGGTTTTGTTTACACATACAAAAATCTCCCTTTTGTACTTTCATTAGGTAATGCAGCTCTTAGGAAAGATAGAGACTTCCAGTTCTGAGCAAATCTCAAATTTAAAGATGGTCCAGGGGGATTATCGCCATGAAATGAATCTTTTGGAATTCAAGTAAGTGAATGGAAGATTTTTAATTCTGTTTAATGTATTCCAAAGGGTTTTGCCTAATGGAAGCAGTGGAAATTAAATAAAATACTATCCCAGGAATTTGAACCTGGCCAAGAAACAAAGCACAAACTGATACAGAGAAAATAGAAATTTTATCTCTATAAAGTAACTTATAGAATGTTCTTAATAAATGAAAATATGTATGTATTAATTTGTGATCTTCTTTGTCTGCATACTATCTCCACTGAAATGATACTTATCCTGACCTTTCCAACAGTGTAATTTTAATTTATCATCTGTTGTATATTAAAATGCCTCAATGTAAAGCACTATTGAACACATATCAATGCCACAAATTATCAAATAATATTTTAAAGCATGTGATTATTTTTAAGCTTTTCTTTCAAGATTTCTTCTAACATCCTCTACTTTTTCCTTTCTGGTAGCCCTATTTAGACTGGTCTTTATCCCCTTTCAACCTGAGTTTTCCCCTATACAAAGGAGAAAGCAATGAAGGAAATAAGACTCCACCCACATTCAAATCACTGGCCTCCTTATCCTCAAATTCTCCTTTTTATTTAAATGACCACCGTTTCCTAACAAATTCTAGTCTCTTGGATGATAACACCTCACTGCCCCTCCTATTCTTGTTCTTTTTCTTATTGATCTCATATCATTTGAGTTTAATGCCTTGGTCAAATCTAGTATTCTAAATATACTCTGCTTTTTCCATTTCCCCTCATCTCCCCCATATTTCATTAAACCTAAGTGCTGCTGAATATATAAGATGTACCATTATATTTTTGTAATATGACATGAAGACGTGAAGCTAACGAAGGTAAGGCATGAAGCTAACAATTAAAACTCAGCATCATTTTAAGACAACTCCCGACTTCGGAGATGTTAAATTAGGAAATATTATGTGCCCTTGCAATTGATGAACAATAGTCGTCATCACTAAAACTCAGAGAAGTAGATGTCTTGGGTAAACAGAAAATACCATACTTTCTTCATACTCTAAAAAACATGTCTAGGTTCTTACATTCTAGCACAAGGAGGGTGCTCAGTAAATATCTGTGTCAGGATTGATCTAATCCCTTTAGTTTAGAATTAAGATAAAAGTGTCCAAAGGAGAAGTAGAAAAGTAAACTTTTCCTAGAAGTACAGTTTAAGAATGGATTTTATGGAGGGAGAAAAGGGACTTATAATCTGGAATGGAAGACTGACTAAAAGGGATGAAGAATATTAAACAGAAAATCGGGGAAAAGGAAATGTTTGAGATCTAGGGCTGACTCCTTCACTGATGATGCTGCATACTTTTTCCACCTTCATACTTGTGGGGAATCATCTTATAGATGAATCATCTAAATGGTTAAATCTGAATTTGGACACTTCTGTAATAGTATAAGCTGGAATCTTTTTCTCACTTGAAATAAGGAAGATCTAAAACTTCATTAGTACTACAGTAATAGTGAATTTATAAGCCAGATTTTTCCCCAAATACTTTTGAGCTCTAGTAATTCAATTACACAACTGACTCTTTTAAAATTTCCTCCACGGATTTTTTTTAAATTATGAATATGCTTTCAGTAAACAAATAAGACAAAGATGAGAAAAAGAGGTCACCATTTGAGCTTCCTAATGTAACCAATGCTTACACCAGAGCTGTATGCTTCCACACTTTTCCCCTCGTTTATATAAACATAACTGAAAAAGGAGACTATATATATATGCATATACATATATACATAACACACATTATATACAAAGAGCATGAATTTTTAAATAAATCCTAGACACATTATTCAATAATTTTTTTTCCAGTACATCTGGAGTATCTCTCTCTCTAGATCAACGAATATTATTCTAGCATTATTTTTCACAGCTGCATAAGTATTCCTAGGTCAAAGAATTTATGTCTTTGTTTTTGTAAATTTCTTTCTAAAACTGTTGCAGCAATTTATATTCATACCAGCAAAGCTTGAGAACAATTTTCTGTACTTTCTTATCCACACTGGATATTCTTTTTAATATTTGTCAGCTAAAGCATTTAAAAAAAAAGCATTTCTTGTTTTCATTTGCATTCCCTTCACCATTTGAAATTCCTTCTCTGTGAATTTCCCACTCTTACCATTTGCCAAATTTTGTATTATGACTTTCATCATTTTCTTATCAATTGGCAGGATTCCTTCACAATAAGAATATCAACTTTGTGACTGAGATACATCTTACAAAGTATTTTGCTCAAAGAGAATGTAAGGCAAGTAGGGCTCTTTTTTTTTCTTCTACTTTACGTAGAGCTCTTCTCAAATCAAACTGAATGAGATATAAAATTTGCTTTTCCTTTTTAAGAAACAACTATCTTTGAACAAAGGCATTACAAGATTTTAGTAACATTCAAGGCTAAGTTTAATTAAACAATTTTCCTATTTAGACATTTTAACAAATTCAAATTTAAGAACATATTTTTATATTGAACTTAGAAGCCACAGTATTGTATGGGGGTTTTCTAGTGAATTCATGCAGTTTGGCTCTGATCATTAGACCTGACAAAAGAGACACACGGGCTGTGTCATGTGAAACCCTGCACTAAGCCTCCTCTTTCCAGAAGGGTCTTAGTCAGATGATTGTCTAAGTAATGTCCTAAGCCAGTAACAGTGACTAGAGAGCAAGCGTCTCAGCCATCATGAACTATGGCTGTCTTTAAGCAAGAGCTTGGCAGAGGCGGTCCTACCAGTCTCCTACCAGTCACTGCCTAGATAGCTCTTGCTGCTGATACTGTTCAGTTGATAGTGATTTATAAGAAAAAGCATTTGGTCAATGAAGCAAATGCAGAGAGTCAAATCTTACTATAAAGCTTTGAAACTGCTCCCACAGTAGAAAGTGGACCAGAGTATTTTCAGACACAAAGAGAAGCCAGTGAATGAATGGATGGTTTGAGCACTCATAATATTTAAGTTGTGTTTTAGAATATCCAGAGACATAATCATGGCCATAAACAAAGGGGGAGAAAACATATAAGTAAGTGAAAAGCTCAAAACAGGCAAAGTAAAAGTTAAAACAATGTTGAATATATTAGAAATAGTAAGTATTCATTGTCATTTATAAATGCCTACAGTTCACTAGATGTCCTATTCAAGTGCACTCAGCTCTGCAGGCTGGGCCTAATCTTCATTTCGAAAGACAAGGAAACTTATAATCATGGAAACTGATGATTTGAATAAATGGAAAGATACCCCATGCTCTTGAATTGGAAGAATTAATATTGATAGCATGGCCATACTACTCATAGCAAAACTACAGACTTAATATGATCCCTATGAAATCACCCATGATATTTTTTTCAGAACTAGAGTAATTCTAAAATTTATATAGAACCATAAAAGACCCAGAATTGCTAAAGCAGTCCTGAAGAAAATGAACAAAGCAGGAGGAATAACTGCCCCCTCCCCCCAGCTTTGTGCAAGGCTACCAAGCTACAGTAATCAAAACACCGCAGTACTGATGGAAAAACAGACATATGAATCAATGGAACAGAATAGCTAGCCCAGAAATAAACCCAGACACATATAGGTGTCTATAGGAGGCAAAAATATACAATGGGGAAGACAGTCTCTTGAGCAAGTGGTCTTGGGAAAGCTGGAGAACTGCATGTAAATCAATGAAGCTATACACATCTTCTCACTATACACAAAAATAAACTCAAAATGGCCTAAAGACTTAAACATAAGACATGACACCATAAATCTCCTAGGAGAGAACATAGGCAAAACATTCTCTTACACAAACCATACAAATGTTTTTCTTAGCTCAGTTTCCCAAGGCAAAAGAAA
>PVHT020004020.1:17195751-17256365 GCA_004024745.2 Catagonus wagneri
TGTGTATATATATATATATAACTGAATTGCTTTGCTAGGCAGCAGAAATTAACACAACATTGTAAATCAACTATATTTCAATAAAAGCAAAACAAAACTCTGAAGTTTCCTGGTGGCTCAGCAGGTTAAAGATCCAGTTTTGTCACTGCTGTGGTTCTGGTTACTGCTATGGCATAGGTTCGGTCCCTGGCCTGGGAACCTCTGCATGTCACAGATGTAGCCAAAAAAAAAAGACTTGTGTTTTGAGAAAAAAGAAAAAGCTCTTTATCAATCAATCAGTCCATCCATCTATCTACTTACCTACTTATCTGTATATAAATTATTCCCATAACCATTGGTATAGAGGATTTGAGAACTAAAATTTGAGTATCATCCAAGATAAATTCATCCTACTGAGATTTTACTGGTATACTATATAATTAACAGAAAACCTTTTTTTTTTTTTGTATTTTTAGGGTCACACCTGTGGCATATGCAGGTTCCCAGGCTAGGGGTTGAATTGGAGCTGCAGCTGCTGGCCTATGCCACAGCCACAGCAATGTCAGATCTGAGCCACATCTGCAACCTACACCACAACTCAGCAACAGCAGAACCTTAACCCACCCTAAGCAAGGCCAGGGATCAAACCTGAGTCCGCCTGAATACTAGCCAGATTTGTTTCCACTGAGCCTTGATGGGAACTCCTGAAAAGTAAATCTTAAATGGCAAATCACATCCATATGTTAGGAAAAAGTCTAAACAAAGAAAAGGATTTATAGAAACCTCTATTTTTATCCTTTTTAACTTTCAAGGAGGATGCTTTTTAAATAATGCTTTCATATTTTCAAAAACTACCAACAGACAGAATCTAACTTTTGATTGTTACCAGGAAAGTTAGTCTCCAGTTGAAGGCAAAACCTTTTAATAAGAGGATAGTAGGAAGTTATTTATTCTTTCCAGTTTATTTTAATTTCAGAGTTTCAATAACTGATATGTTTTTCCAGAGATATTACCTGGGTACGTTTAGTGGTTCCCTGATTTTCAGAGGTATTCTAATATTTTATCCGTGATGAGAGTAAATGCTGTCATTTATTTATACAGTGAAGGACAGATTCTCAATTACAAAGCTACCTTAGTTGCCTGGGGATTTATTATTCCCCATAACCATCACTATTAATTAATACTTCCACCAGAGAAAAGGGAAAATGAAAATCACAGACTGGGTCTCTAAATAGCTTGACAAGTCTATGATTTGTTATTTGTGAAGAGCCCTAATAAAAGGTACTTAATGAGAAAGAATAACTTATTTATTCAACCTCTATTTATTGAGTACTTTCTATATTCCAGGCATTGTTCATAGCCATGAACAAAGCAAAATCCTTGCTTTCATGGAGCTTATGTTCTAGTGGAGAAGACAGCACATAAGTTAATAGGTATCACATGGTGATGAGCATTTTGGAGAAAAATAAAGAAGGGTAAAGGAATAGAAAGTATCAGGCAGGGAAAAGGATTTTTTTTTTCCAGTGTGCTCAAAACCGAAAAAAAAAAAAAAGCTTCTGCAATAGGTGGTGCTTGAATATAAATCTGAATCAAATTAGGGCAGGAGTCACTGTATAATCTAAAGAAGAACATTCCAGACAGAGGAAACATTTGGCTAAAACGAGGCTGTCTACCTATCCGTTGGGAGCTTATTTGTCTGAGACACAGCAGCTGTTAGCCAGTAGCACAAGTGTTTGGAAATCATGAGAAGACTGAGACCAGGAAGAGTAACCAGTTTCATCTGATGCTCATCTGCATCAAGGAATGCTTTCTATGTGAAAAATAACCCTCTCTATATCAAAAAGTGTTAGGTTAATTCAGAAAGATGAAGACCAGAATTTAGCTATTATACTACAACAAATAGAACTACAGATATAACTAATGGTAAGTACCTTTCCCATTCCTTGATTTCATCATCGAAATCCACGTTTCTCAAACTTGGCACTGTTGGCATTTTGGCTGGATAATTCTTTGTTGGGGGGGGTGCTGCCCTACACATAGGAGGGTGTTTAGTAATATCCTAGCCTCTGTCCACCGCATGTCAGTAGCACCTGCCATCTGAGACCACCAAAAATGTCTCCAGACATTGCCCACTGACCCCAACTCTAAATAAATGTGGAAGTGACCTCACATGACTTGTCTTTTTCTGTACATTTTTTTCAGAAGAGCTAAAGAAGCATAGACAGGCAGTGTATGCCCAGCATGCCTTAAGAAATTTCCAGTGATAAATATCACCAACTCAATTAGCCGCATGGAACTTTTCCTGAAACCATTAGAGTAATTATTATTTCAAGTCACCCCACATTGTAAGGTACTCTGAATATTCTCAAAAACAAACAACAGGCATTGTTCCTGCCAATCTAATAGTCTGTTCTGAGAGAGGATTTGAAATTGACATCTTGCCGTGAACCAATCAAGCAGAAAACATAGAAACCACATGCCACACTCATTTGCTCATTATTTCTTTATAAAAAGCCACGCTAATTCGAATCATCTGTGACTGCTTTCGGCTGCAATGGCAGGTAAATGGTTGCAACAAAGATGATATGGCCTGAAACGTTTGAAATACTTACTCTCTAACCCTTTACAGGAAAAGTTTGCTGACCTGTACCATAGCGTATACATCCCACACCGAGTGACTTGTCAAAGTAATTCATCTGCACACATGCACGTCGCCCTGGGTGCGTGACACAAGACTCCTGTGTGGCTGTGCTCCTGCCACCGTGTGGGTGTGCATTTCAGACTGTGCAGACTGGTGTCGCCAGCAGTTAGGCTGAACTTGAGCTGGGACAGGGACCCAGCCTTTGATCCCTCACCCCCACCCCCTGTCACCCCAAGCGTGCTTGCCAGGCACAGGGAGATGCATCATCTGTAAAAATGGCAGACTTTTCAATACTGAATTTTGGTTTTATGTATACATTGGCATTAACTTAGAACAAACTACTTTTTCCCCTTAGATTTAATACACTTTCGACGAATCTATGTGAGCAAATTGAAAACCACCAAAAACGGACAGAAAGCCAGTTCATCAAATATGAACAAGACCACCTAGGCCACGTAAATAAGTATCCGAAGCTCCTGCAGGAGAAACTGGTGAGGGGTTCTGTTTTTTAGGAAGTTAACAGCCTCCTGGTGTTTGTCTAGATATGAGCCAAGATATAAGATATGAGCCTTATATCTTGTCTAGATATAAGGCTCAAAAGCCACACTTAAAACTTCACGGTAACCTTCACTGCCTCAATGACGTTTTTTAGCACTGGAATAGGAAGCTGGAGGCCCACCTTCTGATCCTATTCGCTACTCCCCAATTCTGTGAACCCACACTTCTCAGAGTGTGCCCTACCTCTAGCAGAATAATCGAAAGAGAGTTTGCAAAAGTACAGATTCCTGGTCCTAACCAAGAGCTGAAGCATCAGACCCTCCAGCCCTTCCCTGGGAATCTGGGCTCGACAAGCTCTCTGGGTGATGCTCAGACACGATAAAGCCTTAAAACTGCCTTAGACGAGTTTTTTTACCTCTCCAGAGATCCATGGGTGTCTTGTGGAGACACCCCCAGGTTTTGGGGTGAGGCGAATCCATCGCAGGCATCCTTTTACTGCAACCAGCACAGCCAGCCACACTCCTGAGCCCCGATGGGAGAGCAGCCCAGGGCCGCCAGTTTCACCAGTGGCTGCCAGCCTTGCAGATGATTTCAGTAGGGTGTTTCTGGAACTTCAGTGGAGGGGCTTCATTCCTGTTTCCCCATCTGAGTTCGTTAACATCTGCTAGAGGCAGGAATCCAAGAGGGGGATCAATGTTACCGCTTTATCACTGCCAAGGCTACAGAAGTACGTGCAGTCAGACCTGCAGCCAAGCGAGCCTGCTGGTTCTTCTCCGGGTATAGGCAGATGCCTCCCCCAGTTCTAGGCAGCACTAGGCGACCACAGGATCACCTGCAGGCAGGAGTCCCCACCACAGGGAAGAGAGGCTAGAATCCACCATTCCTGAGGTGGGCAGGGCCAAAGAGAGAACCGAGGACACCAAGTCAGTCTCTCCCATTCTTGCTTCCAAATTCTCAGTGAGGCAGCGAGGAGGAGCAAAGAAGCTAATTAGCCTCAGGCTGAAGCTAATTAGCCTCAGGCTGCCTCTGCAGCCCCTACCCTGTTACACTGTAGAATCACCAGGAGCAGTGAATTAAGTCAATCATCAATTCCTGAGCTCCTTACAGACTAATTAAATCAGAATGGGGATTGGTCTAGATGATTCTAGTAAACGGCAGGGGTGGAGAATCACTCTACCTGAAGCCAGTCCACACAGAGATACGGAGCTCTAGGGAATAAAGACTCAGTTTAACACTCAGCAGCATGTCCAAGGAGCGCAGGTCAAGCAGTATCTAAAATGCCTTCTTTGACTACACGTCTTTAAACACTTGACTAAAATTCCGAATCCTCCAGGCATTTCAGAAAGGCCACAGCCCTTTCTTTTCTTTTCTTCCATGACATGTAGAATTCCAGAAACTACAAACGAACAAGACAATAGAGATGAACTCTTACACTCGTGAATAGATTTAGATGCAAGGGAACTTGGTTTGAATTCTCATGGTTAACAAAGAAAATCAAAATTGTTTTAAAAAAAATTCTCTAAGCTGAAATACAAATCCACGACTATTTTCTTTTCTGCAGTTTTATCACATGATATCTTTTCTAGGATATGTCTGAAAACAAAGTGGAAGAAAAGTTACTGAAGCTTTCAAGCAAATTAGAGAATTTCATTAACATACAGAAACAGGAAGCAGAACTAAACAAAGTGCAGCGTATAGAAAATAAACTGTCCAAAAAGATGAACCAACTGGAAAAGTACATCTGGGGTGAATTAGAGAAAATGCAGAATGAATATCAATCAGGTGAGCAGATACCTTTAAGTAAAGACATTGGAGCTTTCCTATCTAGTCCCTCAGGGTTTTCTACTTTGAGCTAAAGGTCAGGGGTCAATCTTGTCATTAGTGACATCATTTTGTATTTTATCTGACTTTCCTAAATATCCCATAGGATGTCAGCATACCACCAGAAGTTGGGTAAATACATAAATTCACTTTTTCATTCAAACTTGGCAGTGTCGCAAGCTTTCCATTGCTGTGTTTTTTGTTTGTTTGTTTGTTTTTTACTAAGATCATAGAATCATAGAATTGTTAGACTTGGAAAGTCCTTGGAGATCATTGAGGCCTGACGTACAGCGTTTCATGAAATTAGGAGCACAAATCCAGTGTCCCTTGTTGAACTGGAGGTAATGAGCCTTTCAAACTGGAGGCCTGACCTTGCAAAGTAAGAAAGAGAGAAGAATTAATAGTGTCCAGTACAATGACTGCTTTTCTTCTTAAGGAGGTTAATGGCAGCAGTGTCAAACTGAGCTAACATCAAAGAGGTTTCATTTGAAAGGCTTGTCTAATTTGTCAAAGGGAAGGACAGTGCAGCCATCTGCCTCAAGCCACAATTCTGACAAAATTACCAGGAATCAAAAGATCCCTTTATGAGGGAAAGTCCCAACTCATTTTCTATCCTCTCGATGTCAGAAAAATTCATGTAAATTCTACCAAATTTTGGGCCTATATGGAGATGCCTTGGAGGTGTCTTTGGAAGATTATGGTCTCATGCTTGCAGATGTTCCTGGCATATAAATTCACCCTGCCTGGAAATCTGACCTTCACCCCCTCTAACCACTAACTTCCACCACCAAATCCAAAGAATGAAATATCTGGCCAAGAATACTGTCTCAAACTTAATTGGCACTTCTTTTAGGGCCACACTTACCTACCAGAGGTTTCATTTATTCATTCCATTAATGCAACCCCAGGATGAAATGAGGAGCCATGTGCAATCTACATGGTTCTGCATTTTACTCAGTGGGAGCTTAGCCAAAGGGGGACTCCAAACTAATGGTTTGCTCTTTTATGCCTTAATACAAATATGTTGAGAAATGACTATGTGAAACTGGAATGATGAATAAGAAATGGGCTGTCCCCTAAGAAGCTTGAGGTCTGGTAGGCTGTGGTAAGTGACTAGACTCATAAAAGAGATACAAAGCGCTGGCGGTGGGGCAGGGCAGCTGGCCACCATGCCTCAGGTTCTACTTTCAGAAGTTTAAAATCTCATGTGTGGCCTTTATTTTCAATTTGGTAATAAGAATAAAAACGAGATCATCCAAGTTTTTTGTCAAACTATTCAAAAAAGAAAGACGATATATTAAATTTCTCTCGAGATACAGAATTAGTTCCTTATCAATACATTGGGGTGGAGGGGAAGAAGAGGAATTGAATTTTCATAGTGAAGCTGGATACATGTTGAAACGCTATTGCTAATGCATCTTCATTATATACAAGAAATGGATTTTTGTACATTTTTAGACTGGTCTTAATGGAACTTAATGAGCTTTGAATTAAACAATGATCAGTTATGGCAGGACTGCTGATTAGCAACTTTTGTTTAAAAAAATTTGAGTTCCAATGCATTGCTTGGTTTCAGTATACCTAATCTCATATCCTCTTCCAGGATTTAAATCAATTCATGACTCTCTCAGCTCCCTCCAACGAATACAGAAAACGAAGATGGATTTAGAGAAATATAAAGTACAGAAAGACTTAAAGAAATTACAGCGTAAGATAGTGGAACTCCAGGAGGTGTAAACTGTCCAGACATCTTCTTTTCACCAGCCAAAGAAGTGGTTTTTTGGGAAAAAGAAAGAGCCTCTGGGATGTTTACTGCTTCCCTTTCTTACCACCTTTTAAAGTAGATGAATGTACCAGAAAACCCAATAAAGCAAAGAAGTTTTTGATGTCTTCATTAATTTATTAGTGAAAAAATTAAGGAATTTATCTCTATACATACTTCTTTATATTTTTATTTCCCCACAAAGCTACATATCATACATATCATAAACAAGTGAAGTAGGACTGGTGTAATATATAAAAGAATTGCAGAAACTGTGGAAAACTGAAGACCATATACTGGTCTGAAAAGAATAATACTATGCATTTCTAGTATATTATTAATGTGCATATAATCCATTATTGCCAAAAAATTTATTTCTCAGTCTGGTTTATATGAAATCTGGTTTTATAGGAAAACATTTATTAGCAACTAGTTCAAATAAGTTCTTAAATTATGGAGAAATATCTGTGGGGCAGATACATTAAGTAGTTATTAATGGATTTATATTATTACAATATAATATTTGTTTCCAATAAAAATATTAAAAAGAACAAACTCATGGTTACCAAAGGGGGGAGAGGAGGGGAGGGATAAATCAGAGTTTGGGATTAACATATACACACTACTATATATGAAATAGATAACCAAGAAGGACCTACTTATAGCACAGGGAACTCCACTCAGTATTCTCTAATAATCTCTATGGGAAAAGAATCTGAAAAAGAATGGATATATGTATATGAATAACTGAATCACTTTGCTATACACCTGAAACTAACACAGCATTGTCAATCAATTATACCTCAATAAAAAATAAATTCATTTTTTAAAAACCGCAACAACAAATACACTGGTAAGCTCAGAGTAACCCTTTGTAACATACCAAATTAGTGGTTGTAGGAAGGGTTAAATAAGAAATGCACACAGAGCAAGAGCCAAGTCATCTCATCCAGACCCATATTTTATGCTACATATATAGCAACAAAAACAATGAGGATATGCAGCAAATAGGAAAAAAAAAGATATTGATATTTTTTTTCCTTGTAAGCAAAAATGCTCTAACTTGTAGTTCACAGGATCCAGTCAAAAGCTTATCTAAGATGAATCTCTCATATTGATGTGGACGGGATAGAACCAAGCAGAACTGAATATAATGCAAGGGAGTAGGGGCTCAAAGTCACCTCTGTCAGCATTCTCTTGCCAGGGACCCCAAGCTGGGGTGTTCAGAGTCTTGCGGACTCTAGGTGGCCTGAGGACTATGCCTAGGAAGAAGGTGGATCTGTGTTTTGTAGGGCCTGAAGCTATACAGTTGTGATTTGTTGTTGGTATCCTGTCCTGATAAGTCAGCATAGAAGTCTGTAGGAATATAACTGGAATATAACAGGACAGCAGCAACTTAACGCCAAACAGAAGTGACTCTAAGATCCAGGTAAGTGGCAATAAAGGAAAAAAAGGTGACTGTGAACAAGGTACATATAGCCCTCTAACGCAAATGCATCCCCAATTCGACTCTTTAGCTGGATGCAAAGACAACCACAGCCACCCTAGGGGCAACTAACATCAATAGAAGTGGGAGTGGGAAGAGATAGGAGGCTTAATCAATGGACTTACTGTAGTTAAATGTCTGACTTCCACATATTTTACGACCTTTGTAAACACAAAGCTCATGTAAGTGAGGGGCCCTGGAGCTCAAAAGTCATCTCTTCACAATAAATTCACCCCTGCCCTGGGGACAAGGGGAGCCCTGAGCCTCCCTACCTTTGCATTTATTTTTCCATAGATCCAAAAAGATGACAAAAACGACCAGTTCCTCTCAAGAAACTCAGTATACACGCTGCTTTATTCTTTTTGAAACACCAATACTTAACCCTCTAGAAAATGTCAAAGTTCTCTCCCCACAAACACAGGGGAGCATTTGAGCCTGTTCAAAGTATTTTGCTTCCCTACTGAAGATGAAGGACAAATCCCTCACCCTATGTTACCCAGAAAACTTTCTTCTCAGCCCGATCGTGAGGTGGATATGCTCACCACCTGAGAGCCAGGAGAGCCAGAAGGCTCAAGGTCAAAGGAATAGTGTCTCCAGAGTGCTCTGGACATTATCAGCTCTTCCCTTTTCTGCAGAAACTTACCAAGTATCTTCTCACTTTCGTGGTATCACTGTTAAAACCAGCAGGCAATACTCAAAAACACCAAGAAGAAAAACTTGATCTATAATACCCATTAAAAGGCATTTTTTTTACCTTATAAAAAGGGTCTCCAAAGTTTTATATTACTTAATTTTCAAAGCCTTCATTCATTCATATGCTAGGCACTGGGAATATAATATTGAACAAACTAAACATGGTCCCTGCCTTTGGGGAACTTACAGTCTAGTGGAAAAGACCTGCAATCAAACTTGCAAACGCTTGGGCAAGTAAAGTATGTGATGGGAGCATGTGGGACAGTATTTAGCATAAACATGGGGAATTAGGTATAGGGGTCTTCCAGAAGATGGGATATCTAAAGTATAAATAGACCATCGCCAAGTGAAAGACTTCTAAAGTATAAATATGGTATAAATAGACCATCGCCAAGTGAAAGGGGTGCTTGATTGTGGGGGTGGGGGTGGGGAAGAGGGTTCAGGCAGAAGGTGCAGCCTAAGCAAATGCCAAAAAGAATAGGGCCCATGCGAGCAACTGAGTTCATTCAATATGGTCCTCAGTGTGTGTGGTGGGAGGTAAGAGAGCTGTGGTGTAGAACACAGATGCGGCTTGGACCTGGCATTGCTGTGGCTGTGGCATAGGCTGGCAATAGACCCCTAACCTGGGAACCTCCATATGCTGCCGGTGCAGCCCTAAAAAGACAAAAGACAAAAGATAGATAGATAGATAGATAGATAGATAGATAGATAGATAGATAGTATTAGAAGAATGAATCTCTGAGCTCACTTGCTCATATCCTCTCTCTCTGTAAAATGAGGGTAACATTATGTGAAAATGAAATGAGGTGACACTATAAAGAGGTTGGCACATAGTAGGCTTTCACTCTATTCTTGTCTGTAAGTCAGTGGTGGGTAGAAACTACTACCTTGTAAGCACAAAAATCCCCTCTGCTCCAGCAAATATTGCAGTACCAAAAGTCTCTGCAATGCCAGATCTAACTTGGGATTTCTTAGACACTACTTGACCTGCACAGAAGTTTACTGCCGCCTACATATTTCCCAGTGGTCAAAGGTATTCACTGGGTCTAATGAGTTAGTAGATAATTTAGTCTGAACCTAGTGCTTTGACAGAAAAACCACCCAACAATTTACATAGCACTCGTTTTGAATCAGCGTAGGGCTGACCTCAGGCAATTTTGAAATACATTTATTTCCACCTTCCTGAAGCTGCTTATGACAATACAGATTTGCCTTCTCATCAGTGCTTTTTCTCTCTCCACCTCCTTCTTTTCACACAAAAAAAACTTCTGTTCCATCTGGCTTTTCTCTTGTGCCCAGAGACACTTGTGTCTCAAACATGAGAGAAATTAACCCTGCCAGGAATACACATAGTCTAAAAACCCCCACATAACTCAGTCTGCCAAGACAGAACCTACAGTTGTCTTTTTCCACACCCCCTGACTTCTCTCCAGACTAATGTTCAAACTTCTAAAGCCAGCAAAAGTCTTTACATAAAAACTATTTGTATACTATTCTCTTTCCTGATCTACCAAACTGAACAATTAAGATTAGAACTTTTAAACCAGAATATGATAGTTTTCCAAAATAACTCCTGATCATCTGATGCTAAACCACGCAGCATTTTTTTCTCCATAGAGATCAAGCAATGACCATATTTTATATGATCCAAGGAAAGGAAATGGCATTAAAAAGGCAGAAACCCACGTTATTTAAGTCACCAGGGAGTCAGACAATTGAACAATGTGCATATTCTACATAATGGGTGGTCTTTCCGAATGAAGTACATAACCTATTTGGCATGTGGCAGGCACATGTAATTCCATTCAACCATTCATAGAAGCTGCCTGGCATTACAGTATGCTCAAAGTATAGGTCTACTTTCTTTCTCAGGGTCTTCGTACCTAGAACTGATTATTCACTTTTCTGCAGTAAGGTCTCTTTGAAAAGGTATTCTACCCTGAGATTTGTAAGCATGGGTCCAGTGGGGTGGCACGGTGGAGGTGGGCAGGGGAGGGCAGCAGGCTGGTCACTGAAAGCCAGAGTTGCTTCTTTGCAGCTGTTGCTCCAAGCAGTTTCAGTATTTTGCCTTAGCTTACTTCGGACTTAGAAAACTTTGAGGGTCTTGGAACAATAGAATGCTCCCATTAGAAATCTGGCTCAAGGCCCTGATTTTTCACACATTCACATGACAAAAGGCCAAGAGACCAGACTTATCCAGCCACATCTCCATTCAATACTGAAACTCAGTTCAAAACATACCACTTAGGTTTTGTCAGTGTAATTTAGTGCAGTTTCTTTTAAAGAGAATTAGAATGAAGTACTTAATTATGCTGGTGATTCTGTGCTGTAAAGAGAAGGCTGAGTGAGAACAGTTCAGATACTATTACAGAAATGAACAGTCACATATTCCTGAGTTGAGTACTTTCACCATAGTCATTTTTAATAACTCATCTTTATCTGATGACCCCTTCTTCAGCAACAATTTAGATGACGATCCTCAATTTCAGTAATCTAGTGAAATTTAAATCCAGAGGCATAAGTATTCATTTTTACAGTTTACACAATGAGCAATGTCCTAATTTCCTACTGATGCCACAACAAATTACCATAAACTTAGTGGGGCAAAAACAACAAATTTATTTTTATTTTTTTTAGGGATGCACCCATGGCATATGGAGGCTCCCTGGCTAAAGGCTGAATCGGAGCTGCAGCTGCTGGCCTATGCCACAACTACAGCAACACGGGATCCAAGCTGCATCTGCGAACTACACCATGCTCAAAGCAGGATCCTTAACCCACTGATCAAGGGCAGGGATCGAACCTGCATCCTCATGAATGCTACTCAGATGGCTTCCCCTGAGCCACAAGGGCAACTCCCAACAAATTTATTATCTTACATTTCTGTTAGCCAGAGGTCCAACATCGGTATTACCAGGCTACAAAGTACCAGCAGGGCTGCAACCCTTTCTGGGAACTCCATAGAACGTTTCCTTGCTTTTCTCAGTTTCTAAAGGCTGCCCTTATTAACATGGGTGGTGGCCCCCATTCTCCATCTTCACAGCCAGTGATGTCAAATCTCTCTAACCTTTTCCCATTGTCACTTCTCTCTCTCTGGCAGGCTCTCCACTTTTAAGGACTCTTGCAGTTAAATTGGGTTCACTCAGATAACCCAGGATAATCTCCGCATCTCAAAGATCCAAAACCTCAATCACATCTGCGTGGTCCATTTTGCTACATAGTCACAAATTCCAGAGGTTGGGGCATGGACACCTTGGAGGACCATTATTCTGCCCACCACTAGCAGAAATAACAAGTTAAGCATTTTTTCATTACCCTTCTTTCTAGAAAAACTAATATAACTTAAATGTTTTTATAAGAGACATTATATGCAGAGAAAGTATGTGGTGAGGCATGAACCCCAAATGAACTTTTTTACTGATTCAAACTGGATTCAAACTCATGCAAGTTCATGACATGTAAATTATTTCAATGGCCCAGTGATGTTAATATGTAACAACTTTTTTTTTAACGGATACTTCAATAACTTTTTTTTCAATGGATACTCCAATTTTAATTTTCCCTCTCCTGGCATTATTTCCCTTCCCTAAAATAAATGTGTATTTCAATTCTAAGTTCAAAATACAAAAAAAAATGCAAATTTTCATAACTGTTCGTTAGAAAGATATTCTTAAATTTCTTCAAAACATTTTGAGATCTAAAAATAATTTGGCATTTATAAAAGTATAGTTGTATAAGATATTTGTTTAGGTAATAAGAATTTAAAATACATACTGCTACTCAAAAAGTCCCTATCAGTCAAAAAAAGGAAACATCCATTATTAGCAGCACAGGGACAGTTAGATACTGTGAATAGTCTTTAGCTGCAATAGCTCCTGAATGACTATATTTTCTAAACCAAAAATGATGCATATACTCTAAAAAGAGAATTTTCTGACTTTTTATCTGTATAAAAAGTCTTAAATATACATAAATATTAATAGAAAGATTACTGTACTTGCATCTGATACACAAATGTATCTTTCTAAAGTTAAAAAAAAGTAAGAAAAAAAACAAAAAATATCTCCAGCAAATTGAAGGTCAGTTTATAACCAACTAGCAGCTGAGTGCTATGCCTTATAACAAGCAGTGTGAAGCAGTATGAGAGCAGTATGAAACAAACGTGGGAAAAGGAAGACCTCTCCAGAGAAAGGGGTCAACTTTGTCAAAACAAAGTCTCCACATTTTTTCATGCACAAAAATGGAAATAAATCTGCAAGACACACTGATACATACATAAAATATACTTCATTTTTGTGTTCCTATAAAATTTCCTCAAAGCAGGTAACAAATTTTCTGTGGAGCAACCAAAAATGTATCTTTTATATCCATATATTACTTATCATTAAATATTTACCTAACTAATGTTTCAAACTATTTTAAATAACCACATTCCCCTAATGTACAACCTGAGTATGTCTGTTCAATCCTATTATGTGTAGATTCCCAAATTAAAAGGAAGCTTGTTGACTCATTTTATAAAGTGAAAAAAGAGCATACACACCACTTTAAAATAAGTTGTTGGTTTTTTGCTCTTTAGGACCACACAGGCAGCATATGGAAGTTCCCAGGCTAGGGGGTCAAATCAGAACTACAGATGCCGGCCTACACCACAGCCACAGCAACGCGGGAGCTGAGCTTTGTGATCTACACCACAGCTCACAGCAATGCCAGATTCCCGACACACTGAGTGAGGCCAGGGATTGAACTTGCATCCTCACGGGCACAGAACAGGAACTCCCGTGAAAGTGATCTTAAGAAGCCAGTGACAGCCCAGAAAGCAGAGGAGAACAAGAACTGACTCCTAATGTAAGTAGATGGATGTGGCCCATTCTGTAGGTACAGGCTGATGCACCTTCCTGAGGAAGCAGGAACGCATGGGCACCAGGGCTGCCTGCACAGGCAGCCTTTTCAGCACAGCTCTGCCAAGTCTATTCAATGTGCTGCATCAGTCTGACAATTGTGAGGACAAGAAGAAATGGGCAGAGAATGGCAAGTGCTTGATCTTAAGGAACTAAAGGGCAAGATCATCACTGGAGTAACCCAGGGGTTCACAAACGTGAATGACCTAATGTTAGAATTTCTCAGGCACGCTTTTAAGATGTGGAATCCTAGCCCCTATCTTTAGAGTTTCTGATTGCATAGGCCTCAAAGATGATAACATTCAGCCACATTTGAGGATTCACCACAAAGCGGTTTAAGAGGTTAACCTCTGAAGCAAAATTTAATTATAGAATATTATCAATTTATATTATCTCACAAAGTAATATTGTGAAGGTGCTGGTTTAGAAAAACTAAATACATAAATTATACTACCCATTTTCATGCAATAAATAATATATATAAATGTCTGAGAAAAATTTAAAACCACAAATTCAAAGTAAGCCCCATAGGGTTTCTTCAAATATATAAGGGGCTTTTTGAAAAAGTAAAATAAAATAGGTAAATGTGCTTTCATGTTTTAAAATTTGCAATTCTGAAATTATATCTGATATTGATAATCTAAAGAAAAGAAGACACAAAGTTCACTGGTGGCTCCGTGGGTTAAGGATCTGGCATTGTCAGTGCTGTGCTCTGGTTCCAGCTGTGGTGTGGGTTCAGTTCCTGGTCTGAGAACTTCCACACGCTGTGAAAGAAAGAAAGAAAGAGAGAAAGAAAGAAAGAGAGAAAGAAAACAAGACACAATTTTTTTTTTCATTTAAGAAAGTTCATATTTTCATCATAATTGAAGGAACTGCATGATCAGTTAAATAGTTTAGTGTTATTTTCCTAAAGTATCCATTAATTTTTAAAATTCAGCCTTACATCTGAGTGTTTGAATTATATAAACATGTCCACTAGCACTTTAAGACTCATCCAACATTTACATTATGTTTCTTCAACAGAATCCAGGATGAACCACTAGTAAAACAGGTTATATGATTATTTGGATTTTAGATGAGTTGGTCTACTGAACTCTAGAATTCAGAGAGGAAATTAAATCTTTGAATTTGTTGTCTTACAAATAAAATGCTGCATTGTTCTAATCTGCTTTTGCAGATTAATTAGAAAATGGCTATTGAGGCTTTATTGTAAGCAATTACCAAAAAAAAAGTCCTACTGTACACCATGCAAGACAGGGAAAATAATGATTTACAAATAACTAATGAACAACGAAGGGAATCATGGGTTTTTTTCCTTTCATTACAGACTTTCTCAAAATCAAAGATGTTTTTCAAATTAAAGTTATATTACGAGTTCATGGAAGATTATTACATCCCTAGTTTAAGACTGTAAACATTTTTAGATTTAAAAAAGGGAATGAATGACTATAACTGGAGTTTTTTAAAATACTGCTTTGGGGAACAGTCTTGATTCTTTGTTTCGTTTTTTTCCTAACAGCTTTTTCTTTGCTTGCTAACTATAAACTAAAGCGTTGTCATTGTGAGGATAGTTTCTGATTTAGTTCCAATGCTCTTGTATCTCCGTGAGTTTGGGCATTGTTTACCAGCACCTGTGGGAAATCGAATACAGGAATGTTAGTATTTTCTTTATTAACAATACCTATATTTAGATTCATAGAAGCCATGTAAGCCAAAAGGCGGCAAGCAATATCAAACTACACAAGAAAAAGTGACTATGCACAAACCTTTTAAGTCATTTTTGCTGAAATAAACTGTTCGACCACAGCCAATAGCAGAGTAAGCACAATTTACTCAGATGCTAAATAATATAGATGTCAACATTATGACTGTTACCACTGTCAGCACTGCATAAAATTAAAGGTTTTGTTTGGAGGCTTTGTTCACAATAATGTCACATATAAATCTTTGCCCCAGAAAACCATTTTATGCATAGAACTATCCAAATGACACTGCTCTCCTTTAAAACTACCTTAGCGTCAAGGCTTGAGGTTCTAAGCTCTATTAAGAATCTTTCCGGAGTTCCCGCCGTGGCGCAGTGGTTAACGAATCCGACTAAGAACCATGAGGTTGCGGGTTCGATCTCTGGCCTCGCTCAGTGGGTTAAGGATCCGGTGTTGCCGTGAGCTGTGGTGTAGGTTGCAGACGCGGCTCGGATCCTGCGTTGCTGTGGCTGCAGCGCAGGCCAGTGGCTACAGCTCCGATTAGACCCCTAGCCTGGGAACCTCCATATGCCGCGGGTGCGGCCATAAAATAACAAAAGGCAAAAAAAAAAAGAAAAAAGAATCTTTCCATAATTTGCACCAATTCCACAAACTACAAGATTTAACTCCAGGTGATGATTTGATTACTAAAACTTTTTTTTTGTTTTTGGTTGTTCATTTTCAAACACTGTGAAGTGTCTAAGATGTAGCTCTATTTGCAAGCTAACAAGTTAGCTTACCACAGTTTCACAAATGCTGCCAGAGGACAAGGACTCCTGGGTCAGAGACAGATGTCTTCAGCATTCATGGTACAGCAACAGTATGAGCATCAACATATGTGCATCTGTCCCCCTTGTCCTCTAAGCCTCATAGGGGTGACATGGCTGGATGCACACAGTTTCCCACATACACAGTGGGTTGCACGCCAAGAGGGGAACCCTGAGCCCAGGAGACTTGAAATTTTATAACTGGCAGTAAACATGCCTACCCTTTTTGATTTGGAGGGAGACACATTTCCACCTCCCAGGCTGTAGGTGTTAAAAAAAAAAAAAAAAGCTTCCATTAATGTTCATTGTGTTTTTAAAACTGCTGACTGCAGTTTTAAGAATTTTAACCCCATACATGTCTTACATACTCTACCTTTTCAAAAATAATTTTACATATACAGCTGACTCTTGAACAACATGTAGATTAGGGATGAAGACCCTTTTTACGCTCAAAAATACACATATAATTTATGGTCAGCTACCCATACAGGTAATTCCTTGTTATCTGTGGACTTCAACTAACTGAGTATCATATGGTATGTAGTGTTTATTTACTATCAAAAAAACCCAAGTGTAAGGGAACCCAAGCTGTATACTCTTATATATGTAGAAACCAAAACCATCTCATGAGAAGTGGAGTAGAAATTGTCACACAAGTTTTATAGAAAAGACAATAAATAAGTAAAATAATTTTTCCAAAAGTAATGTGAACATCAGCTACTTCTAATCCTATCTTATCTACCTATTTGCCTCCACTGCCATGGTCCTAAGAAATAACACAACCAATTCCAAGAGCATTTATCTATCTTTTCTTATGCTACATAGCACATGAGGAGAATGCATTTCCTACATGTTAAATTAGTGGTTTTCAACTTCAGGTATTATTTGACAACGTACAGAAGACATTTTCTGCTGTTAAAAGCTGGATGTGGGGAGGAGGGTGGTGCTATTGGCAGCTAGTGGTTAGCAAGGTTAGGGACACTGTTACACGGCCCGCAATGCACAGGGCAGCAACCCTTAGCCCTCATTCAACAAAGATGAAATATTTTAAATAAGATCAATGACTTACATCAATGAGCTCGTAGTCATTTTTGGCATATAAGTGTCTCAGGAGGTACCAACGTGCAGTTGATACAACAGACTTGGGATACCCAGGCTGATACACCACTCTCTCCAGAAGTCGCCGTGTCTCTCTGGGAGAAAAGATATTTATATTTAGTCTAAACACATAAATCAATATATTTCATATACCAGTTTTATACACACATTTTTTCTCACTCTTAATACATTCTTTTGCAGGTCAGGTGCTGATTACTTCACAAACTCTTTTATCCATATAACAAAAAAGGTAATAACAACGGTTAACATTTATTAGGTATTTACTGTACATTAGTTACCATGCTAAGCATTTTACACATATGGTCACATTTAATATTCACAACCTTATAAGGTAGGTTGCTGCTATTACTCTCATTGTGCAGATAAGTTAATTAAGCCTTTTTCCCAAAAAAACAGTAAAGTGACTCCTATTTCATGACCACTCTGACTGTTCTACCTCTAATCCTTTTTGAAAATAGGCAGAAAATAAATAATACAAAGATAATATAGAGTGGAACAAGTAGAAATATTTAACATCTATACTAGAAGTTATGTGTTTAATATCAGGGTTTTAGTACATGTTTTCAAGAATGTGTACAATATGTAAATTCATGGAATGACAGGCTGATTTCCAGTTGTGTTCTAATTTTTCCTTTCCAAATTTACTAATACCCATCACTCCAAAGACTAATGTATGGGCAGAAACAATATACATTGTGGTAACTTCAGAAGACCTGAATAGGAACATTTTATAAGCAGCAACTGGTTTGAAGCAGAAGTTAAAGAACTTGTCCTGAAAATGCTTTTACAGAGGAATCACACAGTAAAGCACACTGTTTTTTCTTAGGCAGTATTTTGGGGGAGGGGTCCTTTTATGGCCTCACTGCAGCATATGAAGGTTCCCAGGTTAGGGGTTGAATCAGAGCTATATCTGCCGGCCACAGCCACAGCACGCAGGATCCGTGTCATGTCTGTGACCTATACCACAGCTCACTGTAACGCTGGATCCCCAACCCACTGAGCGAAGCCAGGGATCAAACCTGCGTCCTCATGGACGCTAGTCAGATTCGTTTCCACTGAGCCGAGCCATGATGGGAACTTCAGGCGTATGTTTATTTGGGCTACTTTGGGGGGGGGGGATAAAAGTTATGGGAGGTGCTAACAGAGATTACACGGGGTTGGGAGTTAAGCCTAAGTCATGTATACTCAGCTACAGCAGAAACAGTTGGTTAGGAAGTTCAAATTATAGCCTAAAACATTTCTTGGTGAAATCAGTCATATAAAAAAAGGCCAAAAATAAATAAATATCAGTAAATGGTGCTGAATTACTGATTAGCCATAGGTCTTAACTTTTCTTTCACTCCTATTCATGGTGTTGATGTAACCTTTGCCACATAGTTGTATGTGTTAGGTTCCATGTCTTTAATACCTATTCTGTTCAAGTAATGTATGCTCCTAAACCATTATTTTACTTAACATTTTATATTATATGTGATATCCCTTAAAGCTAAATCTTATTCTCAGAATTCAAAAATATTCTTGCCTGTTTTTTCATCCATATGACCATTTAGTAATTTTCTTCAAATTTGTTTCTGACCTCATCCCCTCTTCCAATAAGAAATTTCTATATTTTAATCTAAGTTCTGGGGTTTTCTAGAGAGAAAAACCACATTTATAATGTCTCTGCCTTTTCAATACTTATTACCTTTTATAGCTCATTGCTTTGCAAGAATAATGTCAATCTAGCCCTGAACTTTGGTCTTTTGGGTTTTGTTTGTTTCTAGAATCCACATTTATACTGTTAGTTCACCCTAAAACGGTGAAGTGCAAAAATTCCAAGACTTTCTTCACTTGAAATGCTGTCATGCCAACTCTCTCATATCCTGTATCTCTGTACCAAATTACTTTTATTTTTATTTATTTAGTTTGTTTGTTTGTTTTTAGGGCCATACCAGCGGCATATGGAGGTTCCCAGGCTAGGGGTCCAATTGGAACTGTAGCTGTCAGCCTATGCCAGAGCCACAGAAATGCAGGATCTGAGCCACGTCTGTGACCTACACCAAAGCTCACAGCAACACGGGATCCTTAACCCACTGAGCGAGGCCAGGAATCAAACCCGCAACCTCATGGTTCCTAGTCAGATTCATTTCTGCCATACTATGACGGGAACTCCCCAAATTACTTTTATAAGACAACTGTAAGACTTTATTTTCTTCCTTATTGGTTTACTAGAACCAGCCTTTCCAAAGTAGGTACATATATACGAATAACATCAAAATTTGTTAAACTAATTCTAAATCTTTGTTTCCTAGAAGGATTAAAAGTGAAGAAAGAGTTCCAAGAAAAAAAATGAACAAAGAATCTTCATACCTTGCTCCCATTTTGCGGTTGAATTGTAACAAAGCTTGCAAAAGGACAGCCAATGGACAAAAGCAAAGTTTCATGGCCTCAGTTGTAGCTTCCTGAACCAAGGATGGCCAGTGATCAGTGGAGATATTAGCCTATAAAAATAAAAGACAGTATTAAATCATAAAACATCTGACAAAGAAAACCTGAAATGCAATATATTAATAAAACCCCAAAATAGGAAAAAGGTACAAAGCAGATCAAAGAAATTAAATCAGTCATCAACTCTTAAAATTTTAAGAATTTCACTTGATGGGGAAAAATGTTAAGGTATCTACACATTACTTAGGTTGCAAACTTTAGTTTTTTATAGTATGTAGTGACTCAGAAATAACCTAGGTAAGTATTTCCTAAGAAAGACTAACAAAATGAATGGTGAACTCTATCGAATTACATAAGACAAAAATGCATTTAAAATCTCTCATTAAAAACCTCAAATTGTAACCAAGATTTCATAATTATATGTGTATCTAGAATACACATTTTAACAAAGTCAATATAATGATTGACTTTATTACACTGTCCATTTCAAACACTAAATTATTAAAAAAGAAAAATTAGACCAATAAACTTAAAATGCAGTAGAGGCAATAGTAATTTGTGTAATCAAAGAAGAGGAAGCCATAGAGACAATGAATTTGAAAATAGAGAACAGAGGTGTGAGGCATCTTCCATAAAGACGGGAGCAATGGTACCTTGGGTACAGCTGGAATACTAAGAAAATTATTCCTAATATATTCTTAAAAGTCAATAATATAAAACTCTCACTGGTTGCTTTTATAATGCACTAAGTTCCAAGAATTCATATAAAGTATTCTGTAAAGTTAGTCGATATTATTAAATAAGTTTCTACATGTAACCAGTATATTAAACAATGTGATTAGAATGTGGTTGTTTTTGTTTCCCATTATATCTTTAAAATTTACTATACGAGGGGGACTTTTCCTTTGCCCCTGAATGTAAATTACAGTAGATCCCATGACTGATATCCATTCACAGACACAGTCTTAGAATGTTTTCTTCTTTTCAAGGCTTCAATCTTCATTCAAAGGTAGTATTTACACCCTGCTCCTATCTCCTCAGCTCCCAGCTACGGTATGTTAACAGGCAGCAGCAGATGGCTTGTTTCTCTGCCCAATACTCCCACCTTTTCTTGCTAATTGTAGTTTCAAGTCTCAACTGAAATATCAGAAGTTTGTCTGGTGTTATTGTAATAAGATGATGTCTAGCTCTTGTAGGCCTAATAGATATTTAAAGATCTTTTTCTAATCCAGACTTTCTTGGCTTTAGCAGAGACTCCCAACTTCATGGGTAGTCTATTACTGCAGGACCAGCAAGCTTTGTGATCTGAAGGGCCCACTGTAAAATATACATATATAACATATAAATATATATATACTTTAAGATTCTTTTTTATTATTAAAGTACAGTTGATTTACAATGTTTCCTCAAGTTCTGTTGTACAATGAAGTGACCCAATCACACACATTTCCCTGTACTATACAGTAGGATCCCGTTGCCCATCCATTCCAGATATAAGAGTTTGCATCCTCAAAACTCCCAAAATGTCCATCCAACCCACCAAAACCCAAAACCCTGAAGGACCTTTTGTTAAAAATGATTAAGATTTCAACATTCCCAGTACCTCAATATAGAGCTAAATCACAGTGCTAAGTGAGAAACTTTTTAAATCTCTTATGTCAGTGAGGTATAACTTGATAAAGTTTGTGTTAGAAATGGAAGTATACTCTGGTGAATCTGACTTTGAATGTCTATTTTCTTAAGACAATATAAGTACAACAAAAACAAACAAACAAAAAATGATTAAGACTTCAGGATGGCGAGCGTAGAGCATTAACCCCAGCGTGGAGCCCTGTGCAAGTGTACAGAATAGGAGGCACACCCATGAAGCATCCTGCTCAGCTGCAGTTCCGTTAACCTCAGTGAATGAACTCCATTCCACTTACTCTTCCCATTCTCTGACAATCTGGAAACCTCCAGCTTCCTTCTGCTGAGAACCATCACTCTTCCAGGTAGTGCTACTGGATAGGATCTAAAATAACGCCTATGCCGGGGCACTATCTCAGTTGGCATCACCCACCCCAGGCTCTCACAAGCTCTAGAAGCACTGCCAACCCCACACTTGAGCAACACTCCTTCCAAAGAAGGAGTGCATCTTGTACCCAAGCATATACTCCTACCCACCTTTGGATTCACCCACTGCTGACCACTCTCTCCCAGAAGCATGCAGTCGCTTTCCAAAATGTAAGCAGCTCTCCTTCCAGGAGGTAGAGGGCCTCAGTTTCTGAGGCCTGTGTCAGATACCTGTCCATGTGCTTCTACACATGTTCCTCCGGGCTCCTCAGAGATCACACGTCAAAGCCTCCCCCTCTCTGGCAGCACTATCTTCTCACCTGGTGGGCATCTGTGTGCGGAAATGTGCCAGGGAGATGATGGGAGAGGAAACACCTTCCTCCAGAAAGTTTTCTTCACAATCCTCCAACCATACTTTTCTAATCCTTTGCCAGAGTCCTTATATGTTAGTCTTCTACCTGCTTCAGAAATCTGTATCTTGATCTGATATCTCTCTTTGGAACCTGATATTTAGTCTCTTAGCTGCACCTTTCAGTATAATAGCCTATTCATATACTATCACACATATCACAGCCTCTCATAAAACAGTCTAATTTTAAGGTACCCATCCTCTACACACTGCCAGCTATTTGCCGGAGAAATATGACGTCTCCTTATAATAACCGTAGGGAATCAAATCTTAAACAAGCAAAACAGACATGAATGGGGGCTTTAAAGTTTACATAGGCATCTGTAAATGTTATTTCATTTGATATTCCCAACAATACTATAAGAAGGCAAAGTAGCTATTACTACCTCCACTATCACCAAAAAAAAAAAAAAAAAAAAAAAAAAAAAAAAAAAAAAAAAAAAAAAGAAAAAAGAAAAAAAGAAAGAAAGAAAAAAGGTTGGGAAGGGAGCTCTAAACAGCTTAATTGACTGAAGTTTTCACAGGTAGGAAATGGTAGAACCAGAACCAAGGATCCTAGAAAAAACATTTTCTGTGGTAGTTGTAGTAGATGGGGAGCAGGAATACGTGGGTATTACTAAACTATAAGCTAATTTCCTCACCTGCAAAATAGGGTTCTTATGAATATTAAATAAGTTTATATATGTAAAGCACTATAGTAGTTCCTAGCACAGGCCAAGTGTTCCATATGTTTGCTATTATTATTGCTATTACTGTTTTATTCCAGGTCAGGTTTAACTTCCCAGCATGAAGAACAAACAAAAAACCACATCATTAAATAATATTTACTAACAAATAATAAGTTAGACTAAAAGAGTACCTATTTCTCATATGTCAAGAACATTTATAGGTGCTACATGTGACTTCTACAGCCCACCAGCTACCAACAGCACCAAGATCTTTGTTAAATATAAACATGGGACGAACAAAACAAAATTGTTTGGTGGTCAGCCATTACCATTAATCACCATTTCTTTCCAGCCAAATTCCCTCAAATTTGACTACCATTACTATTTGTTCATTCATTCAAAAACCACTGGTGGAGGGGCTCCTCTGGTAAGGCAGAGTGGTTAAACAAGGATACAAAGATGAACACAACAGGGCCCTGACCTAAGGAGTCCTGAAATGTGCTCCACAGTAGTAACATCAAAGCTAGATAAATTTTCTAATTCTTGTATTTCTTTATCAAAATGTCTAGTTAAAGCAAGTACATAACATTGGCAGTAGACTACCACAGTAAAAGCATGAGGTAATTCAGGCCTGTCTAGGACAATTTCTTCTTCCCTTTTTTTTTTTTAGGGCCACATCCATGGCATATGGAAATTCCCAGGCTAGGGATCAAATCAGAGCTGCAGCTGCCGGCCTATACCACAGCTGCAGCAATGCAAGATCCAAGCCACGTCTGGGACCTACACCACAGCTCACAGCAACACTGGATCCTTAACCTGAATGAGGCCAGGGATCGAACCCACATCCTCACAGATCCTACTTGGGCTCGTTACCACTAAGCCACGATAGGAACTCCTAGGACAATTTCTTCTAATCATGTAAGACAAAAAAATGACATTTTAATCTTTTAATTATAGAAGTAATACACATACAACAAAAAAATTCAAACACTATCAAAGGACATAAAATGAAAAATTCTCCTCTACCATCACTTAAAGACCCCAGTACTATTCTCAGTAACTACCGTTAAGTTTCTTTTACATATTTTTCTATCTTTCTATGTCCCTATTAGCATGTATACATGCACACAGACACACACACACGATATATTTAGAAATACATATTCTTAAAAATATATACCATATATATATATGTATATATATATATATATATGTATATATACACACACACACACACATATATATCCACTCAAACAGGATATCTCACACTCTGTTCTGTAGTTTGCTCCTCCACACACCCACTTAAACATTTACCTTGGAGACTTTTCCACACTAGCATGTAAGACTTCTAGATTAATATACCTAACTTGGTATGAAAAAACATATCAAGTCAAAAATTACTAGATATCCCTCTTAGAGAATGTCCAATTGAACTGAAAAATGACTGAAGTGTTAATTACTGGCAGTCACAGGTGAGTAGCTGGGTTAATTCTAACTTAAATTACCAAGAAACAAAAATACATATTCTGCCATAATTCAACTTTTAAAATTGCAATTTTGGGGGTTCCCATCGTGGCTCAGTGGAAACAAACCTGATTAGTACCATGAGGATGCAGGTTCGATCCCTGGCCTTGCTCAGTGGGTTAAGGATCTGGCGTTGCTTAAGTGTAAGTCGCAGACATGGCTTGGATCTGGCATTGCTGTGACTGTGGCGTAGGCTGGAGGCTACAGCTCCGATTTGACCTTTAGCCTGGGAACCTCCATGTCCCATGGGTGCAGTCCTAAAAGGACAAAAAAATTAAAAAGATTAAAATAATAAATTGCAATCTTTGTTTTTTTCGCCTAAACTCTGACAATGTCCTGCTGGAGTCTATGTTAACATTGCTCTTATTTACATCAGAAGTCCAAATACAAAATCTGTGAGAAGACCACACAAGAAGGTGATGAAACTATAGGAACTCAATGGAATATCACTATGCAAAAAGCTTTTATCATAAAAAAATAAAATAAAAGCAACTTTTAACATCATAATTATAACATGATCTTACCATGCAGACTTCTAATGCAAGCAGTGCTAGTCTCAGCAGACTTGAGAGCTTCCCGCTCCAGCTGCCCTGTTGGGATGCTACTTGTAGACTCTTTCTATAACACATCTCTGCAGCACCCATCATTCCTTGGGACTGATAGATGTGTGCCAGCCACTGAGGAATAGCAAGAGAAAAGAACCCAAAAGATTTTAGGTTAGTATACAGTTTACTTCCAACAAATTCAATAAACTTTGATGCAGTTAAATTTTTAATTATTATTGATAAATTGTGTGTCCCCAAAACAGATATCACAGGTCATGCCTATTCCCTTGGCAACAGCTTACTAGCCACATCTAGTCTGAAGTCTTAAAAAGTCTCCCAAGATGGCAAGTCAGGAACAAAATCAAAATGCAATATGATTTTTATGCACGTTACAGATATACCATGCAAATATTAACCAAAGTAAAGTTGCACAGCTGTATTAACATCCAACAAAGTAGACAAGAGACAAAAGAGCACTGTTTCATATTGTTGAGTCATTCAACAGGAAGATATAACACTCCTACGTTTGCGTACACCTAATCACACAGAATTTAGGAAGCAAAAGTAGATAGACATTAAAGGAGAAATAGACATATTCAGAATCAAAGTTGGAGGTTTTGAAACACCTATCTCAGCAATGATAGAAGAAACGGACAAAAAAAAATAAGGATATAGAAGATTTAGACATAATTAACCAGCTAGACTTAAATGACATATTTAGAAGCAAGTCTGAACACATTGCAAATAACAGAAATCATAAAAAGTGCATTCTGATTAAGCAGAATTAAACTAGAAATGAGAAACAGAAAGATATCTAAAAAATCCTCCCTCACTCTAGAAATCTTATAACATGCCTCAGGAAAAAGGAGTCAAAGAAAAAAATCCCAATGGAAATTAGAAAACATTTTCGAGTGCTGTAGGCCACAGGGGAAGTCCACATAAATGACAATGAAAACACTACATAAAATCTTGTGAGGTACATTTATTAGAAAAGATGAAAAATCTACAAAACAAGTTTCTATGTCAAGAAGCTGGGGAATAAACTAAATCCACTGAAAGCAAAGTAAATAACAAATAGAAGAAATAAATGACATATAAAGAAAGTATAATAAATTCAAAGCAAAAAGTTGGTTCTTTGAAAAGTTAGTAAAATTGCTTGTTATCCAGAAAAAAATGAGAAAACACAAAATTACGAATATAAGAGAAAAAAGGAAAATAATTGTGGATTTTACCAAAAAAGGATATCTTGAACAATTTTGTGCCAGTAAATCGGAAATTGAGATGTGCTGAATTCATTCCCTGCAACTCACAAATACTAAAGAAACAGGAGATCTTAGAAGTCCTATGTCTATTAAAGAAATTTAATCTATAATTTTAAAGACACAAACTTTCCCACAAAGGAAATTCTTGGCCTGAATGGCTTCAGTGGTGAATTCTTCTAAACATTAAAGAAATAAATGTCACTCTATGCAAACTCAGAATATAAAGAAAATGGGAATAACAACATAGATATAAAAACCCAATGAGGACCTTATGAGAATGAAAAATTACAGGCAGACTCTCTCATGAATTTAGGTACAAACTTCCTAAACAAAGATATTAAAAATTTGACTCTTGCAATATCTAAAAGAAAAAATACATCATGACCAGGTAGGGTTTTTCTAAGAATGAAAGGATGGTTCAATATTTGAAAATCAATGCAATCTACCACATTAACATAATAAAGAAAAAAACTATTCCCCAAAATGCCCCCCCAAAGCAACTCATTCATGATAAAAAACAAATCTCTCTTGACTTAGAAAAGATCTTTCCTTAATCTAGAACATAAATTGGACAACCATTTTAGAATCTGATAAATACATCTATAACAACCATATAAAAAGGATACTCCATCTATAGTAAATTCAAACACAGGTAAAATTAGAAGGATGGAAGGTAGGATAGCCGTTTCTCCCTCTTTTTTTTGAGGTTGGAGGAGGTCACAAAGGGAGAGGCATGGGGGAGGCAGCCAGGATGCAGCAAAATTCTATATCTTGATGTAAGTAGTGGTTAAAAAGGTATATACATATATAATGAGTGGTACTTTAAAGAGTTTTACATTCTATCCTTTTGTGAATTATATCACAGAATAACATACAAGCTAACTTTTACAACTTTACTTACTGAATAATTCATCCTTTAATTTTTCCCTTTTAGTTTGACCAGATGTATTTTTCCCCTTGATAACAAACATGAGATCATCAATATCCAGTTGACTTCAGAATTAAAGAATTTTAAATCTCAAATTTATTCTGAGAGGGGAAAAAAGCACCATCTTTCTTGGAGGATCAGAGTTACAAAGGAGGCTTAGCTTGCATACTCCAACTATTTTATGCCATGAGATAATCTATTTAAGCAGGACATCTAAATGCTGACATAACAAAAGATCAAAATGAAGAACAAATCGT
The DNA here is from genome assembly GCA_004024745.2 of Catagonus wagneri. Classification (NCBI taxonomy): domain Eukaryota; kingdom Metazoa; phylum Chordata; class Mammalia; order Artiodactyla; family Tayassuidae; genus Catagonus; species Catagonus wagneri. Next base: position 17,223,233 of record PVHT020004020.1, read on the forward strand.
AAAATAAACTTCTGTAAAACTAAATTCAAAACATCCCTTCAGAGTTCCCATCATGGAGCAGCAGAAACAAATCCAACTAAGTACCATGGGTTTTCCGGTTAGATCCTTGGCCTTGCTCAGTGGGTTACGGATCTGGCATTGCTGTGAGCTACGGTGTAGGTTGCAGACGTGACTCGGATCCTGAGTTGCTTTGGCTGTGGTGTAGACCAGCAGCTGTAGCTCGGATTCGACCCCTAGCCTGGGAACCTCCATATACCACGGGGATGACCCTAAAAAGGAAAAAAGAAAAAAAGTCCCTTCAATACTGTTTTGGGGCACAGAAAGAACTGTAGCAAATTGAGTTATTATAAGCTTATTTATCACTGTAACCAGAAACAGCTAAAGGGCAGACAGTCTACTGATTCAGGCATTAATCTTAAAAATCACTATTTCTAAATGTACTAAAAACCCATTAAAACTTTGGATACAGACTACCTGTAAGGTAGCTAAGGAAAAACTACAAACTTCCTCTCTAAAGGTAGAGTTAAAAAACCGTTACGATAACCTTATTGTAAAATGTTTTTAACACTCAGCTCTCTCACACCAACTCCATATAAAAGACAGTATTTTCACTGTTTTAATTGGAGGAAATTTATAATCAGCATTTTTAAAAGCTTTGAAGAGGACAGCAGTAGATCCTAAATGAGTATTCAATCTTTTTTTTTTTTTTTCATTTTACAGCCACACCTGCAGCATATGGAGGTTCTCAGGCTAGGGGTCAAATATGGAGCTGTGGCTGTGGCATAGGCCACAGCTATGCAACACAAGATCTGGGCTGCATCTGTGACCTATGCCACAACTTGTGGCACTGCTGTATCCTTAACCCACTAAGTAAGGCCAGGGATTGAACCCTCATCCTCACGAACACTATGTCAGGTCCTTAACCCACTAAGCCATAAAAGGAAATCCATCAACTTCTTTATTTCCTTTAATTACAATGTCTTTTAAATCTTGAAAGTGAGAGTTATATGCTAAGTTTAAAGGTAAAACAAAAATGGAACATACCCCCGACCTCATTTAATATCATACAGCATTTTAATTCAGGCCTCATGTAAGAAAAGAGAGAATTTACCTGCCAAGCTGGAACAGAGGTTGAGTTGGACATGACTGTTTTTTGCAGCTCTTCAAGTACAGCATCTGGGAGAGGTTTTTGTGACTCCAGGAGTGCTTTACATTGAACTTGTCTCAAAAGTAAGATAACAGCTGGCTGATCAGGGTTACTTTTTAAATTCTAAAAATCAAACCCCAAGCAGAGATACATCAAAAGATTCTTAAATGTTAAATATAAAAGGCAATTAACTATTCTCCACATTGAAAAAAAAAAATCACCCAAATCTAATCTTTTCTTTTTAAAAAATAAATCAGCAAAAGTAAAATAAAAAGAACATTGAACATCTTGGGAATATCAAAGTCTACACTTAAACTCTCAACTCAGTAATGCTATTGTTATAGTTTATAAGTCATTAATCTTAGAATTAGTATGTCGCTTTGACTTATTCTTACTATTTTTCAGGTGATATCCTGAAAAAATTTAGGTTCTGAACATAAAATAGCTGAAATAAGAAAATATGAAATTCACTTAGAATATGATGGAATATAGTATGAGAAAAAGAACATACATATATAAATATGACTGGGTCACTTTGCTGTATAGCAGAAATTGACAGAACATTGTAAATCAACTATAATTTAAAAATTTTTTTACACTTGATCTTAGCCAAAAGGCCGAGAAGTGATATAATTTTTTTTAAAAAAGAAAATATAAAATTAACAGTAAAGGCTAATAATTCCTTTGCAATAAGGAATATTTGGAAGAAACTATACTATGTAAGAAGGAAAGAGCTATTAATTTTTTCCTTTCTCAGCCTCTTAACAAAGATAGTCACTGTCTTTCCTTCAGGCACAGACTTCTCACACACTGGGAGTAAGAAATAACCCATTCACCCATTTACTTAAGCCATTTACCTATACTTTCAAACACATAAATGTATTGTATGTGTAGGTGTGAATATATATTACATATGCATATACTGAATATGTATGTATATGTGTGCATATATGTATACATACATATACACATACAAGAAGTTAAAGTTTTCTAAACAAGTCCTTCCACTATTGTTTTAAACATATTTTTCTTTATTACCCGTTTCTCAATAATATCTCTATTTTCTACTATTCGGTTATAGTCCTAAATGTCTTCTGAAATGTACTTGATTGTTCTCTTCTGAGTAAGAGACTGAAACATTAAAATGATGAGGGAGGGTTCATAAAAGTATCCCTTATTTTGCCAGAGAAAGGAAGAAGCAACTGTCAATTTATGCTTACTAAACATTCATAGTATTATAGTAAACTGTCCTGAACTTAGCTGGAATTTCTTAAACAAAGAGGAAATGTATTAATATGCTTTTCAAAGAATCCAAGGACCAAAGGGATCTTCAAAGTTCCAGTCTCTCTCTCTGTAAAATTTATATTGATCTTAAAAAAAAAAAACATTTCTAGAAAGACAATGCAATCTCTCTGGTAAACATTTATGAAAAAAGATGTTTTCAGGAAAAGCAATGTTTAAAATTCTCCTTATCAGAGTTCCCATTGTGGCTCACTGGGTTAAGGACCCGATGTCCCTGTGAGGATGCAGGTTTGATCCCTGACATCGCCGAGTGGGTTGAGGATCTGGCATTGCCACAAACTGCAGTATAGGCCACAGATGTGGCTCGGATCTGGTGTTGCTGTGGCTGTGGTATAGGCCCACAGCTGCAGCTCTGATTCACCCCTTAGCCCAGGAACATCCACACGCCACAAATGTAGGCATATAAAGAAAAAAAAAAAAAAAACTCTCCTTTTCGATTAACTTATTTCTGAGCAGGTTTATGAAACTGATTTGTTCATTGAATAAATATTTACTGAGCCCCTATTATGTGTTAGGCAAGGTGTAAGAATTTACTCACAGAGCCTACAATCAAGGTAGGTAAACTGACTACTGAATAATTCCAGTCACCCACTTAACCTCCAGTCATTATATGTGGTTCAGAACTCTGGAAAAATGCAGGGATGCTGGAAAACATAGTATTCTGAAGAGAGTAACCAGAAATCAAAGGAAAATACTGCTTCCATAAATGGTACCCCAAAAAAGATGAAAACCTTGAATCAAACAAATGTGAATTCAAAGAGCAACTCAATCAATTTCTACCGTGAATTCTGTGTAAATTACTTACCCTCTTTAATCCTTAGTTTCCTCAGTTGTAAAAATAGGGATAATAATAAACACCTATGTCACAGGATTGTTGTGAAGTTTTTCCAAATACAAACTGCTAAATGTATTAACTAGCAGTAAATATTGGGCATTATCATCATTACCACCATGACCACCTTTAAATAACATGCCCTTTAAATAACATGCACTCTGTTTTTGAGGTAATTTTCCAAGTAGGCTAAGAATTCACGAATCTCAATTCCATAACATTACCTTTGTGCAGAGGGCTTCGGCTTCAGATACTCTTCCTGTGTCTATTAGACTAGTGACAGCTTGGGAGAGAGACCACTTTTCAAGAGATTGGTTATAATTTCCAAAGAATTCTTTGTCTTTAACTATAAAAAAAAAAGTCAATGTTATTTTCTTCTGCAATTTATATTGTGTTCTCAGAGGAGTAATTAGTTGCTAAGAAGTATTACAATCAAACTGATCACGCGTATACAACTTTTAAAACTTAGATATACCACTGGAATACCATAGACCATCTTGACATGAGACAGGTTTCTGAAAAGTTTCATGACAGGAATATTTGTGGTTGAATAACTTAAGACTTTATATAGTTGTTTGTTTTTTGCCTTTTTAGGGCCGCACCTGTGGCAAATGGAGGTTCCCAGGCTAGGGGTCAAATGAGAGCGGTAGTTGCTGGCCTACGCCACAACCACAGCAATGCCAGATCCGAGCTACATCTGCGACTTAGACCACAGCTCACGGAAATGCCAGATCCTTAACCCACGGAGCATGGCCAGGGATCAAATTTGCGTCCTCATGGATACTTGCCAGATTCATTTCCTCTGAGCCACAATGGGAACTCCATATATACTTGTGACTTAACATTAAAAAAACACAATATTGTCAGTAAAACTGAAAATAACTTATTGAAAAATTAAAGATTTATTGCAATATAATTGACTCTGCACATATGCACATATTCAAACTGTAAATCTAATGACTTGTGACATAAATATACATCTGTAAACCATCACCACTATCAAAATAATAAGCATATCCATCATCATAAAGAGCGTCTTCCTACTCCTTCGTAATCACTTCTGTCCTCACTTTCCCTGTCCCCAAGTAATCACTAATCGTTTCCATGCACAACAGACCAGTTTGTATCATCAAAAATTTCATACAAATGAAATCATAAAAATATAAACTCTTTGCCATCTTTCACAGCAGGTAATATGATAAATCACACTCATGAAAATATTAAATATTAGTATTAAAGTGACCCTGAATTCCTAAATAAATCCCACTTGATCATGATGTATTATTACCTTTTTTATGTGTTACTAGATTTGAATTGCTAATGTTTTGTTATAAATTTCTACATCTGTAGTTCTGCAGTTTTCTTGTAATATCTTTTTGGTATCAGTATCATGTTGGTCTCACTGGAAAAGTTAGGAAGTGTTACCATTTTTTGAATTTTATGGAAGAGTTTGTAAAGAATTGGTGTTATTTCTAACTTAAACGTTTGGAAGAATCTATCTGTTCCTGGAGTTTTCTTTGTAAGAAGATTTTTAACTATAAATTCAGTGTCTTTAACAGATATAAAGCTATTCAGTTTATTTCTTAAGTGAGCTCTGTGTCTTTTAAGAAATTTGTTCATTTCCATGGAGAACAGACTTGTGGTTGACAGGGGGGAGGTGGAGGGAGTGGGATGGACTGGGAATTTGGGGTTAAATAGATGCAAACTATCGCCTGTGGAATACATAAGCAACGAGATCCTGCTATATAGCACTGGGAACCATGTCTAGGCACTTTGATGGAGCATGATAATATGAGAAAGAGGGATGTACATGTGTATGTGTGACTGGGTCACCTTGCTGTACAGTAGAAAAATGACAGAACACTGTAAGATAGCTTTAATGAAAAAAAAAAATCACCAAAAAAAAGATAAGGGATTTGTCCATTTCATCTACGCTGCCAAATTCAATGCCATTAAAGTATTCATAAGATCTCTTATGCGCCTTTTAATAGTTACAGTGAGGTACCATCTTTCATTCTTGACAATGATATTCTGGTTTTTTTCTGGATGCCTGGCTACAGGTTTATTAATTTTATTGATCTTTTCAAAGAACTAGATTTTGTTTTTGATGATTTTTCTGTTTTCTGTTTCACTGATCTATACTCTTTATTTTCTTTTCTTCTATTTACTTCAGGTTTGATTTTTCCCTTTTTGTAGTTTCTCGAGGCAGAAGTTAAGATCACCAATTTGAGGTTCTTCCTATTTTCTAACATAGACATTTAATGCTATAAATTTCCATATATGCAATACTGTAGAATTTTATATGTTGCTTTTTCATTTTCATTTAAATCAAAATATTTTAAAATTTTCCCTTCTGCCTTATTCTTTGCCCTGGATTATTTAGAGGTACGTTATTAAGTTTCCAAACATTTGAAAATTCTCCGGATTATTTTTTGTTACCGATTTTTAAATTAATTCCACAGTGTATTAAGACAACATTTTGTATGATTTGAATCCTTTTAAATTTATTTAAAATTGTTTTATGGCTCATAATATGATATATGTGGGTAAACAGTCTGTGTGTACTTGACAAAAATATGCACTCTGTTGTTGTTAGAACTGTTCTATAAGGCCAACAAGATCAGTGTTGTTCAAGTCTTTATTACATCTTTACTAATTTTCTGTCCAATTGTTCTATCAGTTATTAAAAAAAACTGTTCAATCCCCAACTATAATTATGAATTTGTCTCTCTCCTTTCAGTTCTGTAGTCTGTTTCATGTATTTTTACATGATTTTTCTACCTATTTTATTGGAAAATACCACACGGGTTTTATGTGTTTTGAAGCTTTGTTTCTTGGTGCCTAAATTGCCCTCTTGAGGAATTGATTCCAATGTGAAATGACTCATCTTATCACTGGAAACATTCTTTACTCTGAAATCTAATTCTTTGTATTTAACATGGCCACTCCAGCTTTCTTTTCTTCTCTTTTTTTATTTTTTAGGGCCACATTCACAGCATATGGAAGTTCCCAGGCTACGGATAGAATCAGAGCTAGAGCTGCTGGCCTATGCCATAACCACAGCAACCTGGGACCCAAGCCGCATCTGCAACCTACACTACAGCTTAGGACAAAGCCAGATCCTTGACCCACTGAGCGAGGCCAGGGATCATATCAGCATCTTCATGGATACTAGTCAGATTCATTTCCGCTGCACCACAACGGCATTTCCCCAGCTTTCTTTTAATGTTAGCAGGGTATAATCTTTTCCCATCCTTTTACTTTTAGGTTATTTTTGTCTCTTTATCATCAAAAAAATTGATGTACAGCTAATTCATAATGTTTCAGGTCTACAGAAAAGTAATTCGGTTGTATATAAATACATATATATATATATATATATATTCCTTTTCAGACTTTTTTCTATTATAGATTATTACAAGATACTGAATATATAATTCCCTGTGCTATAAAGTAGATCCTTGTAGTTTATCAATTTTATATACAGTAGTGTGAGGTTAGATTAGTCTTTATATTTAATTACAGATATATTTTGTTTCTTTTTTCTCACTTTTCAAAAATTTTATTGAAGTATGGTTGATTTACAATGTTGTGTTAATTCCTACTGTATTTCATATTCTTTTCCATTATGGTTTATCACAGGATATTGACTATAATTCCCTGTGATATACAATAGGGCTTTGTTGTTGTTTCTTTTAAGCAGTATGTATTTGGCTCTTGCTTTGTAATCTAATCTGTCAATCTGGGCCTTTAACTGGGGTATTCAGACCATTTATACTTAACTTGATTATTGATATGGCTGGGTTTAACTCTACTGTTTTCTCTTTACTTTATCTAAATGTTCCCTTTTGGAGTTCCTGTCGTGGCTCAGTGATTAACGAATCCGACTGGGAACCATGAGGTTGCGGGTTCGATCCCTGGCCTTGCTCAGTGGGTTAAGGATCCGGCGTTGCCGTGAGCTGTGGCGTAGGTTGCAGACGTGGCTCAGATCCCGCGTTGCTGTGGCTGTGGCGAAGGCCGGCAGCTAAAGCTCCTGTTAGACCCCTAGCCTGGGAACCTACATATGCCGCGGGTGCTGCCCTAGATAAGGCAAAAAGACAAAAAAAAGTAAAAAAAAATGTTCCCTTTTCCTACTTTTTTGGATTATTTTCTATGTCCCACTTTTTCTACTTTGGTGGCTTATGAATTATAACAATTTTTTTAATGTCTACTTTAAGGTTTAGAATATCAAGTACAGCTGGTCCTCTGTACCTTCAAACGTAGAACCCATGGATATGCACAGTCAACTATACCGCACCATTTTACATAAGGGACTTGCTTATCTGTGGATTTTGGTTATCTGAGAGGGGAACACTTAGAGATGACTCTAATGTTACACCACTTCACTTATAGTAGAAAAACTTTACAACAAAATATTTTCATTTTTCTATCCTGGCCTTTGGGCTATTGTTATATGTGCTTTAAGCAGTCAATTACATTATTAAGAGCTTTCCATCACATGTCATTTGTGGATCTGCTTCTAATGACTGAGTTTTCTCCTCATTATGGGTGATATTTTTCTGCTTGTTTGCATACCTATTAGGTTTTAACCGGATACCAGACATGGGGAATTTTACCTTGTTGAATGCTGGATATTTCTGTATCCCTATAATGTTGTTGAGCTTTGCTCTGTATGCAGGTAAACTCCTTGAAAATGATCATTTTAAGGTTTGTTTTTGAGCTTAATAATTGTCTTTTGTGTAGGGCTAATTGTGCCTATACCTTTTGGCAATATCCTTCTGAGTACTTTACCTTTAATATGTCATGTATAAAATGCTTTTTAAAACTTACTTGAAGCAGAAACAGCAGATAACAGTGCCAGGTATAAATCCATTCTCTTTGGCTGAGTGTTTTTCACTAGAGCCAGTTTATCATCAGCATGACAAGCTGCCATCAGCCCAGCCCAGACAGCAGGGTCGCCTAAAGACAGGAAATATAGTTAGAAGGCTTGTCAATATCAACATGTTGTTTAAAAACTACCAAAAGATGAAAGTAAGAGTTTACAAATACCAAAAAATAAAGTAAAACAGTATCCAGAAAAATTTTATTTTCTTAAAGAGAAACTAATTTATCTTTTTTTTCAGAAGGCACAGTATTACACATATATCAGAGGGTAAGAAATATCCTCACTGGTTACGTCGGTTGCCTGAAGTACCGTGCTACTGTGGAAAGGTCAACTGAAATTTGAACACCAAGGGCAAGTCTCAAAGAGACACTGTTTCATCATTCAGTCCCTATGTTAAAGGCTCAGTCATAGGAAAAGTAAGATAACACAATTTCTCAGTTCTTTTTTTTTTTTTCTTTTTAGGGCTGCACCCACGGCATACGGAAGTTCCCAGGCTAGGGGTTGAATAAGAGCTGCAGCTGCCAGCCTCCACCACAACCACAGCAACACAGGATCTGAGCTGCATCTGTCATCTTTGACCTACACCGTATCTGCGACCTTCACCCCTGTGTGCAGCAACACTGGATCCTTAACCCACTGAGTGAGGCCAGGGATGGAACTGGCATCCTCATGGATACTAGTCAGGCTCTTAACCTGCTGAGCCACACCAGGAACTCCAATTCCTCAGTTCTTAAAAAAAGTTTGAGCCAAAAGCAAAGCTCAAGGCAGCTCCATTTTACCTATGTTCTAACAGCAAAGCAAGAAAGTCACCTTATCATTCCCAGTGACACTATTATATGTTTTATATCCCTTCATTCATCTGATCTTTCCTTCCTGCCTGCCTTCACATCTTTAGCGGAAGAGGGAAAGCCCAATAGCAGTGGGATGAGGAGGTAATAAAGAAGTATGAGTATCATCTCCTCTTTTCAAGAATGATATCTGTGAAAAGAAAAAGCTGGACTGGCATTTACAACTCAGAAGGCTTTTTTATTTGTTTGATCTTTGGTTTCATAAATCATATTTTACAGGGTAATATTTACGTGGTTAATATTTCAGTTCTGCTACCCTTAAAAAAAACAAAATGGCTAATTTTAAAATCCCAAAAGTGGTGCTAGTGAACAATATAGTCCTTTAAACATACTTTTTAGCTCTGGTTTAATTTTTTTCTTATCTAACGGTTCCATTCAACAGACAGCTCCTATCAAATGTCTGAAATATCTATGTATTCATACTACAAAATAATCTCTGCCCATATAATGAGCACCTTATTTTAATTAACATAGGACATAATCAAATCTAGAGTAAGAAAATGGGGAGCATTTCCTAAAATTTATGATGAGATCTGACTACTATACAATATGAAAGGCATATGACTGAGTCTTAGATCTGGGTTTTAGGTCTAACAATGCCACTAATCAACTGTGCAGCTGCTTTTCCTTTGGAACTCATATTTCTATAAAATAAGACATCTGAATTAGATGATGGTTCTGGTGCTCTCAGGTCTAAAATCCTATAACTCCAACTGAAATGCACTCAATTTCTAAATATTGACTTATTTCTAAGATTAAATGAACAGCTCACTTAAGGATCTTATGATACTGTATAGTTAGGGTATTGTATAGTTTACATTCTGGGAGGAGGGATGAGGCTAGTTCAGATGAGGCCAGCAACTTGGCAGTTCTAATAGTTACCTCAGAAGACACATCTCCACTCTTTAAGGAGCTAAATGCACACACAAAAAAAAAACCTAAGTATATTTATTAAATAATTCAGTAGCTATAAATAAACGTCATTAAATCGGACTGACGGAAAAGAGAAATAAAACTACTTCTTGAAATACTTAATTCAGATTTTCGATAACGGTCAATAAAGTATCTTTTTTTTTTCTTAATGGATTTTATTTCAATTATAGGTGTACATAAATCATCACAAGTCAATTTTATAGATTTTGTATCCCAAACCCCCAGTGCATCCCCCCACCCCCCAGATTGTCTCAATAAAGTATCTTTAAACAGATATCCCTTTGAAAAACTGGTGTGTTTTGGAATGGCATATTCTGATCCCCTGCAGCTTCCTCATGTGGCTTGGGGTTCCTCACAACATGGCAGCCTCAGACTAGTAAGCAGAAGCTTCGTGGATCCTTATGACCTAGCCTTGAAACGGTACAATCATTGCACACCCTAAATGACCAGATATCCCATTTTATTGTCACCAAGTCGAAGGCGCTGGAGGAGGATGAAGACTCTTTTCTACCTGCGGAGAAGGAAACTCTGAAGAGCTCCATGATATTGATGAGGCACCTCTTAATGGATGCTCAGAGTTCTTTGGAGACACTTGGAACTCAACTTTCCTGCTCAGGAGAGCTTAGCATCTTTCTTCACCCCCTCCAGCAAAGACTCCACTCCAAGATATTCCTTTGAGCCTGCTTCAATAACTGATTATCTCTTAATTATGAGTAGCTGAGTGCAGATTAAGTGATATGCAAAATCTTGAAATATTTTTAAATTCCCTTATTTTATGAAAATATAAATGTTGAGTCTTTAAGTCGCAAACGCAAGAGGGACAGAATCCTAAATAATGAAATGGATTATATTATATTCACCTGGAGAAAGGAGAGCTGCCTTCTGAATGGTCTTTAGTGCAGTGTTTTTCTCATCTTCTGCTGAATTGCTTCCCATAGCCAACTGATTTACTGCAGTGTACAGTAATGCCTTCTACATAAGAGAAAGGAAGAGTGTAAACCAACTCTTTATAGTTCCCTGACCTTCAAAGTTACTAAAAATAGTACTATCTTGGATATGATGTGATCCCTAGGCCTAAGAAGAAAAATTATTCTTTCATCAATAATACCATTTAACAAGTAGAACATTTCCTTTGAACTGGGGCAAACTAACCTTTCCATGATTTGAGTCCAGAGTATGAGCCACATTTCCTGCCACGGCACCTCCCTAAAATAGAAAACAAATAATTACTTAGATAAATGCATAAGTTTCACAAAAAAAGTAAAAATTAAGACTGATAAAATCTTTACATTAGGTCACTTGAAATGTTCGATTAAATCACATTTATAACCTCTAAACGCCTTAAGTACCAACTTATTACAACTGCTTTAAAACAATAATTTAATATTTTCATAAACGAAAATCTTTTCCACGTGCCTTTAAAAATATTCATTACATGGAGTTTCTGTCATGGCGCAGCGGAAACAAATCCGACTAGGAACCGTGAGGCTGCAGATTTGATCCCTGGCCTTGCTCAGTGGGTTAACGATCTGGCGTTGCCGTGAGCTGTGGTATAGGTTGCAGACGTGGCTCGGATCCCGCGTTGCCGTTGCTGTGGCTGTGGTGTAGTCTGGCTGCTACAGCTCCAATTATACCCCTAGCCTGGGAATCTCCTCCACATGCCGCAGGTGTGGCCCTAAAAAGACAAATAATAATAATAATAATAATAATAATAAAATATGTACATACATTAAAGGTCAAAAAGTTACATGATTTTACAGTGATAACAAACATATAAATTCTAGTAATATACAAGATTACGAAATAAAAACTGAATAAAGAAAAGCGAGATCACAAAACTTACTGTAAGATAAATTAGCATGATTTCATTTCATGAAAATACAGTATTTTTAAAACGTCTACAGTCCCTTGTAAATTGAGTAAAGTGCAGAGCATCATGAAGCGCATTACTGCAATACTAAAGAAAAACATATGCACCATCATATATTTTCATAAACTCAATTTGAAATCCTTAATTTTTAAAAATTCAGTGAGACATTTCACCTGGAAAAGAAAGTGTATTAAAAGAATAACTTCATACTAAATCAGAAGTATACCATACTCATTTTACATCGTATCAGAAATGTTTTCAAAAACCGTATTTAGCACACCAAGAATGCTAAAAATAAAATGGTCTTCCAGGTTCTCTGAACAAACCAATTCACTGCAAATAACTAAAACTGTAGGATGAAACTTTGCTATTCAAGTGTGGCCTACAAATCAGCATTATCCGGGAGATTGTTACAAATGCAGAATATCAGGTCTCACTCTGCAACTAATGGTTAAAATCTGCATTTTTAACGAAACTATCAGGTAGTTTCATTTGCACATAAACATTTAAGAAGCACTGTGATAAAAATAAAAAGCATGTATTCTTATAAGCACTGGACAGCTGACAAGATATTAATGACTTATCAGGCTAAAAGTAAAAGGGAAAACTGAAATCCAGAGAGAGAAGCCAATTCTGCATTTGAAGATTCTAGCAAATTTTAATTTTCAGTCTGAAGGACTTGTGGGCCAGTGGGATAGGAATTAAAGGCCAGGGCTCACACAAGGAGGGAGTAATTAGGAAACTCATATCAAAATAAGTTGAGTCCCCTGCCCCTCAGATTAAAGGTGAATCAGAATAAACTAGGATTCAAATGACCTTGAAACCCAGGCACACCATAGCCTGTCTGGTCCAGAAACTTCAAGCTATAAACTTTGTTTAAGGTGATTCCAGATTAGTGGCGCTCCCAAGTACTTGGCAGAAAAAAGTACAATTTCTTTCTGTAGAAAGTACCTTAATCCTAGGCCTCAAATTGCTTCCACAGATAATCTTCAAGTTTACACAGACAAACAAAAAACAGAGCTAGTGTGATAACCAGTAAGAATAAGAAACAAAACAGATGCACAAAGACTTCAGATATTAGAATTACCAGACATAAGTGTTCAAAACATACTGGCTACTACCATTATGCTTACCAAACAGTTACATAAACTACGAATGGATATATTAACCATAGAAGTTAACAAAATACTTTATAGACTCCTGAAAATACCTGGCTGTGATGAACTAAAATACAGCGAAAATCACTTTTATCAATGACTTCATGTTTAGATTTATGTCTTAAGATATTTCTTATCTTTAAGAAGCTTTTTTGGCCACGCTCATGGCATGTGGAAGTTTCCAGACCAAGGATCCAACCTGAGGCCTAACAGTGACAATGCTGGACTGATGCTGGACTGGATCCTTAACAGGTAAGCCACCAGGGAACTCCCTAAGAAGCTTTTAAATAAAACTATCTTTTGGGATTCAAAAACACAACAGCTAATACTAAGTGGCAACATTACAAGTTTAACCTTATCATCATTTTATAAACTACACATGTTCAAAAAAAGTCCACCTCCTTCTTTGTCTCTTCCATAACACCCAGAGCAGTAAAGAGTACATGGAAGTGACATAAGTGATATCAAATGGTATCTAATATATGGCACAAATGAACCTTTCCAAAGAAAAGAAAATCATGAACATGGAGAACTGACTTGTGGTTGCCAAGGTGGGGGGGAATGGGATGGATTGGGAATTTGGGGTTAACAGATACAAACTATTGCCTTTGGAATGGATAAGCAATGAGATCCTACTGTACAGCACTGGGAACTACATCTAGTCAGTTATGACGGAGCATAATAATGTGAGAATAAGAATGTATGTGTGACTGGGTCACCTTGCTGTACAGTAGAAAACTGTACACTGTAAACCAGCTATAATGGAAAAAAATAAAAATCATTAAAAAAAAGACTACATGGAAGAAACTCTATGTACTTACTTGTTGAATGACTAATGGAAAACTTCATTAAATAACAGGATGCTCTTGCTGTATTAGCTAATTATTTTCCAAAATGATAATGTTTATACTTTTAAATTATTTACCACATCATAAGTTATTTTATATTTTTGCCAGAATTTAGAACACCACTCACCTTTGCATTTCGCTGAGTATACTGAGCAACCACCCGGGACAAGAAAGACCAAAGAGCAGGATCAGCTGGGTTACTATAATGATCATCAAAAGCATAGGGCTTTAGAGATGGGTGTTTCTTTAACCACCAAAAGTACAAAAAAAAAATTAACATTTTATCTGTTATCTAAGTTAAAAATTTTTTAGACATCTAAAGCAAGTTCATATTAACTGTCCATGTGTGGTTGAAAGGGTCTAAACTTTTAGAAAACATACTTTATAGCTTCTATATACACCTATATACTTTGTTAAAATAAGAGAAAAATCAGCAATGGGATAATTACAAAGTCATGAGATCCCATTAAGAAATGTATCCAATTAAGTATACATGTGGGAGTTCCCGTAATGGCCCAGTGGTTAATTAACCTGACTAGGATCCATGAGGACTTGGGTTTGATCCCTGGCATCGCTCAATGGGTTAAGGATCTGGAATTGCCATGAGTTGTGATGCAGGTCGCAGACACAGCTTGGATCCTGTGTTGCTGTGGCTTTGGTGTAGGCTGGTAGCTGTAGCTCTGATTCGACCCCTAGTCTGGGAACCTCCATATGCCACGGGTTCAGCCCTAAAAAAAGACGAAAGACCAAAAAAAAAAAAAATATGTGTGTACAAAGAAAATACACATCTATGAGAACTGTGGAAGAAAAATAAACTGCAGATACAACACGTAACTACTGAAAATTAAAAAACTATATAACCACCATTGCTAGGTAGTGATAATTTTCAATTTTCCAAATTTTTAATACATCAATGAATGTCTGTGTTGCCAAAAATTCCTAAAACTATCAAATTAGAAAGTACCAGATAACAAACTGACAATATCACAAACTTGAGAATTTGTAAGGGCTTTTATACTCAAATAAGATTTGGGCCTTAATCTGAATAAGGGCAAATTTCTGTTCTCAACCCCCGTATCAAGTGAATTTTTTGTTTAAATCCTCATAGGTGAAATAACATGTACTGTCTGTTACCTGATCTAATGTATAATTTCATGAAACCACAATTTAGTTTCCAAATATATATGCTTACCTCATCGTATAGTCTTAATAAGGTCTAAATGTCAAAGATAATCTCACCAAATATAATTACTCCAAGTTCACATGTACAGATTTACCTGTGAACAGCTTTAGATGCTTGTCTCTGCACTGCTACACTGCGGCCTTGCAGTGCATTAATTGCTGAAGTAAGAAGGCATCTCTGATAATCACTGTCTTTCTGTTTGACGTGTTTCAATAACTCATTAAGCGCAGCTTTTGACAGTGTAGCATCCTGCATTGCCAATCCTAAAGCACAGAGGGCTTGAAGGCTTTCCGTGGTTGGTTCCTTTAAGATAGAGCTGTAAATACATTTTTAATTTCCTATTAGCCATGAGTACAATAGTCTGTAATTATTAAAACATATTTAAATTCTAGTAGAAAAAACAATTTTCTTCGAGATTCACCAAACTATAATCCAGATTTTTTTTTCTTTGTCTTTTTAGGGCTGCACCTGCAGCACACAGAAGTTCCTGGGCTAGGGGTCGAATTGGAGCTACAGACGGCTACACTACAGTCATAGCAAAACAGGATCCAAGCCATGTCTGCAGCCTACACCACAGATCACTGCAATGCCAGATCCTTAACCCAATGAGCAATGCCAGGGATCGAACCCGCATCCTCATGGATTCATGAGTTGGGTTTGTTTCCACTGCACCGAAACAGGAACTCCGTATAATCCAGCTTTAAGATAAATATAAAACCAAATTCCTGGGTTTCTTTTTTTCTCCCCCTTCGTTTCTAGGAACAGTAATTTCCCTGAATTTCTGAAGGATTTAAAAGTACCAATGGCCTTTCACAGAGCATCAATAGCCAAATTTCTTTTCTAGTTATTTCATCTAAGTTTAGAAACAAGTATACACCACAATTTCCTTGGGTCTCAGTTTTAGGTAAATAATGAGAATAATTTTGCTAAAATCTTTAGTTTCAATAAAATCCTGGGGCATCCCCAATGTGGTGCAGTGGAAATAAATCTGATTAGTATCCATGAGGATGCAGTTTCGATCCCTGGCCTCGAGCAGTGAGTCGGGAATCCGGTGTTGCCGTGAGCTGTGGTGTAGGTTGCATATCTGGCTCAGATCCTGTGTTGCTGTAGCTGGCAGCTGTGGCTCCAATTCAACCCCTAGCCTGGGAACCTCCACGTGCTGTGGGTGTGGACCTAAAAAGCAAAAAAAAAAAAAAGGAGAAAACCTATGAACTTTAATATTTATTAATATACAAAATCTAAATTATCACTGAAATGGCTCCATCCCATCAAGCTAACATGTGCTTAATGCACAGTACCTACATGCTATCCTGTACCTTACGTTAGGGGTTTTACATGCAGTTATTTACATCGTAAATTGAATGACCGCAGTAACAAAATTTTTTCCCCTTAAGTGTTGAACTTAATCATATTCTCCTTAAATAAGCACCTAGGACACTGCTTAGTTCCCAACATTTAAATGCCAAACAGGATCAATACAGAACTGGTAATTGAATTTTTCACAGAAAGAAAGTCCAAGAAAAGAATGCCAAGGGGCAGGAATGGAAGCAGTTACTAGTATTAAGTCTGAAAGATGACATGCAGAGAATCAACAACAAAGAAACACAGATCAGATAAAATACCTAGCCTTGTAACCAAAAACACCAAAAAAGGAGGTAAAGGTTTTTTTCTCTTAAGGGGAAAAGAATAATATTCTATTATTTCCCCCCGTTTCTACCAATGTTACTGTTTTAAATAGTAACCCAAGACTAATCTACTTGTGTCTAATTTGGGGTTATTTTTGCTCCTGATACCTGCAATAATACATGAGTATCTACGAATCTTTTCCCTAAGCCATTTTACAAATTTGGATTTTCTGAACATGTTACATATAGCCATATACTCACATTACATGAGTATATCCATGAAAAGTAGAAGATTTTTAAAATTCTGATTGGTTTTCTTAAAACAGCTAAGAGGAGGAGAAAGAACTGCTTATTTATTATAAAAGAAAATTACTTTAATCAGGATGGGACCAAAGTGTCACAATGAATAAACAAATACAGAGCTTATCATACACAAGTCATCTTCGCTCCCCTACCTTTGGAGAGAGCATAATTTGAAGATATAGGAGGCACTTCTGCAGTTTTCACAATGATTGAGGAGTGCTATCAGCATTTAATGGACGCAGGACATGGATCTAATCTTCCTGCAGTGGGGAACAATTCTGTACTAATGAGGATTCGTACCACTGAAAATGCCTTATAAAGTACTCATTGGGAATTTCCTTTGTGGCTCAGCAGTTAATGAACCCAACCAGGATACATGAGGATGTGGATTTATTTGATCCCTGGCCTCAATCAGTAGGTTAAGGATCTGGTGTTGCTGTGAGCTGTGGCGTAGGTCGAAGCTCTGAACCCACATTGCTGTGGCTGTGGTGTAGGCCAGTGGCTGAAGCACTGATTTGACCCCTAGCCTAGGAACTTCCATATGCCGCACGTGCGGCCCTAAAAAGCAAAAGCAAAAAAAAAAAAAGAAAAAAAGGAAAAAAGAGCACTCATTGATAACCACTGTCCAATAGCATACATTAATCATCTTCTGTTTTTGAGGGAATTAAGGTTAACTTTCTCAAAAAAATTTTTTTTCAAGAAGTCAAAAAATGATATAAATAACCACAGATATCAGAGACTTTTCTTAATTTTTTTCAAAAATATAGAAATAGTTACACATTGTATTAACATATTTATTGCTAAAGACTCAACTTTAAATGAACTTTACTACATTAACTTGAAAAGGAGAGAGGAACAAAACTTCTTTGTAAAGCCACAGGGCCAAAACAACCCAGTTACGACTGCCTTCATTAAAATTTATGATCCTACTAGATTGAGTGATCAATCCTTCTTTTTTAAAAAATAATTAATACACACAAACTACAGAATAGTTTTGAAGAATTGGATGGATCCAGGACTAAGATTTAAGCCATTATCTCTATCTTCACCTATGACTGTCAGTTCAGAATCAGTGGGTCCAATCCTTTTTGTTCAACAAAAAGTTCCTGAAACATTAAGAACTTCATTTTACACTGCACCAAATTTTAACCCAATATTTAAATATCTGGTCATGTTAAGTGTTGATGTCAACTATACATACCATTTAAATAGCAATGTCTTGGCTACATCCATTTTTCCTTGTTTATACTCTGTTATTGCCAGAGCTGTCAAGATATGAGCTTTGTCTTGCTCTGATTCAACAACAGACAAGGCTCTCTCATAGGCTGTTACACAGAGTTGGAAACAAAAACAAAACAATATAAAAGCAATTCTGACAAACGGAGATTTTTCCCTTCCCAATCTTATTTTTCAAAAAAGTCTAAAATTATGTCTCATTATTCTCTTGCTCTTAAATGGATGGAATAAAAACTTATAATAAGCTAACTTGGTTTAGCAGTTCCAAGGAGTTTCTGAGGATATCATTAGGCTTGTTATGTGACATTTTCCAACATGCATCTTCAGAATCTATACAAAAATCTGGGTCACTATCTTTAAAAGAAGTGGAAGCCTACAGCCATTGAGATATCAACCAAACTCCCATGTATAGACCATCAACTCCATCAGGCAGTAAATACGCACAATGAGCTGCATACACATAGGCTGGGCCCATATTTGTGAAAATGCACTCAATAAGTATTTTTGCAGAAATTAAAAGACATTACTACTAGCACTGGTTGAGGTTTTCCTCTATCAGAAATGTACACTGAAACACTGTGGAAGGGTAAAGACCTACTTTCAAATGCTACCTCATATGTGTATCATAAGTAATCTTGGACCTCAGCTTCCTCATATGAATGATAAAGATAATCCTTAGTTCACAATACTGCCAGAAGGACTATTCATCATAATCATATAATAAATGAGGAGAGAAAAAAACCACCTAGTATCATTCCTGATGCCTACTGAGATTTAATAAACACTGCAACTACTAGCCCCTTCTTAAGATTATATATCGTACCTTACGTAAACTCATTATGATGAAATTCTACTAAGCCCAGAAAAACTGAGATGTACCCTTTAAGCAACATACTTACCTTTGCTGCTCTCCTTATACAGACCTTTCATAAATAAAGCCAATGCAAGACCTATGATGTCTTCTAACTCCTCAAGGGGTGTTGACTTAAAAGCTTGGATAGCTTTATCATATTCACCAATGGAACTAAGAAGCAAAATATAAGTTACTTTTAATATCAAAAATCATTTTGGCTATGTCATCAAAATGTAGAAATATTATCATGCTATTTTTTTTAACAACTTAACCTAGTTCATATATCAGTGTCAAAGCTGTAGAAGAGACTTACATTAAAATAGAAAGCATATCACTTATTTTAAAAAGGAAGTACTAGCCTTTGTGTGAACTGTTTATCTGCACATCCATTTTTTTGGAGGGCATATAGATATACCAAAATTCCATGGACAAAACTATACATTATCTTTTCTGTATTTAATAGGAGTAAAATTAAAGAGTGTCACGCAGGATACTAAAGTAGAATGCTCTTTAATAACAACAACAAAAAGACTTATTTAAAAATAAAGAGAAGCTGCCGCCACCTGGAACAGACTTACTGTACTTCTGAGATTCTTATTTCTGATATCTATAGCACTACAATCAGAAGCTGTTTCTATTTTTAATGTTATTAGATATCTTTTTATATAATCTTTTTAATCTCAAGGGTGTGAATGAGAGCTAAAAATAATACGTAATCGTTGCTTCTAAAATTAGTTTTATGAAGGTGAAAGAATTTAAATATCAATAAATTCAAATTCTGATAAATATTTAATGAAGGGAAGAGGACTACCTTAGACTGCTTGTGGCTATACATGTATTTTTAAAGTTTTGTTTTGTTTTGGCCGTGCCTGCATAATGCAAAATTTCCCAGGGTCAACCAAGGGTCAAACTTGCACCACAGCAGTGAGAATGCCAAGTTCTTAACCACCAGGCCACCAGGGAACTCTGAACGTATATATATATATGCATATGGAACGTATATATATATATATATATATATATATATATATATATGCATATGGAAGTTCCAAGGCTAGGAGTCCAATCAGAGCTGTAGCCGCCGGCCTACACCACAGCAACAGCAACGCGGAATATGAGCCGTGTCTGCAACCTACACCACAGCTCACAGCAACACCAGAGCCTTAATCCACTGAGCGAGGGCAGGGATCAAACCCGCAGCCTCATGGTTCCTAGTTGGATGCGTTTCCACTGCATCACAATGGGAACTTCTGAAAGTATATTTTAATGAACATTATCTTCAAACACTTGATTAATTTTGTAGAGAAAAGGAACTAGAGATGGAGATGAGGGAGCTTCAACTCTACTTATAACTTTTTTCTTTGAAAAAGAAACCTGAAGCCTAATAACAGAGTTTGAAGATCTGTTATATCTGAATGGTGACTATTCATTAAACTATGCTCCATACTCTAATACTGTATTTTGTTTAACACATTTCATAATAAAAACAAATTAAAAAGAAATTAAATGACCTATTTTTCAATAGGAGGTATAAATTTTCTTCTAAAATAGTTACATTATATGCAATATCTAACTAAAGAGAACAGATACTTTGTTCCATACAGTTTCTTACAACAAAATCTTGGAATTACAGAGTTCTCAACTCCTAAACACAACAGTTTGAAAAAAGTAAAAGGAGAAGCAATCAAAACAGGAAAATTTTCTGTCTATAGATACGATTCAGTTACATGATTATAAAAGAAAAGAACTGGTACCTCAGACTTCTACTGTGTAGCTCCTTAAAAGATGTAGGTACCAATCCCCAAATATTAAACTATAGTTCTAATAACGTGTTTCAAACTGGTACATTCAATTTGGGGGCAGCTCCCAATCTGAGGAACACCTCTTTAACTTGAGCCAAAAACTTTCCTCCCATTAACACTCACTCCTATTCTCCGGACCTAGTTCTACCCTCTGAAACAATTGGTTTCTAACCTCTCCTTTTTTTTTTTTCAATCTTTTTTCTTTTCTTTTTTTTTTTTTTTTTGAGGTTAGAAGTCTTTGAGAATCGGAAGAAAGTTATATCAGGTCTCTGGACCCTTAATACATACTCAGTTTAAGAGCATACATCAAATCAGAATCAATCTAACCCTCTTCCAATTAATTAGGCTTCTACAACTAGAAACAGTAACTACCTCTCTTCCAAATGTTCTCCTGTCTAGTCCGCAACCATCAGTTCTAAACCTGCGACTCACAAAGAATGGTTGTTCTATATTATTACAGGGACAGGACACTGGTGACACAGCCTGCTACAGTGGGAATTATGTACCCGGGGGAATGGAGTCATTCTACTCATTTATACACATCCTGCTACTCTGGAAACTGGTCATCACCTCACTAGACCCAGAATTTTCATCAGAAAAAACAAATAGATTCACAAAACTAATGGTAAAAAATATGCTTACCATAGCAATCTGCCATAATCTCTCATTGTAACATAATAAGTATCTCGGTCTTCTGCAGTCTGTAACAACAACATTGCCCTTTAAAAAAAAGACAGGGTGTTTTAAATTATCTATGTGCAATAGCATTCTTTTACTCTTCCTCCTTTACTGAATCTACAGATTTTTGTTTTCCTCTTTCAGTTCTACAAGTTATATTTAATGAAATCTGTTAACACCTGATTCATATTTTATTAAATTGTTACCACAAAAGCACTTAAGAGTTAGATTTTAGATTGTCAGGGGAATAACTTTAATAAAGTATCCCCTTACTAAGTGAAATTTGTATCATATCTAAGTTTTAAATACTCCAAAATTTTTCACCTAAATATGGGAAACAACTGTGTTGATGTTTTAAAGTTTTGACATATTTGAAGTATACAGAATTTGAAGTACCTAGACTACTCTTAAAATTATTTATATACTAGTAGTTTGAGGTACGAAGCCAGGAAATTGAGTGCTTTCATGTGCCTTTACCTGTTACATACAGAAAAATATTTAGGCAATACTGAATTCAGACAAGTGAATGAGTCACCAGGAGTCCCAAGAGTCTTAAAATAAATACAATATGCTGACAGCCCATATTTTCACCTTCTCAAGCTCAATCCCCTTTAGCAGGCAGAGAAATGTCACAACAACTAAAGGAGCTGGATATTCAATAAGACTGTTTTTTCTATTCAAAGATTGGCCAGGGAGAAATATCCAAGAAAAGCTTTTAATGCTCCTGATGTTAGAGGAGAAAAAAAAAGTCTGGCAGAAAAGTCTAAAAGATAATATTATATTAAAAATTGTATCTCTGGTTAGATTTACACCTAATTTGTAGTTTCAAGTTTCAAATATTTGTTTAAGGCAGAAAACAACAGTGAAGATCAGTCAAGAAAGAGTGGTCAATAACCAAGTGACTGTGGAGTTGCCATTTTAAGCAAAGTTACAACCAATGTTAGACTCACAGTATTTGTGATTATAATGTATGCCAAAAAAAGTAGCAAGCAAGCATTCTAAAGCTGCCTAGTTTTCTCCATTTAAAAATCCCATTCACTGTTGTATTCTATCATATTTATACAGTTTATTTACTGTTAAACGCTATTGTAACATTAAAAAAATAAAATTGTGGGTTTTCACACACCTCCCTCCACACACACACACCTGGCAAAACAATTTCTTGATTATACTGCCTCCAGTACCATCTAGTGATTACTTCTTTGAACTACAGAGATCTATACAAGGATGGCAAAGCATGTGGGACACTTCAATCACTTTTTATCTGACAAGGCTTCTTCTAAATATCTATTTATTTTGATTTAGGGCACTGATGGGCCTCAGAGGTCAGGCACAGCAAGTCTTTTAACTTTTCATCTAGTACTCACGAGATCAATAGTGATTTTCTTATTCACAGACAAAGTAATCTATACAGAATAAAACTTCAAGTTGATTTCATTCCCTACCACCCTCCTGGCTGGTCATCTCACTCCAGCACACTGTCCCTGTTTCTTCGGCAGGTCCAGTCCACTCCTGTCTCAGAGCACGCGCTCTGCTTGTTCCCTCTGCCTGGAAAGCTCTTCCCCGATAACCAAATGGCTCATGGCCTCACTTCATTCAGGCCAGGCCTCAACTGCTTCCTTGGTAAACCTACACCCCTTTTAAACCTACCTCAAATTCGCTTGCCTGTCTAGCACCTGGCCTTCTACTCTGATTTTCCTTCTTAGCAACAGCTACCACCACAGATGTTTCTGAGCTTATCATGTGCCTCCTCCCCATCAGAACGTGAGCCCCAAGAAAATGGAACCTGTGTTTGTTTTAATTCACTGCTGAATGGCCAGTGTCAAGGACACCGTTTGACACATAGCAAGCAGTTCAACCAATACTTACCAACTGAATGCTGTAGACATTTAAGTGACTCAAACATATAATTTCTTCTCATTTCTCAAATCTCATTTATTCTCTGAATAAATACATGTATTTAATAAAGTGAGACACAGTCTAAAGAGACAGATTTTTCTAAAATAAATGAGAGGTTTTGTTGTTTGGTTTTTATTTTTTTCCTCCTCTCTCTCTCTCTCTCGGGTTGAGCAACAGAAACCAAAATATAACTGAAAATTTAGAACTGGTATCTTTTCACCTTCAAAATGTAATAATAATAAATAATGAAAGATCAGGAAAAGAATTAGAACATTTTATTAGCACCTTCTTCATGCAAATGAGATTATATTTTTAAAAGGCCAATGACAAATAAGGACCACCTTTCAATTAAAGGAGACTTTACCTTTGGTATGCCTCTGCTGCTTCCTTTTTCAGTTGTAGATGTTCATTTAAGTAACCCAACATTGTGAAAGCTGGAGCATAATTCTGAATTCTTTCTGGAAATCCAAAAATACTTTTCCTTTACATGTGCATAAAGGTTGTGTTTGTAAAATATTAGTTTTACTTTCAAATTTTTTCAATATTTTAAACACAAGATTATTTCCTGAGATCACTGGCATTGGTAAGAACAGTAGCCCGATTTTATCTTGACTATAAAATACCAGTAATCATTTTATAACTTGCATATGGAAGTTCCCAGGCTAGGTGTCGAATCAGAGCTCTAGCTGCCAGCCACAGCCACAGCAACATCCAATCTGAGCTGCATCTGAGACCTATGCCGCAGCGTGCAGCAATGCTGGATCCTTAACCCACTGAGCAAGGTCAAGGATGGAACCTGCATCCTCATGGACACTGTGTTGGGTTCTTAATCCGCTGAGCCACACCAGGAACTCCTGTAACTCTTTTAAATTAATGAGTAACATCTATAGTTACATATGATTTCTACTTATGTTTTAAAGATTAAACATTTTTATTCCCAAAGGTATAATTTCAAATTGTAGCTCATGTTAAAACTAGTCATTTGGGAGTTCCCGTAATGGCTCAGCGGTTAACGAATCTGACTAGGAACCATCAGGTTGCGGGTCTGATCCCTGGCCTTGCTCAGTGGGTTAAGGATCCGGCGTTGTCATGAACTGTGGTGTAGGTTGCAGACGCGGCTCGGATCCCGCGTCGCTGTGGTGAAGGCCAGCAGCTACAGCTCCTGTTAGACCCCTAGCCTGGGTGTGGCCCTAGATAAGGCAAAAAGACAAAAAATAAAAAAACCTAGTCATTTGAATTATAAGGAAATCCAGTTGTTTAAGTGTATAAACCTTCTTGTGATTAAATTTAGCCACAATTTCTCTTGATGATCCTTTTCCAATTTCCGTGCAATTTTTTAAAAAAAATTCAGTGTTGTACATTAGAAACAGGATGATTTGGGCACTTTCAATGCAATATTTTGGAATTCTAATGTCAAAAAACAACACGTATCTCATGCACAAAAGAGAAAGAAACACATGTGATCAACTTAAGTTGTGCTGGGAAGCAAGACGTCAAACTTCTTAAATTGTTTAACAAAGTAGAATATAATCACATCTTATGTGATGGCTAGGTTCTAACTGTCAAAGCACTAAGTGAAAACCACATCATCAAAGTGATTACTGAAAAATCCTTAGGTCATCACACAAGACGGTCACCAAACTAAGTCAAACCGAGTAAGAGGTAACCCATGCCCTTCATCCACACTCACCTTGAGGTAAACAGTCAGCAGGACAGATGATTCATCCACATTCTCTCCTGTTCCCACCCCTGCCCCTTTTGTGCTTCTAACTTAATATTGTTTTGGCCAAGCACATACAGCTGAATTTGTTAAATGAGTATATGACATGGCTCCAATAGAGACTCAAAAACCTCAAACTCTTAGAGAATGATTTGTTAGTTGTTCAAGGTATCTGAATTTTGCAGAAAACTAAAAATTTACCTCTTTATGCAAATCCTTCACAAACGTTTCCCGTTCTGTATGGAAACTTGTGAATAAAATTTCTGATCATACACTTTCTCAAAGGATCTAAGTATTCATTAGAGTCATTTATTTGGGCACAAGCATAACACGCTAATGTTTATAAAGGAACTGCCCTCTACTCAAGTGCCCCAGGCTCAATGCAGGAACAGTCCTACCATCTTGCATACTATGATGAGGCATTTTCTCTTCTGATCTTCAGTTTAGCTGATTCTTCATATTATTCAATTGTCAATATTCTTGCTTAAACTCCTTACTTATTTATTAGAATTTTGTCAAGGGCTAAATAAGATCCTAATGAAACTAACATTTCTTAAGCATCTAGGATATGCCACGTATTCTGTATAAGATTTTACACATATCATCTCACTTAGACCCTAAAGAACAGATACTTCCACTCTTGTATTATAAGTAGGAAAACTAAAAGTCAGTTTGGTAATAAGTCCAAGGTTTCATCATGGCCAGTAAATGGTGGAACTGAGATTAAAACCCAATGGTAGTTTTATTAAGAAAGAAAGGAAATTATTCTAACAGAGGGTTAATTAAGTTTCAACATTCTGTCCTTTTCCTTAGCCTAAATATATTTTTCCAGTATCCTGAAGAAAGATCAGGTGTTAAAGTGGGCAATGAGTCTGGAACTTAAAGCATATTACTTCACTTATTTCTCCCAACTCTGCAACCAAAGTATTATTATTGCTACTTTCCAAGATTAACGGAAGTTAAGGGAGTTAAATACCTTACCTAAGATTGCAGCAAAAGTAAATGCTGAGCTAGAACAGGGGCAACTCAGGACCATGAGGCTCCAAAATGCTAATCACACAAACATGGAAATCACTTCTACCTTGAATCATTAGGTCGTGACAATTTTCATCACTTTTCAAAAACCTTTACTAAACTTTAAAAAGTAGAATACTTGGTCATGGGGAGAAAAGGACAAATTCATGTCTTAAGGAACTATTTAATTTAGAATTAACTTTAATTAATTTAAATTCCTTAACTTATTTCAATAGTTATTCATATACCTTGCTGCTATACCTATATAACAGGTACCTTACCTATATATTTACTCAAAACCACTTGTGCTGCTGGAACTGCATTCATCTGGAGGATGTTGTACTGGTACAGCTCTGTGTCTCTGTTGCTTTTATCTTGCAATGTTGTACAGACCCAATATGCATAACCTATTGCTCCCTCGGTCTGTAAAAAAAAAAAGGGAAAGTTAACAAATGGACCCAAGGAAATAAATATGCCAATAAAAATTAGGAGATGAAACTGTACTACAATACAGTAAATATTACATCTTAATCTTCTAAGTCAACTGTTAAGAACCTTTAAAAAAAGTGTCACTATGCTACAACACAGCTAAGAATCTATTTAAATCACTTGTTTCAAATCTAAGTAGAAGAATCAAATGAGATAAGTCAAGGGGAGAAAATGGAGCCCCACTGGATGAATTGGTTTGCTTCTTCTCAGCATCATTGCCATAGGTCAAATGAATAATTACCAATCAAAAGAATTCTCAAACACTTTCATGAATAATCTAAAAATGTTAACCAAATCTAGTCTTTACGTCATGTTTATTTTCTTTTAGAGTTTCAGTTTCTATTCTACATGCGCTACTGCATCTATTATATCCCAATGTCATTTCATCATCAGCTCTTGAGGTTTTTTTAAAAGATAGTTTACTGTTTCTAAGAAAGAATAAAGAGTAGAGACAACTGCTGTCATTAACATCTGATACCACTATGGATTCATTTTCTTGACAAGGATAGTACTTTACTCATCAATGAATCCTGAAGAATGCTCAAGTTTCTTACATGCATACTGAGTTCTGTAGTGTGCCTGAAGAGATCCATGGTGTCATAGCTTTCAACTGTCTCTGCAATTAGAGCCTATAAAAGCAAAAAGGAGGTTTTTAAGGTGTTTAAAAGGAGTAAAAATAATAATAACAATAAATGAATGAAATTCTTTGGAAGAAACAAAGGTTTACTAGCTGTGCTTAAAAGCAAAATTAATTTCTTTTTCAATCTTGGCTACCATATTTCCATGGCTCAGAAGATCAGAATGACTTGTTAAATTAGTGTTTAAGCTGACAGATGCTTGCAGAACTCAGTTTGCAGCCAGGGAGCGGTGGAAAAACCTACATAAAATTCCTCAGAACACTGATGAAGCTACCTTCTCCCTTCCATCTCACCCTTAATCTAGTCATACTGTTATCTGTCTGAAGTATGGTTCTTAATCACAGAATCACCTCAGATTCAACTGGAAAGCTTTATTTATTTATTTATTTTTGCTTTTTAGGGCCACACCATAGCATATTGAGGTTTCCAGGACAGGGGTCCAATCGGAGCTGCGGCTGCCGGCCTACGCCACAGCCACATCAGATCTGAGCCACATCTGCGACCTACACCACAGCTCACAGCAAAGCCGGATCCTTAAACCACTGAGCGAGGCCAGGGATCGGACCCACAACCTCACGGTTCCTAGTCGGATCCATTTCCACTGTGCCATGACAGGAACTCCTGGAAAGCTTTTTAAAAAGGAGGTCCTTGACCCTAGAAATCTAGCTTCCGTGGGACCTTGGTAGAGTCTCAAAGTGCTTATTTTTTTAAACTGCCTCAGGATTTTAAATATTTTATCTATGCTTTTGACTTTATAGATTACATAATGGTTAAAATTACTTTCAAGCTCATCTATTATAAGAAAGCAGGGAGTTTTTAGTTATATACATTACTAATTAAGAAATTACTATTGAGTCTGACTTACTGATACCATTTTAATTAAATCTATTTTGACCCAAGAGTCAAAGTACAATGAAAGATATCTATACCACAACTAATGATTTTCTGGTATGGGTGATGTTCCCACTAGTCTCTGAACTGAAACAACCTACCCCTTAGTAATGTACTAAAATTTATCAACTAGACAAGACCTCGGAGGCCCCTCAGGCCAATCCTCTTCTTTTTCAGGTGAGAAAAATGAAAAACAGCAGTGATATGTTAAACAATTAGCCAGTTTACAGACTCAGACTAGTAACCTGATTCCTATTTGGCAGGACAAAAATACAAACTTTGGAGGAAGCCTGGGTGAGGGGTGATGAGGAGCACTCAGAAACGAGTAGCAAATCAAATATGAAGATTTTACAGAAAATGAGAAAACATAATCAGAACGATCTTTGTGAATGTTTGCATTTTTTGGTAAATGTATAGAGTCCTAGGTTTACTTTTTAAGCACAGTAATGTCAGAATGATGGTAATGAAACTGCTCAAATCATTATAAGCTGAATGACCATGAGCACAATATTTAGGATCTCTGAGTTTCAAGTTCCACATACAAAGAGGTTAGCACCACCACTGGCACAAAGCAAGCCCTCAAATGTTACATGTTATTATCATCAATTGTTGTTTATGTTAATGTTATTTGTACCACTATTAATAGATTATTTATATTATAGGTCATTAATAACTATATGTCCTATGTCTTACTTGTCCAATCCAGCACAGTAAGTAAGATGGATCAAGGGACTGAGCCATTTTGAAAGCTTCATGAGCTTGCTAGGAAAAGAAGGCAAAAATTAACACATCAAATCATGTTATAAACTTAATATTAAATCACATATTTAAAAAGCATAAAATAAGAGGATAAGAAAAGTCATACTTGTTAACATAAATACATATAAACCTAAAACTTCACTGTTTAAGCACAATTACCAATGTTTAAAACTATGTTTTAACTACATAGTCTTAGAACAGTCTTGGGTACAACAGATCTCTACACACTTCGGGGCTCTGGTCCTCAGTGAAAGGGCACTGTAGGTGACTACCTCATAGTCTGCAGAACTTTTAACCAATCACCTATCTACTTGAGAGCCGCAGGTTTGATGGAAATAGTCAGAGAAGGCTATTCTCGATTTCCTTCTCTTGGAGCTTAACTGAGAAGATAAAAACTAGCAACCAGTGAGGTCTAAGACCTACTACTTGTAAAAAAGAGTGGTCAACATAAATCTGCAGTAAGCGGTCAGGAAACTTTCAAGATACCCCACCTGGACACACACGCTTTTTTTTTCTGCTATGAAGAAAAACTTACTACATGCTGCTTTATAGTGCTTTCCCAATAAGCTATGTGTGGCAGGAAACAGCCTTATTTTTCTTAGAAGAAAGTAAGCGTGCGGACAACTGTGTCACACTACAATAAAATCCTATTTGTAGCCTATTAACCAAGACCTTGCTTTGTTTAAATTTTTTAAAAATATTTTCACATATTTATTAATTCCAAATTAATATATTTCTTCATCCTATTTACAATCTTCTAAAGCAGTCTTTGCAGAGAACTAACGTATCCCTGAGAACATTACTGAAGCTATTTTAAAAGGATGATACTCATTCTATTGGTTGAAACACAAAACAGTACAGTTATGCTATTATCTAGAGATTGTGGAAACTTATGGAAACATGACCTACAAACAAGTTCCCTGTTAGCATAGTTCCAATTCTCTGATACAGAACTGCTGAAATATGACAAACTATACCATGGCATGTAAAGGGATTAATTATCTGCTGAAACTAAATCTAAATCACCCAAGCAAAGGTTCAGTTTAAGCTGCTGCAGAGTCCTAATCATCGTCCTTACTTCATCACTGCATTCCCAACACAATCTACATGTGACTCCTCTTACATGGGCACAGATAAAAAGAAAAACATCCAAATAATTTATAATAGGATTGTTTCAATCTTTAAATGAAAAACCAATAGATTATAAAACCATATATTCCTTGTGGCATGGAAAAGAAAATAAATTGTACACACTCATTATTCAACATAATAAGCTGAATGTTATCAATTATCTAGCACATTAGAGAACATACTAGTAGATAGGCATGTGCAAAGTATTTCTCCATAAGAAGTTATTATGAAAAGATCATATATAGAAAATGTCTTTTACTTGTAATAAGACAAAACAGATGCTATATTTACCTCAATTTTTTCGTTTGCAAGGTATAACACTCCCAAGTTGGTCCATGCAACAGCATTCTAAAAAACACACATATACAGAATCAGGTCCCTTGTCAGGAACTCTACCCAATATTCTGTGATAATCTATGCGGAAAAGAATCTGAAAAAGAATGGATGTGTGTCTATATATAACTGAATCACTGTGCTGTACAGCAGAAATTATCACAACACAATAAATCAACTATACTTCAAAACTTTAAAAATTAAAAATTAAAATATTAGGTCCCCTGTCTACATGGCAGCCTCAGAAAATTATCAGAACTAAATTTTGAAGTTCTGTTCCATAAATAGACATATAGAACACTCACAATTTGTTCTGACTGGATTGATTTGATGAAACAGTGCTGAGCAAGGGCGTAATTTCCAATACCTAAAAAATACAGACTTTGATAAAACTGTTTACTGCCTGAAACAGGCAATCTTGTAAAAATATTAAAGTGTTACTTAATTCTTACCACTGTAACAGGAAACTACACCAAGAGCATTCCAGTATAAGTGATTACTACTGTCAAGTCTCACAGCCTTTTTCAGACACTGAAAAGTAAAATTAGATAAATGTTTATTTCTTGGTAATCAGCATTTATATCAAGATAAGTATGGCATTATGTGAAAATACTGCAGTATTTACTTTATCAAAAGCATCTTTCAGAAAAGCCCTTAGTTTTTTTAAAAAGTTTATTAAAATTTTCTCAAAACCATACATGTAAAGATTTCTCCAACAACTCTTGAAGGTCATTTGAGTTGCTGCCTATTTCCGCTAGGTGTTGTGCTCGACGATAATAATTAATTCCAAGATCACACCACGTATTAGAGGTAGACATCAGTTTTAATGCACGACCATAGCACCTATGGAAATATAAAAGTGAATGTTATGTTTTGTTATGATGCTGTAATTCAATTTGAATGTCATTAACTGGCAGTCTTTGTAAATTACCTTCCTCCAAGATGGAGGAGTTCAGTTTTCTTTAATACTTGCTTTCCTTCTTTCTGACCTAGAAGGACTCCTAAAACACTAACATTCACTTTAGATGGTGAGACAGCATACAGACTGGTACAAGCATCCCCAACCAGCTTCCAAAGGCAGGACACATCAGCTCGATGCTGCAGAGCCCTAAAAAAAGAAACAGTGTGATTCTTACACATTGTTCCAAAAAGTATGGAGTTTATCTCACTACTACATACAATTAAAACCAGAAAAGTATACACATAACCCTGATTTACTTCCTTAGTTAAATGCAGTGCATGCTTTATTGAATTCCTTCTAGCCATGTTACATTTTATCACCTCCTTATTAAGAGGGAGAAAGGGGAGTTCCTCTTGTGGCTCAGCAGTTAAAGAGCCCGACTAATATCCATGAGGATGCGGGTTTGATACCCTGGCCTCACTCAGTGGGTTAAGGATCTGGCATTGCAATGAGCTGTCGTGTAGGTCGCAGACATGGCTCAGATCCCGCATTGCTATGACTGTGGTGCAGGCTGGCAGCTACAGCTCCGATTAGATCCCTAGCCTGGGAACTTCCATATGCTACAGGTGCGGCCATAAAAAGCAAAAAAAAAAAAAAAAAAGAAAGGAAGAAGCAATTGATTATTTTAAGTGCCAGAAACTTTGCAAACATTTCTTTGGTACTCTTCATTGTTTTTCTTAGAAGCAGCAGAAATCACAGAAACAATAAATTTTCCAGGGGCAATTTACTTTTAATATTGAATTTCCTAACTATGTTCTCTGTGCTTGTCTTTTTAAACAAAAACCAAAGCAGTAAAGTTGTAACTCTCTCACAGGTGATTACTATAAACCTACGTTTCGCTTGCAGATATTCTCTCAAAAAAAAAAAAAAAAAGACTAGTAAACATATAACATTTCAAATATATTTGGCGGCCCAAAGGATTTTTATTCTCTGAGATCAAGAATATCAAAAATCTAAATATGAAAATGTGAAAATCCCCATTCATTGAAGCAAGTAAGACTCACTGGACAAGCTCAAAAAGTAAATTAAAATATTAATTATGATGATAAAGAGCACCTATTTTTAGAATAAGAAAATCTCAGCTATACGTACTCCACTTTTCTCAAAATCTTATATAAATAAAACATGGCCATTTCACAATTAAGCCAAGTCTCAATAACCAGCTATCCTAAATAGTTATGTTACTGACAGATGGACAAGCAGATGGAACATTTTTCATAGCCTTTTCTACTCATGGAGTCCAACCAAAAATCATTTTCCAATGTCTTCCTGAGAAATAAGATTAATTATCACTGAAAGCCCACTGCAAGGATCAAAAGGAAGGACAACACGATTTGTAGCTCCTCTGCCTAGATATCATAGCATAATTTCTAAAATTGACAGCATGAAAGAAGAAAACAGAAGGAAAAAAAAAAAGAAGAGAAACAATGGCAATTTTAACAGCCTAAACTCTTATCACCTTTCAAGTTCAAAGAAAAAATAACTGCAAAGTGAAATTACTTCTATCACCCTTCCATTACAACTGTGGTAGTGTGAACTTCTAAGGCTAGAAGTAAATATAAATTTGGGAATATTACTCAAAAAGTTTTATATACGTCCTTAAAACTAGCTGTGAGTGCTACGTGCCATCCACAACACACCTCACTAAGCTCAGAAAGGCAGTGAGTGTTTGGAGATGAAACATCATCACTCAGCATTCACGTTTACCCTTAAATACTAGTTGAAACAAAGCATACTCTCTTCACAACTTCCTCTATGGAAAGAGCAATATGTATTATGTGAGACTTAAAAAGGAG
>PVHT020004020.1:17256465-17319509 GCA_004024745.2 Catagonus wagneri
TAACGATCCGGCGTTGCCGTGAGCTGTGGTGTAGGTTGCAGACGCGGCTCGGATCCTGCGTTGCTGTGGCTGCGGCGCAGGCCAGTGGCCACAGCTCCGATTAGACCCCTAGCCTGGGAACCTCCACATGCCGCGGGTGCGGCCATAAACCCGCGGCCATAAAATGACAAAAGGCAAAAAAAAAAAAAAAAAAAAAAGGTGCAATAAAATCAGTGAGAGAAAAAAGAATAAAGTATTTATTTCAGATCTGGTTCATATAAAGCAAAGCCATTCTAGAGCAAGCCAATCAACGGACACAGAGAAGGCTAGTGGAAAAGAAAGGAAACGACGTGCAAGAAAGATGTTTAATAGCAAAAAAAGTAAATATATGTCTAACTTGTGTGCTTTTTACAGTCATCTACCGCAAATAACACTTTTACCTAAAGAATTTAGTTCTATACAACAACCAGATTTATGGAAACTTTTCTCATGCCCTTCCTGTTATTAGACATCACTTTTTTTTCTTACAGATTATCTGCAGAAGCCATCAGACTGCCCATTTCCCTTCACCTTCAGCCCTACCAACAAGTCTAAAATAGGCCCTGACCAATGAATATAAAGCACACTGTGCACCTGCAGCCCCATGTTCCAATCAATTCCAGTTACAGCTCTTCACACCTCTAGGTGTCACCAAAGAAAACCCAAGCTACCACTTCTTTCTTCCCATCCTTCTCTACACCTCCAGCATGTCAGCCATTAAAAGCAAGAAGTTGTACCTGTTCCCCCAGTGTAAAATGAATACAACATGTATGTTACAGAACTAACTGGCTAGTTTGTTATTCTTTATATTTGAGATTCTGAATAATAAAGGCTAGGGCTAACAGGATAAACACAGAATGATTTTCTAAATTTGGCTTCATTGTAATACTAAAAAGATACACAGTGAATAATAAGAACACTACGAACCGAGTAAAATATTCCAGTGCTTTCTCTATGTAGTCTACAGCTTTCCCATCAAGATAATCGACTAGAGCTGCTCTTGCCATCATGAGATGGCATTCACCCAAACCTAAAATCAGGTAAGATTGTGGTTGTTAAAACATGTAAAAAAAACAGTGAAAATAAACATCAAATAAATTTATTGGTATTATAATTACATCCACTTTTCAGAAAAAAAACTTAATGGTATTTTATTAAAATTATCTATGAGAATGTTTCTTGCATACATTTAGTAAGGAATTCAAATGGCAGAGTTCTGTTGTAGTCAACATGTATTAAAAGATAAAAACTCTCACACTAAGTGAAATAAGTCAGAAAGAGAAAGACAAATACCATATGATATCCCTTATATCTGGCATCTAATATACAGCACAAATGAACCTTTCCACAGAAAGGAAAATCATGGACGTGGAGAACAGACTTGTGGTTGCCAAGCGAGAGGGAGTGGGATGGACTGGGAATCTGGGATTAATAGATGCAAACTACTGCCTTTGAACTGGATAAGCAATGAGATCCTGCTGTATAGCGCTGGGAACTATATCTAGTCATCTATGATGAAGCAGCATGATAATGTAAGAAAAAAGAATGTATACATGTATGTGTGACTGGATCGCCTTGCTGTACAGCAGAAAATTGACAGAACACTGTAAACCAGCTATAATGGAAAAAATAAAAATTATTATAAAATTTTTTTAAAAAGATAAAAATATCTGTGGAATATAAGAATTTCCTTGATTTGGGACAAATTACTTACCTCTTAAAAATCTTTGTTTCAAAAACGGGAATAGTACCTAATAATACCTAAGATGATGCTACTTACAATTATGTTACTAGTGATTTGCTATCATGGAACAAGATCTGATTTCTCAATATTCAAAATTATATAGCAAACCATAACAATCTATATAACAAGCTATACTATAAGAGGTTTGTACTGGACACTTGCTTTTGACTAAAGAAGTCCTTTTCAAGTTACTTGATATATTTAGAAATTTAATCAAGGATTTTATACTTTAGTATCATGAAAGTCAAAGGAGCTATTAAAAAGAAATTACCTTTCAAAGCAGGCACATAATCTTCTTCCTTTTTAATTATCAGCTGGTACTGAGCTACAGCTTCTTTATATTTGCCTAAGATTTGCTGTATTGCTGCAACCTTAAACACACTGTATGTGGATTCTGGGTTCAGCTCACTGGCTTTTGTGAAGGATTTCAAGGCTGTTGTATAGCCACCTCGGCTTAAGTATGCCTCTCCTAATGACTCCCAACAATTGAAGTCCTTTGGGTCTGCCCTTAATGCTGCCTGTAAACTAAAATTTCAAGAAAGAGTAAGAGAACTCAAAGTAACAGAACTACTTACACATCGGAAAGAAAAATATAAAATAATTTAACTGAATCAGACAACCCATGGTTCCTCCTATGGATAAACGTGCTATTTAAAGCAAGTGTACCTGTTCATTTTATGATACAATTTTTTTTAATACTAAGAAAATTTATTATAATTTTGGAATAAGAACAAAACACGTGTTTTGGAAAAAATTCTCACCCAAATTTCTTTTTTCCTTAACTATGTGAGAGAACTCCTATGCCCTATCCTACCAGAACAGGTACATATCTCCATTTGCCTCATCTCAGTCTAAAACTCTCACCCAGCCTCCTACCAAAACAAAACATATGAGAGCTGAAAAATAAGAATAACAGGCATACTTTAAGTTTCTGATCAAATTCCACATCAACGAAAGTTTTAAATACTTGTATTCTAGATAGTAACATAAAGCATAAACAACTTTAATTCAAACATACTTTCTTTACCTTTAAATATAGCTAAAACCAAATTACTAAAACTGAGTCGTTCCAAATACCCTTTCAGCTGCTAATGTCCCCCCTGCCCCAAAACAATGCCTGTCAGTGGGAGAACAACAAAGCTATCAACCTTGGATTTTTACCATTCCTTGAATTTCTATTGAGAACCTACTAAATACGTGATACTACTAAGACTTCACTTCAATGTTCAGCTCTCTCCTTAATATGGGGACATCAATTAATCCAATTCTGTAATTCCAGTGCTGTGCAGATAATAACAATCAATCAATCATAAATAAATTTTGCTATTTCTTCCCTTAAAATACAGCCTAGTATGAGGCAACTTGTAAGTTCATTTTGGATATAAAAGGAGTTTAATTTAAGGAACCAGTAGGCTGTCTAACAGAGTTTAAATATAGTAAGGTGCCTTACTCAGCCACTGCTTGAGAATGTTGACCAGCTTTCAAATAGTATAGTCCTCGCCTAAGCCAGGCCCATTTTGCCGTTCCAGCACTTGCCTTTTGAGTGACAGTTGTTAGGATAGCTAAGCCAGTTTCCTAATAAAAAGAAAAGATTACTATTAGAGATATTAAATATAAAAATACTGAATACTTATCGGAGTTCCTGTTGTGGCTCAGCAGTTAACGAATCCGACTAGGAACCATGAGGCTGTGGGTTCAATCCCTGGCCTTGCTCAGTGGGTTAAGGATCCGGCATTGCCGTGAGCTGTGGTGTAGGTTGCAGACACAGCTCAGATCCCGCGTTGCTGCGGCTATGGCCTAGGCTGGTGGCTACAGCTCCGATCAGACCCCTAGCATGGGAACCTCCATATGCTGCGAATGCGGCCCTAGAAAAGGCAAAAAGACACACACACAAAAAAAACATATTGAATACCTATGGATAGTATACAAATATGTTTTCATTTACCACGTCTGATATTTTAAATTTACACTAGTATATACTGAACCACAGTTTTGATATTAAGTAATTTAATATTTGCCAACGAAAAGAAAATGTACTCTATTTATCAGCAGTGGCAAAAATATTTCTATTGCATCTACAAATAAAAATAATAAAATAACCTTCAAGTAAACAGAAATATATATTTCTATTTCCAGACTCAGGATTTCAAAAAAAAGACAGAAGTTTTAAATTATTAGACATACCATCTCTTCAAGCTCCACACTTAAGTCAACCGCTGCAGCTCCAGATTCAGCATCAGTGTCATCTAATTCAAAAGCTTTCCTGTAACATCCACGGGCTCTGATTTTATCTCCTACTACATCTCTGTAATAATGACCTAAATAGCAAAAAACTTTGCCCATGTATGTATCCAGTTTGGCAGCCTTTGAAATAAAAATTGATAATAACAGATTATTAAAGTTAGTTTGGATGGGTCCCTTTACAAACACAAAAGACAGACAGATTAAAGAAAAAAATTAAATATACAAAAAATATGCCAAAACATCTTTTAATGTTAAGATTTTAAAAAGACATAACCGGCCAACACTGCTTATAGAAAACAAGCAAGCATAAAAATACTATTTCCTAGCTAAAAGAAATATAAAATTAGTTTTTATAATATCTATCTGCTTTTATGAGTCAAGATAAAAATGTAAAACTTCTAGATGCTACACATCTAAAATATAAGAAGTTAAACATGTAGAAGCATTTAAGATTCATTTGCTGATAAAAGTACAGTGGAAATTACCTAAAAACGATAATTGTTTTCCAGAGATAATTCTGTATCACGTGTTTCTTAAATAAATACTTTTACATTTTTATGATTAATATTCTCCTTGAAAACTCATACGACATTCTCACAAAATGTTATGTGTGAGAGATAAAATACAAAACACAATTCAGTAAAGAGTAATTTTAAGTACCTATCTTATGGGATTATTATTTGTGATTTTATAATGAATCCATCTCAACTGAGAACTAAAAATTAACATGTATTACCTTTAGAAAGTGGGTAAGAGCCTTTGTTTTATCTTTTCTTGTTTCTTCACCCATGGACCAATATGTTAATCCAAGTTGGTAATGATATTCAGCAACTTCAGCATCTTTCTCAAGAGCTCTCTGAAAACTAAGTCACAAAAGGGAATAAGAGATAGATAGACTAAAAAAATAAGATTCCTAGTTGGAAAAATCAAAAGTTTGAATGATTAAATGATGTCAAATTAGAGAAAAGTCATTACTTTAGAATTCAGATCATGAGAGAAAAAAAGTATTTGAAGTAGAGGAACTTAAAACCAAAAATTATCCGTGCTTACTGAACATTATGATCAGCTAATGAGATTGTAACCCCACCATGAAATTTTCTACAGTTACTGTGCCACATTTCTTAAAAATACTAAAAGGCTTACAAAGACCAAATTTATGCAAAAAACTGGATTTTTTTGGTTTTTACGGCCGCACCCACGGCATATGGAAGTGTCCAGCCTAGGGGTCAAATTGTAGCTGTAGCCACCAGCCTATGCCACAACCACAGCAACGCAGGATCCAAACACATCTGTGACACCAGGTCCCTGACCCACTGAGCGAGGCCAGGGATGAAAGCTGCATCCTAATGGATATTAGTTGGGTTTGTTTCCACTGCGCCACAATGGAAACTCCCCCAAACTAGATCTTTATCAAACGTACTCATTTTGAATTTTCAAGAAATAATAAATTAAGATACGACTAGGTTTATGAGCAATCTAAATACATACCACTTTTCTGCTTGTAGATATTCCTTTTTGGTAAAATGAATCAAAGCCTCCAGGGCATGAGCTTCAGCTAGGTCAGGGTAAGAAGACAGAAGGTCTTCCATAATCTATAAAGTATATATCTGTCAATTCCATATCCAGATAAATGTAACTCTTAACTTAAAAAAAAACTCAGTTTAAATGAAAACACCAACCTTTGAAGCTTCATCTAATGAGCCTTTGTTCAGATGCGCCAAGCCTTTGAGAACTAAAAGTCCTGGGATATTATTTGCATCAGAAACCTAGAAAGTAATGGTAAAGAATTGCTATAAATATCCTTCGACACAGTGCAGCAAAGTTTGCTTTAATTAAAAAATGATCACAGAATAAAGACTAAGTCCTGATTTCTATCACTATTAATATTTTCATTCTTTATAATCTTCTATTAAAGAAAATTTCAAACACATTAAAAAATTAGAGAATAGCATAATAAACCCACATGTATTCATCATCCAATTTCAAAATTAACTCAAAGCCAATTTCATCTGTACCTCCACCTATTTCACCACTCCTGCTTAGATTTCCCCAGAAATTATAACTTTTCACCTGATACCTCATTACCTCTATCTGAAAAATTAGTCCATTTTTAACATAATTAACACTACCGTTATAAACATGTAGGTAAAACAACAATACATCCTTAATATCATCAAATAATTAGCCAGTTCTCAAATGTATCAGTTGTCTCATAAAATATTTAAGGAATTAGTTTTAATCAAAATCCAAATAAGGTACATGCATTTCCACTGGCTTCTGTATTTTAAGTCTCCTTTAACCTATAGGGTTCCCTTACATCTCTTTTTTTATTCCCTTACAATTTAACTTTTGAAAAACTAGGGCCACTATTACAGTTTCTCAGAGTCTATTTCTTGCTGAATGGATTTTCATGCTATTGACACATTCCCTGGTCCCCTGTATCTTCTATAAGTTAGTAGGTCTATAAGTTGGCTCTGACCCAGGTTTGATGTCCTGGTAAGAATACCTCATGTGTACTTGCACTTGATTACGTCTAGCTGTCTTTTTTCTCATGATGTTAGCAAACATTGATCCTTAATTGCCTAGAACTATTAATTCATTATGAACCACAAAATGGTGATCCTCTAGTTCTATCATTCCTACTTTCCTTATTCAACAGAATACTTAAACCACAAGAACTTTCCCCTATTCTCATTATTTATTTAACTATTCTGAGGGGCAGTTCATAAAAGAAACACAGGATAAATACTTTGATTTTTTCCAACTGATTCCTTAGCATCCTTCAAAGATTTATTTTACTGAGAATGTCATGTTGATTTTTTTATCACCAACACATGAATTTAAACATAAATGATGTCTTTTAATCTACTGCAGTTACTAGTGCTCAAAGCATCCCCTCTTCAGCTAGTAAAAAATCAATTCATGCAAGTTCCTGAGCCCTTCTAACGTAGTTCTAATAGCCGTTTATAGTTTCTCTGATTTCTAGCCTTATAAGATCTTTTTGGTTCATTTGTACAGTTTCTGTCTCAGACTTGGATTCTACCAGTTCTTCACAGAACTTTTTAGTTTTTTTGTTAAAAAAAAAAAGGAAATACCTCACCAAAGCACTCACACAAAACACACTATTGGTGGAAGGCAAGTAAAAAACAAGAAAATCAAATATTAATGATTGAAGGAACATAGAAACTGTTCTAATCTTAAAGAAAAGCTATGAAATGCAAAGCCCTTTGAAATATACAATGATTTTTAATAAAAATTAAAAACTCTGCAATATACTGAATGATTTTTCATTTTATACGAAAAAAATAGCCTTTACCAGAAAAATATCTTTAAAGGCACTATGTCCTTATAATTCATAATTTACTAGTTTCTGCTGGGAAATTTCAAATTGCTTGAATCCAAAACAGTAAGAAATCAGTTTCCTTCTTAAATATCAATCTTCCTTGTTTTTCAAATTGAATAAAACAAGCAACATTCTCTACCATGAAGCTACCAGTGTCCTTTATAATTTCTGTCAATAATCTGTGAAATATTTTCCAGAGGGAAAAATTTAGAATCCCAAATTAATAATAACCAAGTATTAACAACCCAAGAGGGCAAAGGAGAAAAGAAGAATAACAGCAAGAACTACAGAAAGAAATTGAATCATACAAAGTACATTGTAAGTACTTAACCAAGCGGCAAACAAATAACTCTAGGAGTTTCCGAGTGTGTGAATTATTTATGAAAGTGCAGATGTGATAAATTCATACCTCTAACACAAAATTTTTATAAGTAAATATTTGTGGTAAGGAGAGAAAGGTTGATGCCTGGATGACTGGAAATTAAATTAGTTGAAGGGAAAAATTCCATAAGACTACCTGATCAAGAGTACGGATTGCTTCCTCTGAAGATTCAAAATCTGAAAGTTTAATCAAAGCCTCTGCTTTCAGACGAAGACAAAGATTCTTCTGATGAAGACTGCCAGACACACCAAGATTATCTATGTTCTTCAGAGCTGACAAAATTAAGGACATCTCAATGAAGACAGCCATATCACTTCACATTTTTTTCTTCTTTGTAAGGGTAACACATAACAAACTGCAGATACAGTAAGCATAGATTGCCAAAACAATATACGTGAAGAATAAATCAAAGCTAAACATAAATTCTTCCCTGAACTCTTTATGAAAATATCTGAATTTAAAACAGATGTCTTCTTTCCTATTATAGCAGAAATTGACAGAACTTTGTAAATCAACTATAATAGAAAAAAGTAAAAATCTTAAAGAAATAAAAGTCTATCTTCACATAACATATAATAAAACTGAACATCCTGAAACACAACAAAGGCTATCAATATCTGCTACACTACAAAGGTTAACCCTTAGCCAAAGCATCTGTCACACAAAAGCACATTAAAGATAAGGGAAGGGGGAAGAAGCTGAATTAGGATGAACCACAATAAACTGTTACGCAACTACAGAGGCAACGTCACCAGCTGGTCAAGAGCAGTGAATCACTTGTATGATTTCCTATCCCCTCATCTGACCTATGTGAACATATTCAAATAGGCTTTCCTTGTCTATAATCTACATTAGAGGAATCAAGAATCTACATTAGAGTGAAGGACACCCCAGAAACTTCCGTTATAAAGATAGAGCATCACCACCCAAGACTAAACTGACTTTGTCAAAATTCCAAGTGTAGGAAACCTTTGATAAAAACTCACCGTCAATTTAAAAGTAAATATACTAGTAGACATGCATACAGACTCGGTGTTTTTTATAATTTCCTCAATGAAATTTAAGTTAGCAACTTCAAATACAAAATATAGCACCATCATCATTCTCCTTTATGATGACAAGAAACAGGGTTGGCTTCCCTTAAAAATGTCTAGAATACCTTGATTGCATGAAAGAATGGCTTCCTTAGGTTTATGCATTTTGACTTGGGCTCCTGCCAGATGATACCATCCAGTTGTGCACAGAGGACTTTCCTTTAACCCTAAAAGGATAAGAACAATCACAAAATCTAAGGTTTCTATTACTACTGAGATGAAGGGCACCGGCATCTATGCCCCAAATCAGACTCCTCTGCTTTCCTTTGTCTCCCACTCCAGTCTCAAAGGCGCACTGACTCCATGTCCCAGTCCATTCAGTTCAGAGTTCCACCATCTATCCCAGGTCACTGCAAGTGCTTGCTGTCCACCCCAATTCATTCTTTACACTGTGGCCAGAATACTTCTAAAAATACAAATGGGATTATGAAATTCCCCTGCTTAAAACCTTCCACTGGTTCCCAGCTGACCTTTGCAACATTCAAGCTCCTTAACGGGTTTAAACGCCACCTTTCCAGGCTCAATTCTTACCCCTTCCTGCTCCCATACTTCACTTCCAAATCTTGCTGAACTATCAGGAGGTCCCTGATACCAGCTTTCCTCTCTCACCTAAGCTATTTCAATCTTGGCCTAAAATGCTCCTCCCAGCTTGTATTTGTCATCAGACTTCAATTTGAATGAAAACTCATCCAGAAACATCATACCCGATTAAGACTAAATTAAAGCCTCCTAGGGATGGAAATATTATCCTTATTTTACAAATGGAAACACTGAGACACAAAAAGTTCAATTTTCCTAAGGTCTCGAACTTTGTGAGTGGCAGAGTTAGAATTCAAACTTAAGCTGACCCCCAAGTATTCAAGTACATTTTCTGCTTCTATCATAAATACATATTCCTTAAAGAAAGGCCCAAGGATAAATGCTTGCTGACTAATAGCCATACCTCATGTCATATGCTGTATATCATACACTTACCTTCTGTTAAGTTCCTAACAGCATCTTCGTACTTTTTGCCTTGTAATGCTTTAATGCCTAAACCAATAAGGCCTGGACCACTTTTCGAGTTCATTTCCACTAATCTACAACAATACTGTTCTCCCTCATCAGTAAGACTTCCTGG
The DNA here is from genome assembly GCA_004024745.2 of Catagonus wagneri. Classification (NCBI taxonomy): domain Eukaryota; kingdom Metazoa; phylum Chordata; class Mammalia; order Artiodactyla; family Tayassuidae; genus Catagonus; species Catagonus wagneri. The sequence continues at coordinate 17,266,411 of PVHT020004020.1, forward strand.
AATTAAAAGAAAAAGTTATTTGCATACATATACCAGTTATGTGTCAAAACCTATATACTTAAATCTCAAAAACTGTTACATGTACACCCTCTATATTCTGATTCCAGGAGTCTGAAACTTAAATAGGCAACAAATATAGAAAATACTAACATTTTCTACAAAAACTAATAGAAAATAACATAAAATTATGTTCTTTCTTCTTTTTAAATACTGGAATGGAAACCACTTTACCTACAGCAGTGTGGGTAAACCGAACCTGCTGTCACACTCAAGGATTTCAAGCAAGAAATCTATTGCTAACCGCCACTAGGCCAAGACTCAGTGCCCACTGCTTGCTACCAGGTCTCCCTTTCCTACTCAGCAGTAACAGCTCTGGTTGTTAGAAGAAGGAATCCCTGTCAAAGGACAGTATCTTCCCCAGTCTCACTCTGGGCAACAATGAGCTGCTAGAGACGTGGCAGCCAAGAAGCCTGATGCAGTGGACTCTTCTAGGATCCTAGGACCAAAAGACAGGCTACTTATCAGGATACTGTACAAAGACCTAGTCCCACTCTTCTTCTTCTTCCTTTTTTTTTTTCCCTTGGCTTTTTAGGGTCAAACCTGTGACATATAGAAGTTCCCAGGCTAGGTGTTGAATCAGAGCTACAGCTGCCAGCCTACACCACAGCCACAGCAATGCAGGATCCGAGCCACTTCTGCAATCTACATCACAGCTTGTGGCAAAGCTGGATCCTTAACCCACTGAGCGAGGTCAGGGACTGAACTGGCATCCTCATGGATACTAGTTGGGTCTGTAACCCGCTGAGCCACAGTGGGAACTCCCACATTCTTCTTAAGTTTACAAGTTCATTTACATTTCCATTTTTTCCAACCTCAATCTATCTTAGAATTCTTATTTCCAAAAAAGCATAGAAATAGGTGAAAAATGTGATTTCTGCTTTGAGAATAACTGTGAACAACATTCAACACTTTAATAAACTGTTTAATCACATTAGGAAAACTGTTAAAACATAGTTGAGACTACGGTTTGAAGTAATAAGTAAGGTAAACAAGTAAAACTAATTTATTTGAAAAAGAGACCTGAGGCTTTAATATCTATATAAAACATATAGTTCCAAACCACACATGGAACCACTGTTTCAGTAATAGAAGTCAAAGGTGAATTCTTTGCATGATACCATTCAGCTTACATATTTCAAATTTTTCAAAACGAGATATATAGCAATACATAATCCCTAAATAATATTTTATATATTAATTTAGAAGTCCAAGTTAGCACAAAAAAATTTAAGAAATCATAATGTTAAAGAATTAGAACTTCAATACTCTTTGGTAAAATACAAAAATAAACTGGAAGAAATACTATTTTGGTTAATAAGCCAGTAAAAAAGACATGAGCCTGCTTCTAGACGTGAATTTCCCTTCTGCAATATGATCTACTATTTCCAGAAATATGAATTCCAAGAATAGACACTGCATACACCCTACATCCTCCAAAAGCAAATCACTGGGGGATCCCACCCTTTTTATCTAGTGATATTGTCTAAACTAGCTCTCAGAATAAATTGGTTAAAAGTATAGAGTCCTGCTCTCAAAGTTTCTGATTCAGTAGATCTGGTATTAGACCTGAGAAGTTCCATATACTGAGGGTACTGATCCAGAGATCATACTTTAAGAACCACTAATCTTCAATATTTACCAATACCATACACCAACTGTGTTACTAGTTTTATAACAATACACCCTGCTTTTGTTGCCTCCATAGCTAAACAATAATTTCTGAGGAGTGGGAACTAGTGTGGTATCTTGTAATAGCAGACATTCATTAAATATATAATGATCCTTTAAAAATACTATTATGAATTGATGTCCCCAAAGGCTTAATCTATTAATAGATAATAGCTGAGAATTACTGTGGAAAATATTAAATCTTTACCATCCTAAAAGAGAAAAAAAAAGTTACTAAAATTTTACCTTCAAGTTCTACCCAACTGAGTCAAAACTCTCTTACTCCACAGAAACATAATTCATAATTCAGGATGACAGACTATCCTGGCTATAAAAACTGCCCTTATCACAGAAAACACACCTGGGATGAAAAAAACAAAAGTCAATCATGCATTTTTCAAATGATCATTCATATTCGGGGTAACTAAAAGCTGTATACAGGTAAATAAAGTGTGCAAGGCACCAGAAGATAGTTTCCAAAAGTTCCAAAAGGTGTAGGATAAACACAAAAACCTTTTAAAACAAGGTAAATTTTCTTAAGATATTCACTTTTGCTAACATCTGGGAGCACAATTATAGAAACGAAAAGAGATATAGGGAGAGTATGCTCATGTCTGGCTCTGGATAACATACAGACCAGGTGAACTTAGAAAATTTTTCTCTACAGTATCCACAAAAAGCATCAACAGTAAGAACAACAGTAGTGATTCTGGGTAAAGAGACAGGGACCATTCCAGCTTCAACCCTCAATCCACTTCTCTATATTAATTCTTGTTGAAAATACTACCTAAATAAACGTGGAGGACAAGAACAGTAAGGAAATAGACTTCACTGCTTTTGAACAGAAAATCACTTACTTATCTGTTCCTTTTAATATTTAAAAGATTCTAAGACTCCAGATTCAGTTAAACAGTTTGGCAACAAGATTTTTATTTGTCAATAAGGCAGTCTAGATTAACGGCTAATAAAAGAAGTGTTCTGAAAAGGTTCAAGGGAGATGCTAAATAATACCTATAAGAATTCCGTTCCCTAAAGTTTATCACAAAAAAGGGTGAGAGGTTTTTTCGTGGGGTTTCTTTTTTAATGATTAATTTATCTCTGACATCCCAAAGAAACCAATGAATGCTACAGAATTTTTCTTTTACATTATCTAGCCTCAGGAGAAAAACAGCATGTACTCACTTCTTTATTTTCACTTGGATTTTCTAAAATTTCTAGAACACAAAATCTTAAGTTCTTTTCTGTTTGGATTTAAAGAATCATCTTTCTTTCCCCCCTGCATTTCAGCAATAAAGCAAAATAAAGTAAATCAAAAAGGTCATTTAGCATGAAATAACATTTCATCACATGACAATTGTGAAAGCTATTCACTACTTGTTATGTGAAGCTTTATAAACTAAGTTATTTTGAAAATGAATCTTCAAGCCTTAACATGCAAGGGAGGACAAAGAGAATGAAATATATTTGTCCCCACTGGAAAAGAACCCAGTGATTAACTACTGTGAAGTAGCAAATTCTGCAAGTACTAAAGTACTCTGGGGGAGGACACATCGTCTGTAAGAGACCTTACAGATTTTCAGTAGCAGAAAGTTTGGCTTAAAGGAGAAATGAAAAGAAAGAAAGAAAGAAAGAAAGAAAGAAAGGAAGGAAGGAAGGAAGGAAGGAAGGAAGGAAGGAAGGAAGGAAGGAAGGAAGGAAGAAAGAAAATCATTCAGCACAGCTTCCTACTGTCCTGCATTCACTACTAAACTTCCACCCCAGAATAATGCTTCATCTCAGAATGTACCTAAGCCTGAACAGCACCATTCCACAAATCTTCTTTTTGTTTATTTTTGGGTTGATTTGTTTGTTTAGGACTGCACCCACACCATACAGAAGCTCCCAGGCTAAGGGTCAATTCAGAGCTGTGGCTGCCAGCTTATGCCACAGCCACCATAATGCCAGATCCAAGCCGCGCCTGCAACTTACACTGCAGCTCACAGCAATGCCAGATCCTTTAACCTACTTAGCGAGGCCACGGATCAAAGCCACATCCTCATGGATACTAGTTGTATTCTTAACCTGATGAGCTACAATAGGCAACTCCATTCCACAAATTTTGGAAACCAACATTACAGCAGGAAACGAGTGTCCCATGGTGCACCATACATGTAAATATCCACCTACCCACTTTCCTTTACCAGGATATAGACCTTTCTTTCAATTCTGCAAAATACCTAACCCCAAACCCTCTTTAAGAATGATTTTTTTCCCACATAAACCAACACCTTCTCTAATCAATCAGCATAAGCCTTTTGCTATCTCTTGATTAGAATACATTGTTAAGTATTGAATTTATGGTCAAAACTCTGCAGACTATTTGCTGATCCTATTCTAAAATGTGTAGCTTTGGGGCGATATTAGGGTATGTACAATCAACAAATCCACATTATAGGCATTAAGAAAGCATTTAATCAGCCATAAAAAGAAATGCCAGAGTATCTTCTTATCCCAATTAGCAAGTGAGCAGGTAAAGAACAAGAGAATGGCACAAACCATTAATAGCTCAACCAGAACAGAAAGAAAAGAATGAATATCAGCCATTCATTTCTCAATAGCAACTGTAACATCAAAAAAAGGGGTGAAGGGATGGCCTCTGTTATCTTGGGAACACACTGGGTCTCATGTTTAAATTTGAAGAAACCAGACAATTTAGAAATATGCTTCCTTTTTTTTTTTCGGTCTTTTTGCCTTTTCTAGTGCCGCATTCGCGGCATATGGAAGTTCCCAGGCTAGGGGTCTAACAGGAGCTGTAGCCGCCAGCCTACGCCACAGTCACAGCAACGTGGGATCCGAGCCGCATCTGCAACCTACACCACAGGTCACGGCTATGCTTCCTAACAGAGGAAAACAAACAAACAAAAAAACACACATACACACAAAAAAAACATAAGCATGCTCCTTGTACTGAAAGTCTTTTGCATGTCTCATCCTCCTCAACCTCAAAGCAACATCCATAATATTAAGTAGCCCTTTATTGTTAAAACTCTCCTACCAGGCAACATGACTGCAATTCTCCTTCCACCTCTAAATGCCTCCTATCCCCCTTCTCATGCTTCCTCTTCTTCTCAAGTAAACAGTCAGTCAGTACCTGGATTTCTTCTCTTTGTACCCGCTAACCACTTTTACTCTTTTCTTATCTTTTTATTCTAAGTTCCAATCCAATCACTTTTACCAAAAAAGGGGCCTACTAAAAGCTTCCTAATCATAAAATTAATTAGTTGTTCAATCTTCAGACAGAGCTCCTCTCTAACATGCTCCTTCCTGCTCTCTCTGTTGCTCTGCATCAGGGTGCCCCAGCCTCCTTCGCTTCTCTGTTTTCCATTTCCCACTTCCCCCTCTTCCTCCCTACACTCATCACTACCCAAAGTACAGTTTTCACTTTTCTGCCCTTTAGGCATCCCCTGAAGTCATCCACTCCATTCACTTTCACCTACACGCAAATGAGTTCCAAACCTTATGGTCTAGCCTGAGTATGGATCTCTCATGGGCAAACCCCATGAGCATTTCCCTTTGAATGTCCATTAACATCTCCTCTCAACAAGTGACCTTTCCTACAAACCATCATTTCTTGCTGGTGCAACTTTTCATGAGAGCTGAAAGTTAAAAGTGATCTCTCCCTCGCTTCACCTCTAAGAAACCTCTTTTATTTTTTTCATTCAACCGTTACTTTCTATTGCTGCTATCATATTCTCAGTTCATTCATTCCTGTAGTTCAACCATCCCCAGTATCAGTTATTTACCCAATCCAGTCTATCTTTTGTACCATCTATCCTGCACACCAAATTGGTTTAAGGCTTTATGCTTCATAAATCTACTCATTACAACACTTTTTCCTTTTCTCATGGTAGTGAGAAGTGCTCTTGCACATCTTTGACTCAGTTAAAGTAAGGAAAAGGAGATCTGCTTGCTTCTCACCATAAAAAAAGTCCAACACCAAAGGTAAGAGTTCTGGACTTTAATTCAGACACCAGGGTGGTGGGTGGGGTAGGGAGTATAAGCTGGACTCATAAGGGAAAGTCAGAGTGGGGAGAGCCAAGATAGGTGCAATGAGACTTTTGCAACAGGAATCGTCCCTCAGTTATCTCTAGCAGTACTTTTCAACCGTTTCAGTTATGAAACATGTGATGGTCATTACATTACAAATACTGCATTCCTATGTGTATACTGGTTTAGTGAAAAAAATGGATTAGGAGAGCTCTGTAATAATTTATAATCACTGTCACACTTGTGCTGGTAGTGTTAGTTCCAGTCTAATGAATAACTTCTGTAAACTCTGTTCATATCAGATGAATACAGGCATGGACAGGAGGAATATTCAAAAAAAATTTTTAAATATCTATTTAGCACAAACCCTGACAAAAAGGACAGCAGCTTTTGTAAAAATCAATGTGGTCAACATCTTGTAAACTGACAGGTGCAAGACATTCATAGCTACAAGCTTTGACAACTAACAGCAGGCTAGCTGTCATCACTTCTCTCTCTTCCCCCAAACAACATACACAAAGAAGCAACAGCATGAAGCAAGCACTAAGATACACTCTCTGACTTGAAGCACATTATTTTATTTAAAAAGTAGACCATTCAGGGAGTTCCCTCTGTGGCTCAGTGGTTAACGAATCTGACTAGGAACCACGAGGTTGCAGGTTCGATCCCTGGCCTTGCTCAGTGGGTTAATGATCCAGCGTTGCCGTGACCTGTGGTGTAGGTAGCAGATGCCGCTCGGATCCTGCGTTGCTGTGGCTGCGGTGTAGGCCAGTGGCTACAGCTCCGATTAGACCCCTAGACTGGGAACCTCCACATGCTGCGAGTGTGGCCTTAAAATGACAAAAAAGGCATAAAAAAAATGGTAGACCATTCACAGACCTAACAATGTACTTGTGACACTGACATATGACAGAACATCAACACTGAGAATGCTCATCTTTCACAAAATCCTCTGCATGACATCCATATCCCTACGTAAGATGGTCCAACCCACTTAACTAAAATATATCTGTTACTCTTCCCACCACAGCAAATAAAATTATTTTACTATTTCCCCAAACTGCACCAACTTCCGTAACTCTGCTCATGCCATTTGGAGTATCTTCCACCTTCTCGTGTTCATCTAATTTCTACGGAAGATTCAAGATCTTCAATTCTCACCTTCAAAAAGACTTCACCAATCAACAACGAACCTAGTAACTCAAAACTCTTCTGTGTCACTATACTTTCCTATACTTCTTAATCTTTTCACATGTAGAAAGACTACATACTGTACTTGCTTTCCTGTCTAAAAATAATGAAATAATACCATATATATAAATCAAAGGCACTAAAACAATTTTTGCTTGATAGCAACACCATTCTTACACTTCTAGGACACACAACATAATAAAGAAGAAATTACCTGATTCAATTAAATGCAAACAAAGCACTTCTAAAGGATACTCTTCAGTGGGATAGATGTTTATCATTCCTTCACAGGCCTTCTTCAACCTAGCAGTCTCATGAGGAAACTTGAAAATATAAAAGTAAAACAAACTAAGTAGTAGTAGCAAAATATATTTGTGAGCATCTTCCTCATTAGAAAAGTCACATTAGAGATTTTAAAAGCTAACTTACTTTGGATAAACACTGAATGAAATGTCTATAAAGCACTTGGTGATCTTCACTAGGAATCTTATCTGATAAGCCCAGTGCATTTTCAAAAGCAGTTAAAAGCTGAAACAAGAAACAAAAAGCTATCATCTGTATCATACTTAAATGACAAATTGGACACAGGAGACTTGAATTGAAACACCTGAACCTAAAAGACACACTTAGACAAACCACACTCTGAACTAACAACTGCAAACTGTATTTGTTTGTTTATTTTCTTCTTTTTAGGGCCACACTCACAGCATATGGAAGTTCCCAGGCAACGAGTCAAATTGAACCTAGAGCTGCAGCCTGCATCACAGACACAGCAACACGGGATCATAGCCACGTCTGTGACCTTTACCATAGCTCACGGCAACACTGGATCCTTAATTCACTGAGCGAGGCCAGGGATTGAACCTGCATCCTCATGGACACTAGTTGGTTTCATAACCCGCTGAGCCACAATGGACACTCCTGCAAAAGTGTTTTACTGTCTGGCCTTGATAATTTCAATAAGGAAAAAAAAAATGTATAATTAAGTTTGGGATACATTCTACCTCCAACTGGCCAGCAGACTGCACTAAACCAATAAGGGATAACAGTGCATTAGTGACATTAATTTAATAATACATTCTTAAAAACGCCTGCTGTTCCCTACTAAGTAGTCAGGGAGGTATAGTATCATATGCAGTAGTAGCTCCTGCACAGATCACTTCTAAAACATCTCTTCTGTAACTGCCAACACATTCTTTGGAATATCTTCATGATAGCAAATCTTCAGTATCAAAAAAAAATTTTATGAAGTTAAGTTACATTTTTGGTAAAAGAAAACCAAAGATATGACTGAACTATAATGAAATAATTTCTTACACAGTATTATTAACCTACTTAGAAGAAATTCCAGAAGAGGCCTTCTAAATATGTCCTGAGCAAGAGCAGTAATACTATAATCCAAGACAAGCACTTTTAAAGCATATCATTGATTTGGTTACATAAGTTAAGCACTTTTTAAAATGAATTTCCATGACTTTGTAATTAAAATTCATAATACAGTTCACTACCTCAAATTTTCTTTGTAAAGTATGGTAAAAAGTCTATATAAATACTGTTCTGATAAAGTTAATGATCTTGCAAGAAAAAAAAAAGGAATCCTAATTTAAACAGTCTAGCACAACAGGCTTAAAAAATAATAATAAAATTAATCCACATGGAAAATATTGATACTTTTTTTTTTAACACAAATAAAGCAGAGTATCACTAACATTCAAGGTGAAAACAAACTCCTGCGCCCCCCAAAATATCCTTTTATCCTATTTTTAACAGTTAGAAATTGATTACTAAAACGATAAATATAACTAGTTCTCTTTCACGGAGAGGTATAGTATACATAATTTTTAAAAAGCACTTTACTTATTTTGGTATATGTTTAATATTCTGATAACCTATACTATTTTAAGGACATTACGAAGTCATAATATGAAGACATGATTTAAGAGAAGTTGATATATCACCTAATTTTGTTAATGCTCAATTTTTTCCACAACTGAATCCATATGTAGATAAACCAATACACAAACAAATGCAAATCTTACTCTCATATTTTCATCCCTAGCCCTTAAGACACTGTCTGACATACAGTGATAGATTGCACATAAACACTTTTTGATTAAAGGAACAAATTAATGAGAGAACAAATGAACAAACATACCAAGAAAAGGGCTTCTCATCCTACATAAGTCCTATAATTGCTTACCGTCATGGCTCAGCGGAAATGAATCTGACTAGTATCCATGAGGAAGAAGGTTTGATCCCTGGCCTCACTCAGTGGGTTAAGGATCTGACATTGCCATAGCTGTGGTGTAGATAGCAGACACAGCTTGGATCTGGCATTGCTGTGGCGTAGTCCAGCAGCTGTAACTTTGATTCGATCCCTAGCCTGGGAACTTCCATACGCCGCAGGTGCAGCCCTAAAAAGACAAAAAAAAAAAGGAAATTCTGTTTACTTTTAAACTAACAAGTATAAAAAAATAGAATGATGAAGATATTTTCCAATTATAGTTCAAAACCAATGTAATTTTTTGAAGGCTTTTAAAAATTATTTCTAATTACTTCAAAGCCTGCATATTAAAAAAGAATAGTTCTAAGTACTCTAAGTACTAAATACAAATACTCTAGTTGAATTGCTAAGCCTCTAGGTAATTCAGTACTCTGAAATGTAAACAAACATATCTTTAAGGTGAACTTTTCAGAAATTACAGCAGTTTTGAAAAAGCCAACTTCATAGTTTTTTTTCAGCCACCCTGTGGCATATGGAGTTCCCAGGACAGGGATCAGATCTGAGCCACAGCTGCAGCAATGCCAAACCTACGTCCTGGCACTGCAAAGATGCAGCCAATTCCATGGTGCCAGAGCAGGAAATCCCATAGTTTATTTTTTTTACAGTGATTAAATAATTGATTTATTGTAGATTCTTATGAATACAAGGAAATAAAATTTTGGCACCGTGAATACCTTTCCACCTGTCCACATCTAGTACAAGATCACAGGCTTATAATTCTGACTTTATCAGGAACTCTATGAATTTAATATTGAACACTTACAAAATATCTGGTCTCACATATGACTCTTCTATATGATACCATTATGTTTCCATTTTCTAAATTCAATTAAATGATCAATTTTCATGACACAAACTGTGGGGAATAAATGGGTCAGTACCAATTGCTGGGTCTCATTATTCTGATCCTCAGTACTCTCAGCCAGCAACTGAGTCAATTTCCTCCACAACTGATGAAGCTCTTGGTTGTCGGCACCCTCTTCCTGCCGTGTCTTTATCAATTTGTGCCATGTTCGGGCCACCTATCAAGAAAGAGATATTAAATGATTATTTTATCTTAATTACTAAAATGCCATTAAAAATATAAAATTTGCAAATATTTTTGTCTGTTAATACATAAAGAGTGAAAACACAGAACTCCATCTACTATGAATTCCATAAAAAATAAGGTGATTAAGCAAATTCACACAGCCTATCTTATAAGAAGTATGACTGAGATAGCAGAGTATATAAAGGAATGATGATTACACACCCCAATCCTTATAACTTATTACATCAGCTAAGGGACACCACAAATGTGTCACTAAATTCTAGAGATGATAACTTTAATTACTGTATTTATCCCTGCCCATGTTTGAAAGAGTTTGGAAAGGATGACATCTGAAATTTGAATTCCAAGTTATAGTTCTCAAAGCACTGTAACTTGTATTAATAACATAATACATATTAATTTTTTAAACTTTTCTGTAAGCTAAATGAAGGCTTTCTTCTAATAATGGTTTCATTAAAAGAAATCTACTACCCCAGCAAATCATTAACCAACCTCTACATGTTTCTTTTCTTGGTAATACAGATCCACAAGTTTCTTACAGACATCACACCACTTCCGTTTGTCAACACTTAAAATGAAGAAAAAAAAAAAAGGGGGTGGGGATTTTGAATTTGATTAGTGAAAACAACCAAGGACTTTGGACACAAAAATTAAAATATTCCCTAAATAAACCAGGCACTATTTTAAATTAGAACATACCCTTTATTATACTAGAGTAAAATTTTATAAAATGAACCTTTCATAAAAAATAAAAAGTTTAAGAAATATTATCTACCATTATATTGACTGAAAAATATCAAAGTTCTCCAATTAGTCAATCCTCTTACTATTAGTGTTGCAATCAAAATCAAGAGATTCCATAACAATAGTTTCAAAGAAAAATAATTCCCAATTCCCAGTAAATGTATGGAATATTTCTTCAGCATTTTTAATCAATTTATCCTAACTCAAGCCTTTAAAAAAACTATCCTTTCCCCATACACTGATTACCTTTCATAAAGATCCAGGAGCTTTTGGTAAACACCAGGTAAGTCATCCTTGGCATTTACTTGATTACATTTCTCATACAGGCTTGCTAACCCCTAAAAGAGGAAACAGTAGAGATTATTTTTCCAAAAACTTCTAGTGTGCTCACATTTATGTTGCCAAATAAAGTGACAATCCATAAAAATGATTTATGACAGAGATTATGATAATTTAGAGATGAAATAATAAGTCTAGGATTTGCCTCCAAATAATTGAGGGTGGGAGGGAGGAGACGAAAGTATAAATGAAAAAATATTGGCTGTGGCGTTCCCACTGTGGCACAATAGGTTAAGGATCCGACTGTAGCAGCTCGGGTAGCTGCAGAGGCATGGGTTCAATCCTCAGGCTGGCATAGTATGTTAAAAGATCCAGGGCTGCCACACCTGAGGTCACAGCTGAGGCTCAGATTCAGTCCCTGGCCCTGGAATTTCCATATGCCATGGGTGCAAGCCGAACAGAAGAAAAAAGAGAAAAAAAAAGTTAAAATATTGGCCATGAATAGATTTTTTTTTTTTTTGCTGTTTTCATCTAACACATGAATAGATTTTTATTGAAGCTAGATGATGGGCATAGAAGGGTTCACTTTATTATTCTCTTTACTTGTGAAAATTTATTTAAAGAAAATAAAAAATACCTTCTAATAATTATTATACAGTCTGAACTCCTAAGATGTTAACACGTGACACAACTTTTTTTTTTTTACTTTTATATGTAGTGGGTTTTTTTTACTTACAGTTGATTTACAATGTTGTGCTAATTTCTGTTGCACAGCAAAGTGTTATACATATACATACATTTTTTATATTCCTTTCCATTATGGTTTACCCCAGAAAATCAGATACAGTTCTGTGCTATACAGTAGGACCTTGCTTTATATCCTTTCTAAATGTAATAGTTTGCATCTACTACCCCAAACCCCCAGTCTATTCCTCTCCCTCCTCCCTCCGCCTTGGCAACCACAAGTCTCTCTAGGTCTGTGAGTCTGTTTCTGTTTTGTACACGGGTTCATTTGTGTCATATTTTAGATTCTACATATAAGTGATATCATGTGGTATTTGTCCTTCTCTTTCCGATTTACTTCATTTAGTATAATCTCTAGTTGTATCCATGTTGCTGCAAGTGGCATTATTTTGTTCTTTTTATGGCTGAGTAGTATTCCACTGTGTACATGTACCACATCTTCCTAATCCATTCATCTGTCAATGGACATTCAGGCTACTGTGAATAGCACTGCAATGAACACTGGGTATATATATCCCTTTGAATCATTGTTTCTTTCAGATATATGTGCAGGAGTGGGATTGCTGAAATACATGATAGTTCTATTTCACTTTTCTGAGGAAGCTCCATACTGTTTTTCATAGAGGCTGCACTAACTTACATTCCTACCAACAGTGTAGGAGGGTTTTCTTTCCTCCACATCCTCTCCAGCATTTGTTATCTGTAGACTTTTAATGATGGCCAGTCCAGTGGTACTTCGTTGTAGTTTTGATTTGGATTTCTTTAATAATCAGTGATGTCAAACATCTTTTCATCTGTATAATGGCCATCTGTATGCCTTCTTTGGAGAAATGTCTTTTTAGGTCTTCTGCACATTTTTCGATTGGGTTTGTTGTTGTTTGTTGCTGGGTTGTATGAGCTGTTTGCACATTTCAGAGATTAAGCCCTCGTGGATCTCATCGTTTACAACTATTTTCTCCCATGTTGCAGGTCGTCCTTTCTTTTTTTTTTTCTTTCTTTTTTTTTTTAAATGGTTTTCTTTGCTATCCAAAGGTGTGTAAGTTTGATTAGGTCTCACTGGTTTATTTTTGTTTTTATTTCTATTGCCTTTGGAGACTGACCTAAGAAAACACTGGTATGATTTAGGTCAGAGAATGTTTTGTCTATGCTCTCTTTTAGGAGTTTTATGGTGTTGTGTCTTATGTTTAAGTCTTTTAAGACATTTTATTTTTATACATGGTGCGAGGGTATGTTCTAACTTTACTGATTTACATGCAGCTGCAGGTGACACTACTTTTATATTGTCAAACAAGAAAAATCATAGTCTGTGGAAACTGTCATTTTTGCTTCAAATAAAGATCAGATCTCCTAAACCAATGAGTACATAATAAAAGTGGGCATCAGAGAGATGTTAACAGACACCTCTACACTTGTTCTTGTTCATGTTAACCTGAGACGAACAGGTTCATGTTCTCCAGAGCCTATTGCCTCCTACTAATCACAGTTTCTAAGATGTGATTAAAATGTGAAACAAAGTTATTAAATAGGAAAAGGCTGGAGAAGCCAAGTAAATAACACAGAGCTTTAAATAAGAAAAAAGAATTTACCTAGTACTCAAAGAATTTCGATTTTTTATAGCATTTCATTTTTTAAAAACATGTATTAATATACGTTTCTTTTCCCTCAAGTAAACACAAAGAACATTCTTGATAAGTCTCTTATATGCATATATAATTAAGTTAGAGATTTACATAATCATGTTTCAATTTCTGTCCTAACATTTGGAAATAATCTATTGGATTAGATGTTAAATAGTGATAAACACCATCCTTGACACAGCCCTTTTTTTTTTAAACTAAACTTTTACATTTAAAGGATCAATTTTTTTTTCTTATACTGGGTAAATGGAGGTTTAAATGCTTATTTAAAAGCTGGTACTACCTATAGTTTGAAAAACGGGAAAAAGTTTTTTCCTTTAACATAGTAAAAAGAAAAAAGTGTTAACATACCTGCCAAGCTAGTAATTGGTCTGGCTCTAGTTCAGCAGCTTTCTTGTAGGCACCCTGGGCCTGATCAGGTTGTTCTAGCTCGGCTGCAGCAACACCAATAAAAACCCAGGCATTATAGTTATTTTTCTCTTGTTTTAGCACTGCCTGATTTAAAAATCAAAAGAGAAGATCATTAAATTTTGGAAGCTAATGGACAAACAATAATAAAAAGACAGTCTACCTAAGAGTCAGGAAATCTGGATCTACCACTCACTGGGTGATTTTAAGGACACCCTTTGGAGTTACCATCATGGCTCAGTGGTTAAGGAACTCAGCTAGCATTCATGAGGACTCGGGTTCACACTCTGGCCCACTCAGTGGGTTAAGGATCTGGCATTGCCGTGAGCTGTGGTGCAGGTCACAGAGGTGGCTCAGATCCCGAGCTGCTGTGGCTATGGCATAGGCCAGAGGCTACGGCTCCAATTAGACCCCTCGCCTGGGAACCTCCATATGCTGCCAGTGTGGCCCTAAAAGACAAAAAGACAAAAAAAAAAAAAATGAACACCCCTTAATATCTCTGGTTTTCAGTTTCCTCAGGGAGAGAGGGAGCCGGACTGGATCGGTGAGTTTAAGGGTTCTGAAATACAAGGTATAATTTTTAAAAGCTGCCCGAGTAATTCTGGTGTTTCTACCAAATGCCTCCCCCTGCCCAGGTATAAAATGAGCAATAAGACTATTCTTACCACCCAACCATCCTACCAGCCTCCACAGCATACTGCTACTAGTCACTCAGAAAACTATTTTCCATATCTTTTCACCTTATCCAACTTTCATATTTTCCTTCACTATGATACATTTCCCCACATTAAACACATAGATTTTTCATTGAAATTAAAGGCTAAGAAGAAGGTTGACTGAATATGACTATACCAAGTATGTTCAAAATAAATAGTAGCTATGGATGTTTAAACAACACCTGCCAGCTAGAATAAAAATTCTACGTACGCCCATTGCTTTCAGAATTAACAACTACTTGCTAAGGTCAAACAGTTTGAAATAGAAAGCAAGGATGTTCTAGTGAAAGAAAAACAAAGCCAGTAGCTAAAACAAAATAGGCTCTTAAATTTTACATAAAGAAAATGAGAACATTTCCATGAGTTGAAGTAGTCAGATTATTAGGCTTATGTGCATCCACATAACACTTCTAGCAATCTCTCACTAATATAAAGCACAAGCTCCACTCTATCCCATAATGCTACCTTCCAAAAAACCAGCAACAATGAGCTAACCACCAAAGCCAAGCTCCAAACACCGGGGCCTTGTTAACACTGTGTCCCCAAAACCAACATAACTGCTGAGCAAATAATAAATGCCATAGTCAACCGGTAATCGTTAAGAACCTGCTGTGTGCCCGATGACCAGGGTTTCGGAATCTGAAACATACTTTTCAGGTAATAATTATAACAGTGTATTGAAAGCAGCTATGAAGTTCTGAGATAACATAAAAGAAAAAGTACTGACTCCAAACTCCATCAGAGCAGGCAGAGCAGAGCAGGTTCCCAGAACAGGACCCTGGGTTACAGAGGCAGACAGAGCGATAATCAGACAATAAACAGCCAACACACTAAGGTGCAACACCTCGCCACTAAAAATTTCATTTAGTCTCAACCAACATTCTAGGTTAGTACGCAAAGTAACCACACATTTGCCACTGACTAGTTCTCATCTTTGCTTTCTATTTGAGTCTCTCTGGTATAAATTACAAACTGCTTGGAGTAATTCATATCTGAATCAAAAGAAGGCTGCCATGGTACTGCTGTATATAGTACTAGAAACAGATTCATACTTTTTTTCATTATATCAGCCTAGTGCTGAAGGAAACAGCTCCTCCCTCTCTCCCACCTCCTCCTTCTCTCCCCTAGTTTTCTTCCTCCTTCTCTCCCCTAGTTTTAACTGACTGCCCACCTTCTTCTAGATCAGGATTAGTTTTGTCATGGCCTTCATCCCTGCTGGACTCAGTCACCACTAGGAACCTAACTTCACAAGGGAATCCTTTACCCCTTAAGATGCTCGTTCTATTTTACTATGTATTTCCCCCATCTTACCCAGTTCTCTCCCTTCCACTGTCCTAAACTCTTTACTGCAATCTCTGGAATTCCCAATCTGGACCAGCCAAGGTCGCTCTCTATTTTCAGCCTTTCTTTTAACTGTGCCAAGTTCTACCTCGATGAAACTTGGCTATTCCTCCACAGATCTTAGGTGCTGCAAGTGATTTCTTTTGTCATACCTTCCACATACCACAGACCAGCAGGTGATGAAAAATTCTCCTTGCTCACACTGTCACCTTCATTCTTCCACTGCTGTTCTCCAGTATCTTTGAAGGTCAAGCTATTCAGCTATACTGCAAAAAACTGTCCTTCTTGTTGCTACAATCCACCAAACTTCTAGGAACTCCCTTTTCCTTCAGTAAAAATACTGCATCCTTCCTCTCCACCTCAGCTCCTGTAATCACTCTAACATTCATGTGGATGACCCACCGAACACCATGGTCTCCCGGTTACCTACCCTCAGCACTATTCAGCCATCTAAAACCTAGATCCCCAGTATGCACCTCTCCTATCTTGTCAGTTCAATTACTGTAACAGTAACAATTCTTTAGCCTCTGTTATGTCCAGTCTTTTTACCTCACCCCCCCTTCACTGTCACCCCATTTCTTAATTCTTATCTTTCTTTTCCCAGCTTAGACTCCATAACCCATCACTGTCAACAACATCCTCAACGCCTTTGCCTCTCTCTCTCCTCATCTTTCTCACTACCCATACTTGAATTACACCATGCCCATCTCAAAGCCTGAGAAGTTGAACATGAACGAAGAAACTATACAGCTACACAAAAACTATACAGCTATAACATAATACTTCAAATGGACATTCACCAGGGCCTAATAATCCTTCTAATCCTTACTGGTAAGTTTCTTTTCCCACTATGAGTAACAGCTATTTCATACCTTCTTTTATATCAAACTTTCTATACAACTCCTCTTCCATCCTCAGCTTATACATCACTAAGAAAATAGAAGCCATCAGAGTGGAGCATTTATCTTCCCACCCCCAAATCTACAAAACTCACAGCTATGGATGTGCACCTATCTTCATTCCTGTCAAGATGGAAGATGATCAAAGGCCCTCCTCTCAAGCTCTGAATCCTAGCCACACTCACCTTCCCCAGGACTTATTTCTGCAGCTACCTAGCATCTCACCTACACCTTCAATGCCTCCCTCTGGAGTGGAACGTTCCCATCAGCATATAAAGGGGCTTTAGAATCCTGATTCTCCCAGCCATAAACCAAATAGAATTAAAATGTCAACATATCGTTAAAGAATGAAAACTTTAAGATACAACAGTGTTCCATCACACAACCCATCAAAACATACTTGAGAGACGTTCGGGTTTTGAGAACTTGGCTTTGATAAGTTACCAATAAAGAGAAAGTCAAAAACTAAGTGGCAGAGGTAGGTTATCCGTGCACAGTTATCTGTGCTCAACTGCTCTCTGATGGTTCTACTAAGTGGCCTTACCACTTCTGTTACATTTAGACAGTAAATGATTCACATACTACAAAATCTGTGATGCTCATAAACAGGTAAGATAGTACTGGGGAAGAAAAAAAATAGTGTTACCTTACAATGTTTCAAAGCTTCTTTGTATTCTTTGTTTCTGATTGCATCTCTAGCACTTTTTAGAGCAGTCTTTACTTCCTTGCTGGACATTCTGTCAAAGTAAAAAGCACGAATGAACCTGCAATGATACCTGCCTAACTGTAACATTTCCAATAAACTTAAGCAATTTAACCTCTGAAAAAAGCATATGTAATTCCTTCTACATGGAACATTCTTTCCCCTAAAGTAAACATAGCTTATTTCCTCATCTCTTCAATTTTTTCTTAAATGGCACTTCTTCAGTGGAACCTTCCCAGGCCACACTATTTAAAATTTCAACATTTCCTTCCCCTCTACTCTCAACCACTACATTCCTCCCTAACATTGCATTTACCTTTCTTCAAAACACTTAACACCAACTAATTTATTATTACATATTACTATATATTTTACCTATTTATCTTATTTATTATCTGTTCCCCAACCCCCACCAAAATGTAAGTTCCAAGTATGCAAGGATTTTTGTCTGCTATTGTTGGGTTATTATTGCTGTTTAACTGTTGCATCCTCAGCACTTAGTATCTGAAATATTGCATATATTAATAAATATTTGTTGAAATTGAGTTGTATTTGAATTATATTCACTCTCCGTATAGTAGGCTAAAACATAGATGATCTTAAGGACCAGGACCCAAAACATTCAGCAATATCAATCCAACTCCACACAAAGCAAGTAGAATAATCCAAAGTCACAGAGTAAAAACACTAACACAAATATATTTCAGTAATTACAACATAAAAGTTTAAAAAAGCATTCTGTTTTAATATTAGCATCTATAAAATGTAAACCAGGATATTAGCTCTCTTCACAGTAAGGATTACTTTAGGATTACAGTAATATAGTATTCTCTGTAATACAGTATTCTTTGGAGAGAAATATATGTAATGTTTACTCTTAAATGAAGGCAATGAATATGCAAGAGGACTATATGCTAATTTCAGCCATAAAAATATCTTTCAATTGGTAGGCAAAGTATTTCTTCATTTAATCTTAAAACACAAAATATATTAACTTAATTTTAAATAAACTATCTTAAGATCTCACAACTTATTCTGGTTTACCAATAAACAAGTCAAATTCGATCAAAATTTGATGTTGAAAAAAAAGAATCACTTATATTTTTTGCCAAATTCACTGAACTCTAATCTCAAGAAGGTAAAACAAAGCTAGGTAAATATTAGGTCATTATATTACCACAAAGTTCAAGGCAGTAAAATGAACCAAGAAGATGACTTGCTAACATGGTACATTAACAGTGCTTTACATCTAAAGAGGCTAACATTTAAGAAGCTAGGGAACTTAAAAGGAAAAAAAAAAAGCAATCCTTTTGACTCAAAGAATTTGATTCAAATAATATAAAAATTAAGATATCCACTTATGGGAGTTCCCGTCATAGCTCAGCGGTAACGAACCCGACTAGGATCCCTGAGGACGTGGGTTCAATCCCTAGCCTTGCTCAGTGGATTAAGGATCGAGTGTTGCTATGAGCTGTGGTGTAGGTCACAGTAGCAGCTCATATCCCATGTTGCTGTGGCTATGGTGTAGGCCAGCAGCTACAGCTCCAATTCGACCCCTGGCTTGGGAACTCCCATATGCCAGGGGTATGGCCCTAAAAAAATATGTGGAATCTAAAATACAGTACAAATGTAAGTAATAAAAAAAAACAAATATCCATTAAAAAAAATAAAATAAAATAAAATAAAATAAAATATGGCACAAATGAACCCATCTACAGAACAGAAACAAACTAATGGACATAGAGAACAGACTTGTGGTTGCCCAGTGAGAGGTGGAGGGAATGGGGTGGACTGGTAGTTTGGGGTTAGTAGAGGTAAACTATGACATTTAGAATGGATAAGCAATGAGATCCTACTGTACAGCACATGAAACTATATCCAATTATTTGTGATAGACATGATGGAAGATAATATAAGAAAAAGAATGTACATATAAGTACAACTGGATCACTCAGCAGAAATTGACAGAACATTATAAATCATCTATAATAAATTTTTAATTAAGATATCATAATTACAATTTACTTGCAGCCAGTACAAGATTTTTCTCCTAGTTATCACAATTAAAGAAATACTTCTCATATGCTTTTATTTTAGAAACTGCTGTTACCTGAAATTATCTTGGCATAAATTTATAGATGCAAACTTCAGAAGGATTTTTTTTTTTGTAGTCTACAAATCTTGTTTGGAGCAGGCAACAAATTCCAATGCTGACTTCACATTAAATTTCTCACACCAACGTTATCTTTCGTAGATAATCCTGCAAACTAAAAAGAGAACGTCAATGATAATGACTATAATTTGGACCAACAGACAGGGATAGAAAGAGACAGCCTAGAAAAATAAATCAAAAGATGTCCAAGTTAAAAAAGAACAAAAACAGGGAGTTGCCGTTGTGGCTCAGCATGTTCCCGACAGTCTCCATGAGGATTCGGATTCAATCCCTGGCCTTGATCAGTGGGTTAACGATCCGGTGTTGCCACAAGCTGCATCACAGGTGGAAGATGTGGACTGGATCCAGCGTTGCTGTGGCTATGGTGTGGACCTACAGACGCAGCTCCAGTTAGACCCCCTAGCTTGGGAACTTCCATACGCTTCAGGTGTGGCCATTAAAGAAAGAAAGAGAAAAGGAAAGAGAGAGAGAGAGAGAAAGAGAGAGAGAGAGAGAGAGGAAGAAAGAAAGAAAGAAAGAAAGAAAGAAAGAAAGAAAGAAAGAAAGAAAGAAAGAAAGAAAGAAAGAAAGAAAGAAAGGAAGGAAGGAAGGGAAAGAAAGAGAGGGAGGAAGGAAGAAAGAAAAACCGTTTCAAGATGAGTTCAACCAAAAAGCAAAAAGAAGAATGCGACTTTTCCAAGACAAAGATCACCATCATCATACATCAGTGATGTATACTGATGTATACTTTGTATACTGATGTATACTGATGTATACTGATGTATACTTTGTCTTTTCCAAGACAAAGACCACCATCACCATACATCAGTGATGTATACTAACAGTACAAATAAATTCATGTGGATGAGAAAGACCAAAAAAAAAAAAAGGACCTAAGGCATAGGAGTCATTAGAGAACCAAATCCTAAACTACGGATAACAAGAGCAAATGCAATAGAAGTTCAGAGAAGTGTGGTGTGAAGTAAATAACAGCTACTAGATAGGGAAAGGATTTAAGAATGGAGGGAAGAAGGAAAACTACTCATCAGCAAAGTCAGAGAGACAAGCATGATTGTGGCAGGTGCAGGAAATAAGGAAACCGGGCTGAACGGAAAAAAAGGACTTGCAGCAGGCTAGGTAGGCAAAGTAGTGCATCAGATTCCAGAAGACATTAAAAGTGAGACAGATGAGTCTGGACTTACATGGAGCAGCAAACACAGAGCTGTTAAAAGTTTCTAAGTAGTTTAAGGGGGAAAAAAAAAAAAGACCACATGAGACAAATCTATTCTCCTCTTGGTAAACAACTGTAGTGTTCAATACCCTTCTTTCTCCCTGTATCACCTTCTCTTGCTACAGAGAAATCCTCTATTCTCTTCCTATTCCTTCTTCATTTAATTTGACATTTAACGTATAGCTAGCGCTGAGGCCCTCTCTCATCCCCTAATACACACACACACACACACACACACACACACATACATATTGGGCACTTTACTTTACTTGTAAGCCTATTTCCTCAGTGGTAAAGTGAGGATGACATCAGTGACCTGATACATACAGAGATGAGTACGTGCACACAGTATCTATTAGTTGTGTTCTCCTTATCTCCTGCCACCTTTCAATCAACTTCATTATTTTCTTCCCATTCCTAACCCACAGTAGTTATTATACACTTTCTCTATACATCTAAAACCCCCAATCCTTCCTTTCTTGATCTCTCAAGTAACCTTCTTGCCTATATTCCTCAAAAGGTGGCTATCATCAAACACAAGTATCCTCTTCAAATCAGTCATTACACACAAATACTAGAGTAAAGCCTGCAATAGAGACCATGCCTTCCTCTGAACCAGCATTTATTGGCTGAGCTATTCAACTGAAATATAACAAATGCTTTATGTTCTATACAGAGGTATTCTGTCTCTCAGATTAAAAAAAAAAAATCCCTAAGTACAGGTAACACATTTTTGGAGTTTCCTATGTGTCCAACTCCTACTTAGTACTATGATCTTCCAGCTTCCAAAGTCTACTCAAATTAGTTTCTCATTTCCCCACTGTCAAAAGCAATAATTAACAATTTGCTCAAGTGAGAAAGGAAGAATCCCTTTCTCAATATTAGTTCATATTACTTTTTCACCAACCCCCAACAATTTCATCATCGTCTTTACTTCTTTCATTCAGCCTATCACACTTCCTTCAGGCTAACCCAAACGCTACATTCATTTCAAGGCCAAATTCAAGTGTTAAGCATAAAGTCTTCTTGGACAAATCTTACACTGGTCTGAACTTCTAACACTCATTGTCTATATTAACATTTCCAAAATGTTAATAATTTATATTACTTATACTACTCTAAGTTAAGGTTAGTAACTTATGTTACTTATACTACTATGGAACACATGTCAATGAATAGTAATTATCATTTTGAAGCACACTAGCATTCTCCAAAGTACCATTTGGAATATTCTGGTTTGAGGGTTTTGTTTGGCAATTAAATGTACTTTTTGATATCTTTTATGCTGTTATTAAATGTACAGGTCTATATGTGTTTGTTTTTCATAACTAGACTGGAAGTTCCTTAGGAACAAAGACGATTTCTACTACTCTCTTTTATTTCCTAGTGTCTTAATACACTGTGAATATTCAGCAAGTATTCACAAAACTACAGAAGGTGAAGAAAATACTGAATTTATCCCATATGGTCACTAATTGCACACTTAGCCTCCTTTTCTTAGGGCAGAATATAGTGCTGCTGGTGTGCTGGACATTAAAAAAAAAAAAACACTATGAAGAACCGAAACCCAGACCAAAACTTTCAACTGAAGACTTTTCTGAACACAGAATTAAGTATTTCACTAAAAAAGTTCCCCTCATGCACAAATCTTTAACTGATGACTTAAACACACAATGTAGCCCTACCCTCACTACAGCACACTATATAAATATTATGAACACACAGGGAGATGCCCAAAGACATCTCAAAAGTACCTTTTTTGAGAGGGTAAGTTGTTATAATTAGCAAACATGCTTTACTTCCAGAAAATAGTGATCAAATAACAAAAAAACCTGAAATTACATAATTACCCAAAAGAACCTGGGAAGGCCGGTGGGGGGGGAGATGGTGGGGAAGGTGAGAAGGGTTGTTGCAAGGGAGAGATTATCCATGTAAAACTGTAGATAAACAGATTAATGAATTGAACCTGAGTTCGAAATTAAGAATTTTTAATAATGAGACCTGTACAAATATAGAATGGGCTGCTCAAAGGAAGTGTTTCCCATCACTGGAGATGAAAAGGCAAAGACTGCATAATCCACTTGGCAGGGATATTGCAGGACAAATTGAATGTCAGAGGAGAAGTAAGACAAGACAGAAGCCTCTTAGATTCTTGCAGCACTATATGTCTGGGGCCCTAAAATATCCCCTATGCTCCAACCCACTTCAGCACATGCTCCCACTGACACTTCCGAGGGGAAAGAGAGGAGCAAAAAAATGTGTCGCTGTCATCCTGACTGGGAACTCAGAATACACATCCTGTGAAAACAAGGCCAGAGAGCAAACAATTTACAAAATCAATACTATACCATAGCTAAAATTAAATATATCTTTATGAATCTAAATGTCAGTCAACACTGTATGGTAAAATGTGTTCTACAGTTCGAATTAACTCAAAACAAATATTTGAAATATCCTGTTCATGAGGAAACACATGCGTATTACCCATGTGTATTACCCATGCGTATTCGGGCTGTATTATTTCACTTTTTCCCCCTAGAATGTGAGTTCCTTTTGGACAGGGACTATTGTTTATATACTTGTAGAATCCCATCGATCTGCTTGATAAATAAGGCTACTTCACTAACAAAGCATAAGTTCTCTAAAATGCCATGGCATTTTGCAATCAGAGACAGACCACTACAATGAGTTAGGGCACAGACTGCTCAAATTCAAGTCCTACTCAGAATGGCTCCCCGTGCAACCTTGGACAAGTCACTTAACCTATCCAAGTCTCAGTTTTCCTCTTTGGAAAAAAAAAAATGGTGAAAATGAGGATTACAGAAAATATCCCATGTACAAGTACCTGGCACACATTAAGTGTTCAATAAATGCTTGGTATAACGATCAGCACATAATAAGTGCCATGTGAGTACTAAATAAGTAACTTCTGTCCCCTTTTCCAAAAAACAGCAAAAAAGAAAAAAAAACAGTCAGATATTAGCATTAAGAAATGACTATGTAAATAAATACTACGACTCCTTTTCTTGTCAAAACATTAAAGCCACTAACAGGACACACAAATTATATACCTTAAACTATAATAATGAAATCAGGAATCTGGCTTTGGGACATAAATTTGCTTCTTACAGGTTTCCTCAAAGGAGTTCAAGAGTCAAAAGGACCAGTGATTTCTTCAAAACCAAGGCAGCAAAACAATGGAATTCTGAACCTACGTCAGTTAATCGAACACGTCACACAACGCAACATTTCTTCCCCTGAGAGTCCGTTCAGCTTCTCTCCTTTGCATTCCGAAGGCAAGGTGCACCCAAGCTTATTTATCTCCACCTAGAACCGAAACTTTTCTTACTAGGCCCCGCTCCTCACCCCACCGGAACATAATAAATCCTTACTGCACCGGCAAAGCGGAGAATAGGATGAGGCAAGCTAGAAATATCCTTGAGAGGAAGGTATTCGAGGGGGCCACAAAGTATCCATATCGCATCTTAGGCGGTCCAGACAGAGGCCCCACAGAGAACCACCCAATCCAGCTTAAGTGACAGACGCGCTGCCACCTCATCATCGCCCGGTTCACGGTCTCACCTAACACTCTGTCACTATTGCTCCACTCAAAACGAGCAGCCTCGGCCCCTGACCCTTTCTCTTTGTATGTACCATTTCAATTGCCTACCGGCTCCAACTCTGCAAAAAGTTATAGCAACCAAGACCCACCTGGGCAGATGATTCTCCTACAAACCCTCAGTGTGGAGCCAGGGCGCATGCGCACTTCCCAGGCACGGCTCATGTGATTGGAAATAGCTCGGTGTTTGATTAAAAGGTCTTAACGTGAGTTGCTGGGGGGCGGGGGTAGGGAGGCACCTCCTTTGCGCATGTGCTCACTCCGTGCCTTATGGGAGTTGTAGTTCTGCCAGTGAAGTTTTGAGGAAGCCGAATTGCGCTGTCTGGGGTCCCCGCCCTCTTCTTCTCCCGAGCGAGTTCCTAGAGGGAGGGGCGGACCCAGAGGCCCCGCTCCCAGAACGCCGCGCAGTGATGCTGCTGCTGTGGGTGTGCGTGGTTGCAACCTCGGCGCTGGCAGCACCATCTCCTGGGGCAGGTGGGCTGAGGCAGGGAGCAGTTCAGGCTTGGCCAGATGCGCCTAACGTGGTGCTAGTCGTGAGCGACTCCTTCGTAAGTACCAAGAGGCAGGGGAGGGGTTGCCACGCTACACTCCCTCCACCGGCCCACAGCCCTTCCTGTGCTGCAGGCTTTGGGGAGCAGAATCTGAGACTTTCAAACATGCTTTATACCCCAATGCAATGTAAAAGATATTTTATCTTGAGGCCTGTACACATGTACATGCACCACATGAATATGCATATTACACAGTAAGTAAAACGCACTCCGATTAGCATCTTTAAAAAATTTTTAATTGCTGGTTTCGACTAAATTATCTTACCACTACTAATAAACTTTCACTCCATACACCCGCTTGATTCAGTTGTGGGGGAAAATAACATTCAGCATCAACATAAAAGCCTGTTAGCTTTCCACTCAACGTTATTTTTACTACCCAGGTGATAGTCCTTTTAGTGCTGAATTATACGCAATAGTTGACATAATTTGATCCACTTTCCATATTCCACACAGATTGTGTATGTGTGTATGTTGTTGTTTAATCTCAAACTTGAACAGTTTTTGGAACTTTCCCAAGACATCAGCTAAAAAGAATACTACTGTCAACATTACCTAATACTTTCAGCATTATCCATGATATTAAAACTACAGCTTGGACAAATGTTTGGTTGCTAATTACAATATTAATTTACTATAACTGGGTATTACTGTGGTCACATAAATTGCCGGTGTGAAACACGTCCAACTCCAAAGAGTGTTTTTAATCATTACGTTGTATTGCCTTCTTCATAAATGATGATTAAAATTTCACAATCAGGATAGACCCATAAGATTTGTTGAGAATATTACTTAAAAGTAATCTCTATGATTATCTAAACTTAGAGAACAGGCAATATTGGAGGGTAACATGAAAGTGGTTTATTAAGGAGTGCTCTTGAGATCAAAGGGAAAGGAAGGAAGCACCGTTGTACAGAGAGAGAAGTTGAGTTTTGTCACAGTGGGGGGCCTCAGCTGATCTTATGGGTAGTTATCAAACTAGTATGATACTTCAGAACTGTTTCCATTTGGGGTGAGAGGACCAGGCCTTTGTACCCTCATATTGGATGGCTGTTACTTGTGGAATGCTCCCAGAATGGGGCACCGTTTTGGACAAGGCATCTCTCTTCAGCAGAAGCGATCTTTCATTCCTAAAAGGGCATCTAGGTGGTGCATCATAACATCCTAGATACTTCCAAGATGGCTGAAATATTTGTTTTTTTTAAGTACAGTGTGAACACATAGATTTTTAAATATTTGTGTATACAAATGCATAAATATTGTATGCAGACTTATGAATGTAGAAGCAAAGATCTTGAAAAAATACTAGTAAGTCAAATTTAGCAATATATATAAAGGATTATACCCCATGACTAAGTGTGATTTAGCCCCAGAATGTAAGGTGGGTTTAATATCTGAAAATCAGTCAGTGTAAAAGACCACATTACTTGAATAAAGAGCAAAAACACATGATCATTTCCGGAGATGCAGAAAGAGTATTTAACAATAGTTTAATAACCCTTCATAATAAAAGCACTCAAGTAGAAATAGAAGAGAATTTCTTCAACTGGATAAACATTTATATAAAAAAAAAAAAAGCCACAGCTAATGTTATTGTTAACTAAAAAAGACTGATTGTTTTCTCCCAAAGATCAGGAATAAGACAGTACTATCTTCTCACTATGTCTATTCATCAATTATGCTAGAGATTCTAGGCAGGGATTTAGACAAGAAAATGAAATAAAGTCATCTAGATTGGGGGAAAAAGTATAAAGTATCTCTATTTGTAGATAACAAAATCTTGTGTAAAGAAAATCCTAGGGAATCCACACTAAAACTTTTAGAGCCAGTAAGTTAGTCTAGCAAAGCTGTAGGATATAGGATCAACATAAAAAAATAAAGTATATTTTTATCAGTTGATTGATGAACTGAAAATAAAATTAAGAGAACAATTCTCTTTAAAATAGCATCAAAAATGAAATACTTAGGGAGTTCCCGTCGTGACTCAGTGGTTAACGAATCCGACTAAGAACCATGAGGTTGCGGGTTCGATCCCTGGCCTTGCTCAGTGGGTTAACGATCAGGCGTTGCCTTGAGCTGTGGTATAGGTTGCAGACGCGGCTCGGATCCCGCGTTGCTGTGGCTGTGGTGTAGGCCAGTGGCTACAGCTCCAATTAGACCCCTAGCCTGGGAACCTCCATATGCCACGAGTGCAGCCCTAGAAAAGGCAAAAAAGACAAAAAAAAAGAAAAGAAATACTTAGGAATAAATCTAATCAAAGAAGTTCAATTCTTATCCTCTGAAAACAACAAAACATTGTTGAAAGACATTAAAGATCACCTAAGTAAAAAGATATCTCATGATTATGAAATTAGATTTAATATTGTTAATACAGTAGTAATTACCAAACTGAAATACAGATTCAATACACTCTCTATAAAAATCTGACGTTTTTGCAGAAAGAGAAAAATGCATCCTAAAATTCATATGGAAATTAAAGGGACCCAGAATACTCAAGATAATCTTGTAAGAGAAGAACAAAATTGAAGGACTTCTATTTTCTAATTTCAAAGCTTACTTTCTAACTTCAAAGTAATCAAGACAGTGTGTTATTGGCATAACAGTAGATAGACAGACATATGCCAATGGAATAGAATTGAAAGAGAAAGAAACTCACATTTATGGTTAATAGACTTTTCAATAAAAGTGCAAAGAATAATCTTTTCAACAAACAATGCTGAGGAGTTCCCGCCGTGGTGCAGTGGGTTAAGGATCCAGGATCCAGCGCTATCTCTGCAGTAGCACCAATTACTGCTGAGGTGAGGGTTCAATTCCCTGCCCGGCATAGTGGGTTAAGGATCCAGCTCTGATAGAGGTCACAGCTGTGGCTTAGATTCCATCTCTGGCCCAGGAGTTTCCGTATTCCAAGGTTTAGCCAAAAACAAAACAACAACAAAAAATAGTGCTGGGAAAACCAAGTAACCACATGCAAAATGCTTCACACCATTTTCAAAAAGTACCTCAAAATGAACTGGGTGAACCAAACATTAAAACTGTGAAACTCTTAGAAGAAAACGTAAGTGCAAATCTCTTGTGACCTTAGATTAGTCAATTTAAAATGGGCAAATGTAGCACAGTAGGTTAAGAATCTGACTGCAGCAGCTCGAGTTGCTGCAGAGGCTCAGGTTTTGTCCCTGGCCCAGTGGAATGGATTAAAGGATCCAGCATTGCTATAGCATAAGTATCAGCTGAGTCTGGGATCAGCCTCTGTCCCAGGAACTTCCATATGCCATAGGTACAGTCATAAAAATAAAAACAAACAAAAGAATGAACAAAATATCTGAATAGGCAGTTCTCCAAAGAAGATATACAAATGGCCAATAAACACATGAAAAGAAACTCAATATTAGGGAAATCCAAATCAAAACCACAATCAGACACCAATTCACACCCACTAAGGTGGCTATAATCAAAAAGACCTTTTGGAGGAGGGGAAATAGAAAGTCTAATTTTCTCATCTTTAAAGACAGCGTCAAAGTTGGAACACATAGCTTAAAAAAGAAAAAAGGATTCCAGTCTTTTATAGTCTATCAATATTTATTTGATAAACTTTAAAGGGACACTTTTGGAAGCCCGATATTTGTATTAAAAGAGGTTTATCTGAAGATAAGCAGTTACCTCAGTTTCATCCTTCTTGCTGAAACACAATGCTGGTATGTCTAAAATTCTAATAAATGTCAATGATACTTAAAAAAAAGACTTTTTTAACCTTTTTGCTCTTTCCAAAAGGTTGTTTTTTCTCAATTCCATTCCAAAATGCATTATCTCCAACCCAAACATCTCTTCTAATCTTGAGGCTCCTTTATCTAGCTGCCTAACTGTTATCCTCATTTATGTCTTGCAGGACACTTTACATGCCCCTTAAATTATTTGAATGGCTGATCCTTATCCTTCTTTAGGTCTGACTTCCTAAAGAAGCCTCCCCAGTTCACTCTATCAAAGTAGGTCTCCCTTGTTATTCTGTATCTTATGCTTTTTCAAAGCACATATGACAATAATTTGTAATTATTCTTGATTTATGTTTTTTGCCTTCCCCACTAGACTGTAAGCTTCATGAGGCCAGCGAATCTGTTTTTATTTTTTTCTCAACCATTGTATCTCTAGATCTTTCACAGTGCCTGGCACATAATAAATCAATATACATTGGCTTAATCGTCCTTTATCCCCCAAAAGAAACTTTTGAGGAAGCCCTTTAATGTATTTACTACCTTCTAATGGATCAAAATATCACATTACATTGAATTTTCAATATTATGAACCAGAGAATGATAACCATTTCTATTCTTGTTTTTATCTTTTGAGGATTCTTGGGCTTATACTGAAGTCTTTTGCTGCTTGTGAATTTTATAGTTAAAGGAAATGCTTTTCTTCTTTTATTCCAGGATGGAAGGCTAACATTTTATCCAGGAAGTCAGGTAGTGAAACTTCCTTTTATCAACTTCATGAAAGCACATGGCACTTCCTTTCTGAATGCCTACACAAACTCTCCAATCTGTTGCCCATCACGTGCAGGTATGAACAAGTTTAATATTACTGGAAGTGGCCCCACAATGAAAATGTTTTCACAGCTTAAAAGATTATACCTGGAGTTCTCTGGTGGTCTAGTGGTATGGCTCAGGTCACTGCTGTGTTGCAGGTTCAATCCCTGGTCTAGGAATGTCCACGTGCCACAGGTATGACCAAAAATATATATATATATTAAATTAAAATTTTAAAAATTAAAATAGCACATCAGATACAAAAGAAGTCATAAGGTTAGTTTTGTAAAAAAAAAAAAAAATCATACCCCAAAATGGAATAATAAGTCATTTTTGGCATCTAATAAAAAAATTTTAATATATGTGATGTATGTTTGGAAGTATGTATTGGGCTTTTTTAAGAGTAGGAATTTTATCACCTAAAATGGTGTTTACTTTATATGTGTTATTGTTTCATTTCCCTATGACTGATGACTAAGAATCTTAACGACTATTCAAGCAAATTAGGAAATATCTTTTTTCCAATAAGAGTTCTCTTTCCAAGGAAATTTTTCAGTAAGAGACAGGAAGTTGAGAGGGGACTTCAGGGTATACCACAAAGTAGTTAGAACTTTTCATACATCGGGTTTATCTGTATTTCTTCTCTATTATTTCAGATTACATGCTTTCTCTTACATACATATATCTCTTTCTCTTCAATCTCAGTTCACTTCTATCCCAAGTCTAATCACTCACCTTTATTATAATAATTTAATAGGCATTTTTTAAAGTATAGTTGATTTACAATTGTCAATTTCTGCTGTACAGCAAAGTGACCTATCATACATATATATATATACATTCTTTTTCTCAGATTATCTTCAACAATGTTCTGTCCCAAGTGATTGGATATAGTTCCCTGTGCTGTACAGCAGGACCTTACTGCTTATACATTCTAAATGTAAGAGTTTGCATCTTTAACCCCAAAGTCCCAGTCCATCCCACTCTTTTTCCCTCCCCCTTGACAACCACAAGTCTGTTTTCTATGTTTGTGAGTCTGTTTCTATTCTGTAAGTAGGTTCATTTGTACCATATTTTAGATTCCACATATGAGTGATTAAATAGGCATAGTTTAAATGGCAAAATGTCAATGATACTAAACCATGACTGAGAGATAGGGGAAATTGCCATTTTTATAAATTCTATTCTCTGACAGAGTTGTTTTCTTTTTCCTCTTTCTAATTTATGATTGTTTGCTTTGGAACCCATAAGTAGCATTCAATGATTTTCTTCATAAGCTCCCAACATCATATTCTCTGTAAGTTGAGTCATGAGTTCTTTCACGTACATTTTCAGCACTATCAATTATATAATTAACCAATAATTAAAGTAAACCTAAGCTATATTATAAATGATATTTAAATAATGAAGGACCAGGTATATTTAAAAAAAAAACTTTTGTTGATTTTTTATTCTTTATTGAGCAAGAAGAATTGGCAGTGGACTAGGGTGAGGCAATGACTAGACCATGTCAAGCAAGTCTCTCAGTTTCCTTATGTACAGAGTGCTGCATCTGCTGTGTCCCTCAGAGGGTGGTTTCCAGCATCAAATGAGGTAATGGATTTTAAAAGTGCTCAGTGAACTCTAAATGTCCAAAAATGTTAGGTGATCTTTTTCTGGAAGAAATATGTTTTGGAGAGTTTGAAAGAGAAGGAATAATAGTAATAAAAACTAACGTCTATTGCATTCTTACTGTGTGCCTGGCAATAATCTAAGTGCCTTACATCTCAGTTTATATAATCCTCGCATTTCCGTAAAAGAGGTATTGTTATTATCCCCGTTTTGCAGATGAAAACTAAAGTACTGAAAGGCTAAATAACTTACCAAAGGTCACTCAGTAACTGGCATCATTGGGCTTCAAACCTAGGTAACACCCTATTCCACTCCTCATAAAGAAAGTGATCTGCTAGATTGGAAAAGGATTCAACCATATTAGGTATGTACACAGAAAAGGGAAAAGGAAAATTATTTTTTTTGTTTTGCTGAGATATAATTGACATATAACAGTGTATTAGTTTAAGGTGTACAACATATTCTAGAGAAAATGAGAACATTTCCATGAGTGGAAGCAGTCAGATTATTAGACTTATGTGCATCCACATAACACTTCTAGCAATCTCTCACCAATATACAGCACAAGCTCCACTCTATCCCATAATGCTACCTTCCAAAAAAACCAGCAGCCTTGAGCTAACCACCAAAGCCAAGCTCCAAACACTGGGGCCTTGTTAACACTTGTGTCCCCAATACCAACATAACTGCTGAGCAAATAATAAATGCCATAGTCATCCCATAATCATTGAGAACCTGCTGTCTGCCTGATGACCAGGGTTTCAGAATCCGAAACATACTTTTCAGGAAATAATTGTAACAGTGTACTGAAAGCAGCTATGAAGTTCTGAGGTAACAGAAAAGAAAGAGTACCTGACTCCAAACGCCATCTGCTTAGGCAGAGCAGGGCAGGCTCCCAGAAGGGGTGCTTATACTGAGATACAGAGGCAGGCAGAGCAATAATCAGACAATATACACTACACCAATACACTAAGGTGCAACACCTCGCCACTAAAAATTTCATTTAGTCTCAGTCAGCATTTGCCACTAACTGGTTCCCCATCTTTGCTTTCTATTTTTTCATTTACTTGCATCTTCTTCAATTTCTGTCATAAGTGTCTTATAGTTTTCAGTACACAGGTCTTTCACCTCCTTGATTAAATTCATTCCTAGGCATTTCATTCTTTTTGATGCAATTTGTAAATAGATTTTGGAGGGAATTTCTCTTTCTTATAGTTAATTATTAGTATATTAAAATGCAACTATTTTTGTATATTGATTTTATGTCCTGCAACTATACTGAATGCACTGATCAGTTTTAACAATTTTTTGTGGAGTCTTTATGGTTTTCTATATATAATATGATGTCTCCGTAAATAGGAACTGTTTTATTTCTTATTTGGATGCCTTCTTTATTATATATATAGATATATATATACACACACACACATATATATAATTTTTTTTCCTAACGCTCAGGTTAGGATGTATACTACTATGTTGAATAAGTGGTGAGAGTGGGCACCCTTGTGTCATTCTTGATCTTAGAGGAAAAGCTTTTAGCTTCTTACCACTGAAGACGATATTAACTGTAGGCTTATATTTATTCCCTCTGTACCCAGTTTGTCAAGAGTTTAATTATGAACGGATGTTGAACTTTGTCAGATGCTTTTTCTGCATCTATTGAGGTGATCATATGTTTTTTATCTTTCATTTTGCTAATGCGGTGTATCACATTGATTGATTTATACATGTTGAACCATCTTTGCATTCCTGCAGTACATTCCAATTGATCATGATGTAGGATTTTTTTCAGTGTATTGTTATATTGTTTGCTAATATTTTGTTGAGAATTTTTACACGTATGTTCCTCAGGGATCTTGGCCTGTAATTTTCTTTTCTTGTAGTGTCTTTGTCTTGTTTTGGTATCAGGGTAATGCTGGCCTCATAAAATGATTTTGGAAGTATTTCCTCATCTTCCATTTTTTGGAAGAGTTTGAGAAGGATTGGTTTTAATTCTGCTTTAAACATTTAATAGAATTCACCAGTGAAGCCATCTGTCCTGGACATTTCTTTGTTGGGACATTTTTGATTACTGATCCAATCTCCTTACTCATAATTGTTCAGATTTTCTATTTCTTCATGATTCAATCTTAATAGATTGTATGTCTCTAGGAATTTATCCATTTCTTCCAGTGGTACAATTCTTCATAATAGTCTTTCACAGTCCTTTGTATTTCTGTACTATCAGTTGTAACATCTCTTTAATGTCTAATTTTAAGTCCTCTCTCTTTTTATTTTCTCTTTTTTTTTCTTTTTTGGAAAGTCTAGTTAAGGATTCGTCAATTTTTTTAGTTTTGATGATCTTTTCTGTTTTTGTTTTGGTCCCTCCTTCATTTATTTCTACTCTGATCTTTGTTATTTCCTTTCTTCTACTAACTTTGGGCTTTTGTTTGTTCTTTTTAGTTCCTTGAGATGTAAAATTAAGTTTTTTATTTGATCTATTTATTTTTATTAATGTAGGCATTTATAGCTATGAACTTCTTTCTGCATGCTGTTTGTTTTAGTATGTGGTATTTCCATTTTCATTTGTCTCAGGATTTTTTTGATTTTTCTTTTTGATTTCTTCTTTGGCCCATTGATTGTTCAGGAGCATGCTGTTAAATTCCACATATTTGTGAACTTTCCAGTTTTCTTATTGTGCCTAATTTCTAGTTTCATGTCATTGCGGTCAGAAAAGATGCTTGATATGACTTGTCTTCCAAAGTTTATTGACTTGTTTGCAGCCTAAAATATGATCGTCCTCGAGAATGCTCCATTTGCTCTTGAGAAGAATGTCTACTCTGTTGCTTTTGGATGAAATGTTCTGAAAATATCTGTTAAGCCTGCCTGGCCTAACAGGTAGTTTAAGTGCAGTATTTCCTTATTGATTTTCTGTCTGGAAGATCTACCTGCTGTTGAAAGTAGGGTATTGAAGTCCCCTAGTATTATTGTATTGCAGTCTGTTTCTCCCTTTAGGTCTGTTAATATTTGAAGAAAGATTTATTGAATAAACAATCATAGCTGTAGAAAATGAGACAGAAGACATAGTACACTTAAGTTTTTTGAGGCAAGCCAATACTGTGATGAGAAACTGGGAAAATCTTTGAGGACTTTGGGGAAATGAGATCTGTACTTCATTTGACTGACTTAGAAAGTTAACCAATAAATACTCAGTGATTATTTTTATGCTTGAAAGAAGACTCAAGTCAGGCAGAGTTTATATTTAATTCCAACTGTATTTACCTTAAACAACTTAAACTGTAAGCCTTAGAGACTCACCTGTAAAATGGAAATAGTAACTCATTTCAGTTTTCCCCTTGATAAAATGAGGTACCAATCAAAAATGTTAGGTAAAATATTTAATGAAGGTCTATCTTCTTGCAGAGCACAAGCTCCAAACTAGTAGTCTCTTTTCTCTCTTGGTATAATTGTATAATCATTAAAACAAACTGTTAAGCTTTACACTGATCTCATTTTTCCCCAGCAATGTGGAGTGGCCTCTTCACTCACTTAACAGAATCCTGGAATAACTTTAAGGGCTTAGATCCAAATTACACAACATGGATGGATGTTATGGAGAAGCATGGCTACCGAACACAAAAATTTGGAAAACTGGACTATACTTCAGGACATCACTCCATCAGGTAAAAAAAAATAATTCTAATAGGTAGCCCTCTGCTATAACACATACATATATCCTCCTTGGTTTTTATTTCTCCACAAAGATGAGAGTAAATCTCTTAATCCCTTGATTTCGTTAATTTAGCTAAATCTTTAGCTTTCTTTAATCTTCTTAAAATATTAAAATTACTAATATGCTGATAATTTTGTCTTTCTTAAATATTAAAGGTCTATACAATTGTTTAGTCCATGATTTCTTTTGATTTAGTTATATAATGGCTACTTTATTTTCTTTACAATTTGTTCTAAAGACCATAAACCTGAGTTCCCATTGTGGCTCAGCAGGTTACGAACCCACCATAAATCAGAGTTCCCATTGTGACTCAGCAAATTATGAACCTGACTAGAATCCACGAGGGTA
The DNA here is from genome assembly GCA_004024745.2 of Catagonus wagneri. Lineage (NCBI taxonomy): Eukaryota > Metazoa > Chordata > Mammalia > Artiodactyla > Tayassuidae > Catagonus > Catagonus wagneri. Next base: position 17,301,906 of record PVHT020004020.1, read on the forward strand.
TAGGTTTGATCCCTGGCCTTGCTCAGTGGGTTAAGGATCTGGCATTGCCGTGAGCTGTGGTATAGGTCGCAGATGTGGCTCTGATCCTGCATTGCTGTGGCTGTGGTGTAAGCCAGTAGCTGTGGTTCCAATTCAACACCTAGCCTGGGAACTTCCATATGCCACAGGTGTGACCCTAAAAAGACAAAAATTATAAAGACCATAAATCTTCTTGCTACTTGCTAGTTTGTCACTTCTCTCCAACTTTAGTCTATTCTAAGCTTTTTTTTTCTTTCATTTTACTCAGTCCTAAAATTAGGCAACCAAGTATAGGGGATAAGAGTAGAGATCTAGAATCAGATTGCCTATTTTTGAATCTTACTTCCTCTGTTTACTATTAACCTGTAGTATATCTTGAGAACATTATTGAAGCTAACTGAATTTTAATTCCTTTGTTGTGAGGATTGAATAAAATGTGTCCTAATTTCTTGGAGTTTCACCAGTTTCTCTTCAAAATCCTGCTAATTTTTGGAAAGTACAAGTTAATCCAAAGTAACATAGAACTATTCATATTATCCTGTTTGAAACTGTCTTTCTTTGTTTCCTCAGTCAGTCCAATAATAAAAAGAAATCTAGGGTTGAATACCCTGTACTCCATGTCACTATCACTCTATGTATGAGATGGTTAAAGTACAATCTGAATTTTATTCCTCAGTGGGATAACAACTCCTGGAGTACAGGGGCCCTCTCTCTCTCTCTCTCTCTCTTTTTTCTTTTTAATCTTTTTAGGGCCTCACCCACGGCATATGGAAATTTGCAGCCCAGGGGTCCATTCGGAGCTGCAGCTCCTGGCCTATGCCACAGCCACAGCAACACAGGATCCTAGCTGCATCTGTGACCAACACCACAGCTCACAGCAACTCCCCTGTTTCTCTTTTTCATTACTTTATTCCCACTGCCAACATAGTGCCTATATATTACAAGTATACAATTAAATATCTGTTTAATGAATGAATGGAATAAAAAGTTATGCTTATTATTTGATATACGTTGATATTCTGTCTCACTTAGGGTTAAAAATAAATAAAAGGAAAAAGGCCACATTGGTATTTGGAAGATCAAAAATGGTTTTCAGTAAAACTGCTTGTAGCATATTTTTATTTACTCACCCTCTCACCAGAACTTAGGGAATTGAAATAAGCTATCAAGATTATTTGTATCAGAGGTGTACATACCCACACAGTCATTTGACCAACAGATAGGCTAAAGTTCCTGTTACTAGCATGTCTGAAATCATTACAAGAATTATGGCACATTATGTTTCAGATTTTCCTGTGCAAATCTAAAAATGGGCCTCAGGAAAAAAAAAAAGGTTTTCTCAATATCAAATGTCATAAGTAGGTACATACACTGTTTTTGCTAGACTGACTCAAAATCAAAACTCACTTTTATAACTTGTTGCTATAAGTGAAATTGGCCATTTTTGAACCTGCTTATATTTTTCAGCCAGAATTACAAGTTCCTTTTGTTTATTACTATAAGTCTCTGTCTTTTTTTTGGGGGGGGGGCATCAAGTGATGCTTTTTTCTTGTACCAGGTTAGGGACAATAGTCCAGCTATGTGTACCCTATGCTACACCAGACTGGGAACTTGAAGAGTTACACACTTGTTTCTTCCAGACAACTGTTAGACAAGTGTTGCTGGTACTAATTAAGATACCACTTTCTAACCATAAGACCAATCCAGGTTATCTACTTAGGACCCCAGTATCATCAAATGAGCTTATACTGGATGATTTTAAAGGTTCTTCCTTTCTGAAGTTCTGTGACTTCAGTGGAGTACAGTTACGTGGTTTATAAAGTCCTGATATCAAATCTGCTCCCCTCACATTCTTTGTATTGTGCTTATAAGAGGTTTGATTAGGTTCGAGTTTGCTGTATCTTCTTGTCAACTGAAAGGAAATATGTATTTAATTCATAGGGTGTTTTGATCATTTTCGCTTTAGGGTAAAATTTTGTCTGTATGTGCCCAGTATCTCAAACAGTGGTTCTCAGCCAAGGGCGGGTTTGACCCCCACAGGACCTTTGACGGTGTCTGCAGACATTTTTGGTTGACACCGGGGGAATGCTGCTGCCACCTAGAGGGAGAGGTCAGAGTTGCAGCTAAGCAGTCTGTAATGCACTGGACAGCACCCCCTTCCCCAAAGGAAGAATTATGAAGCAGATCAGGTTGAGAAACCATTATCTCATCAATCTGGTCTTAGGAATGTCACACTGAATCACCTACGTTCTGAACATTAAGTTTATTCTCCCATATTTGAAAGGATTAGATCCACTTGACACTAGCAGGTAAATTGTTTTAGAATCACCAAAATTAAAGAAAATGTTAATTTGGAAGTGTGTAGAATGAGGAGGTAACTGTTATATTTGTCCTTATTTTCTTTTAGGACCACACCCATGGCATATGGAAGTTCCCAGCCTAGGAGTCAAAAACTGCAGCGGCCAGCCTACACCACAGCCACAGAAACGCCACCAGATCTGAGCCACATCTGTGACCTATGACCTAGGCTGCAGCTTGCAGCAACACTGGATCCTTAACCCACAGAATGAGGCCAGGGATAAAAACCTGTATCCTCATGGATACTAGTTGGGTTCATTACCACTGAGCCACAATGGGAACTCCAGGAGGTAGCGGATTTTATATAGACATTTTAAAAACTAGATTTCTAAGATCAGTACATTAAAGAAGTTAAACATTAAGTAACATTCCTTAAAATGCTAAGACTAAAAATGATCCTTGCAAAAGTAAAATCATATGTATGGAATACCGATTCAGAAAATACTTACTGAGCCACCTACGATGTACCAGACACTATTTTTAGATGATGGTAATACAGTAGTGATCAAACATGAAAATCTCTAGCCTCATGGACTTATATTCTAATGGTATCAGGAGCAAATTTAAGCAAACTGCTGTCTTATCTTTCCTAGCTAAAAGTTTAAAACCTAAAATCAAATCCCCCATCATTTCATCTTACTACTGTTGTAATCAAAGTGTTCTCAATTCATGTAGCTAATGTTTTTTCTGAAGCCAAGACACAGCAGGCAATATTTAATCCTCTGAAACAAATGAAAAATAAAGGCCTACCTCCAAAATGAGAATTGCTGTGGAAAACTCCTAAGCTTAAGCTTCTCGGCTAAAGGAAAGCAAATCATGGGCTGCTAACACCTACTTCTTGTCCCCCTTGGCCTCTAGACCAGCAACTTAGGCTTCTAAATAGAACCAGACTGACCAAGTGTGAAGTGACAGGACTCAGAACAGCATCCACAGAGTCCCTTTCAATATCATCCTTATCTCCTATTATTTTAAAATCTAAGATAATATATGCCTCCGGACCAGTTTTCTCCATTCTGAGGAAGAATTTACTCACTCATTATTTATTTTTAATTTATATTTTTTCTTTTTTATGGCCACATCTGCCGCATACAGAAGCGTCCAGGCTAGGGGTCAAATCACAGCTGCAGCTGAGGCCTATGCCACAGCCATAGCCATACCAGATCCAAGCCACATCTGTGACCTATGCCTCAGCTTGCAGCAACGCTGGATCCTTAACTCACTGAGCAGGGCCACATCTTCAAGGAGACAATGTTGGGTCCTTAACTCACTGAGGCACAACAGGAACTCCTGGTTATTTATTTTTCAAATTTTAATGAAGTATCATTGACTTACAATGTTGTGTTAATTTCTCCTGTACAGCAAGTGGACTCGGTTGATGTATATATTTTTTTTCATACTCTTTTCCATTATGGTTTAGAACCTTGTTTCTCCATCTTGCATGTAGTACTTTGCCTCTACTAATCCCAGACTCCCAATTCTTCCCTCCTTCCCCCTGGTAACCACAGTTTGTTCTCTATGTCTGTGAGTCTGTTTCTGTTGAGGAAGAGTTTATTTTATTCTTTTCCTTATAATGGAGAAAGACATCCATTCCTTTGGTCATTTTAGAGGCTTTTTAGAACCCCACACATAACATACCTTATTATTTTAAATGAAACATAATATCTAGAAGAGCTTATATTATTCGAAGTGCATTCTCAGAATGATTTACGATAGTGAAAAAGCCTGCTGTTGTTTTTATTTTATTTTTGTTATTCCAGAACCCTCACTGTTTTTTTTTTTTAGGTCCACACCCAAGGTATATGGAGGTTCCCAGGCTGGGGTCAAATTGGAGCTACAGCTGCCAGCCTACACCACGGCCACTGCAGTGCAGGATCTGAGCTGTGTCTGCAACCTACACCACAGCTCATGGCAACACCAGATCCCCAGCCCACTGAGCAAGGCCAGGGTTTGAACCCACATCCTCATGGATACTAGTTGGGTTCATTACCACGGAGCCATAACGAGAACTCAGAACCCTGACTTCTGATGACTAGCAACTTCTTGGCTGAAGCAGCTGCTGGGGCTATCTTCAGAATACTGTCTACCATAACTCCTGAATCACTTTCTTAAAACACCAGTGGTATCTCTGAGTCTTCAATCTCAAAACTCGGATTTTTTCCGTTTAATTACTGACGTTTACGGTACTGTTTGGCTACCCACAATAAAGTGAATCTCCTCCTTTTGCCAGTGCTAGCCAACTGTGGAAATTCATTTGAATCTACTTGGAGAAGAGCCTAAAGATATCCAATAATGTGGAGATTTAACTTTTTTATTTAATTTAACATTAGCATTAGTCAGATGTGACCTAGCTAAAGTGACTTATAATTTAAAAGAGGAGGTTTTTTAAAAAAGTCTAAAACATTCCAGGACAGAGCAAAATATGGTGAATTCTGTTTAAAGGAAAAAGTGATCACATTCAGATTTGTTTCTCAAGGAGTAGAAGAAAAGACTATAAAGTACTGTATTTAATCTATTCTAAGGTGTACTTTTTTCACAATTTAACAACTCTGAAATCATAATGCATCTTCCAATTGATGATCACAAAATTTTGTTGTAGTCTTACTGGAAATATTTTTTCTTAACAGTACACATTTTTTTTAAAAGTATGCTTTACATTAATAACATTTTATAGCTCAGAAGTAGAACACTGGTAGGCTCATATGGAGGACAGGAAGGAGAAATTTCTGAGCAAAGGCAGCCAAATAGTAAAGTGAAAAATTTCTGGAGGATACTGGATAAACCAGAAATCCTGTAAGGAAGCAATGAAAGGTAAAGCCTTAATATGCGAGGACCACTTGAACAACAGTCTGCGGCTGCGGGCAGAAAATAACCTGCATGTTTCATCAGATAAGCTGAACCTGAGAATCTCTATAAAGATTTTTTTCTCTAAAAAAATAATAACCTTGGAATGGTTCTGTTCTTTTTATCCTTGAACATATTTCTCGCCCTCTGATCAAGTCCCATGATTATTTTAGAGGCATTTTTTGGAGTTCATGTAATTTCTTAATCTCATCATCACCCTTTAAGAGCTTCCCTGGGTTCTCTAAGTGGTGTTTCCATCCTGCCAGTTGGCTTTTTCATTGACTACATCCTACTGCAGTTAGCATGGAGAATCTGGCTTTTAGCACCTCTTTTTCTCATATGAGACTAGAATGCAGAATTTCATCTATTCTATAAGGAACATATGAAAAATTTTAGACTCACACTATAATTTCTAAAGAAGAATGTGTTAAGGAGTTCCCACTGTAGCACAGAAGGTTAAGGATCCAATATTGTCTCTATGGCAGCACAGGTTCCAATCCCAGTCTGGCACAATGGTTTAAAGGATCCAGCGTTGCCACAGCAGCAGATATGATCCCTGGCCCAGGAACTTCCATGTGCTGCAGGTACAGAAGAAAAAAGAAAAAAAGAAATAAAGAATGTTAAAATGTCTAGATGCACATGGGTAAATCAGCATTATTATTATTATTTTTTTTTATCTTTTTAGGGCTGCACCTGTGGCATATGGAGGTTCCCAGGCTAGGGGTCTAATTGGAGCTATAGCCGCAGGCCTACGCCAGAGCCACAGCAATGTGGGATCCGAGCCGCGTCTGCAACCTACACCACAGCTCATGGCAACGCCGGATCCTTAACCCACTGAGCGGTGCCAGGGATCGAACCCACAACCTTATGGTTCCTAGTCAGATTCGTTTCCACTGCGCCAAGACAGAACTCCTAAATCAGCGTTCTTGATATTAAAAACAAAGTAACAACCACAGTAATATCTACCATATCCCAAGTCTGACTCAAGCAAGACCAGAATGTATTAAAAAGATTTTTTACATGAAAAAAATATTTCTAAAGCATACGAGGAATTAAAAATTGATATCTGTCAACAAAGGAAACATAAAATTCATTAACAGCAGGCAAAAGAACTAAAAAATTGAGAACTATCTTAGTAAGAGGGCAAACATTTTAACCGAGAATAATAGCTTATTTGCATAGTGACAATCCTTAGTCATTTAATTCAAGACTTTAACCAAGGAAAACACTTAAAGTAGTACTAAGTAAAGAAGTAAAGCACAGCTAACCCAAACGATTAACTGCGGAAGTGTGTGTATGTTTCTTAGAGAGCCTTAACTGTCAGAAAAATTCGGCTTTCTAAAAATGACTGGTCCTACATGACTTCTATACAACTAGTTTTATAATCAGTGCCAAAGGATGCTTCCTATTTCTGTTATAAAACATTTTGGAGAAGCAAGCACTATTTTCAAAAATTATTCATTATAATTTTCATAAAAAGTACCTGAATCTTAAGTATCAAATATTTAACGAGTGTTTAAAAAACTGTTCAGTAGGGAATTAAATTGAGGTAAACATATACACAGTAAAATATTAGAAAGCAATTAAAAATTGGTAGAGAATATTTGATGGTACTTGACACAAAGATATTTAAATATATACGATTTAATTCTGAAATTGTAAAACAGTATATACAATTTCCTTTTTTAAAAATATACACATATATCACATACTAGATAAAACTGGGAAGCTACACACCAAAATACTGCAGTGGTTGTCCCACTGCAGTAGAATTACTGATTTTTATTTCCTTTTTGCTAGTCTGTTTTTTTCTAAATTTCCTAATGAACGTTACAAAATATATATTGCAGAAAGAGATCTGGGGGAAGGAAGATTATGGGGACTGAATAAATTCTTCCAAAACTGACTGAGAAACAACCTCCCTTGACCTTATAGAGAGATCTGCCTTGGACAGCTGAAAGAAACTGGCATGAATTTAGAATTTTAGAATTGACCAGAAAATAAACTAAAATGTGACTGTTTCAAGAACAATACAATTTTTGTGATAAAACCTTGATGATATTTGAATTTCTATCGAATCACAACAGATATTATTTATCTGTAAAATTTTGAAAAGTAATAGTTATGGTTAATGAAGGCTGAAGTAAGAAAGCTGAATATTGAGGAATTAAACATTCAGCTTATGAAATATTCATACGTTTGAATTGTTGAAAATTAAAATCCCTTTACTTGCCAAAAAAAAAAAACTTCACATTGAAATTCCTGCAATGTGCGTTTTAGTCTGAGAGCATTTATAGCCTCATTTGACTAAAATGTTTTTTTCTCAGCATTCTCATTGTTAAAACCCAGTACTTTCTTTTTTGTATATGAAAGCTTCAATTAGATCGTCTTTTCAAGCTCTGAAAGTATGTCTTTTAGAGACTCATAAAAGTATCTTTTGCAATAGAGAAAATGTCAGTCCTATTTTGTAATAGCATTATAAAGTTACTTGTAGGTATCAGGCCTCGCAAGAAGTGGAGGATTACGACAGCAAAACTGTCTTGGAGTATCTACAGAGTTACTGGATCCCCTAAAATTTAGCACCTATTTTTATTTTTAGTTTGACTGTTTTTTCCGTAAATTGATTTCTTAAGGAGTTTTGGATATGGTTTTTTGGTAGATGCAAAGACAGAAATACTGATACACTTAAAAGCATAAAACTATGAACTTCTCTGCCTTTTTTGAGAGAGTGATAGTTTTGTAGTGACACTTTACCATACCTTTGACAAAAATGACAGGATTTCTAAGGTAATATTACTATTAGAGACTACCTAACAAGATCCTGAGTTACACTTTACTGAGTTGTGAGCAAGAAATGGAAAAACAAACAAAAACTTGGTTAACTTATAGAATCAACAAAGGCTGGAGACCTAGACTCAGGAAACAGGAACTGGGGGAGGCTGCAGGTCTGAGAACACACCAGAGTTATGCCATAGAAACAGGCTGGCCAGGACCCTGCTCCTGGTGGCACTGCTACATCATTAATCTCTAGCTGATTCTGTCTTTGTGTCACTCCCTCAAGATTCACAATCCCAGGACCTAAATATCAGTATTAAATGTGCAAGCCCAGGTCACTAGGCTGCTCGCCAGCTGCCTAAGGATGTGGGGAGAGGGCTTATTGCTCCCGCTTCAGCTTCCGTAGTGGGTGATGACATCATCCCCCTTATTAAAACACTCTCAAAGGGAAATCCACACTCCCTCTCCCACCCCACCAAGGGCAGGCGGTTTGGAAAACATGTCACATCCATGACTTGACTGTCTTTGTGCACAATGTCCAATAACTCACTGAACTAACTGGGGTAAAGTCATATGTTAAGAAACATAGATTGAAGATTTAACATCTGTTAGCAGGTACGGGAAAAATTTGCAAATTTAATCAAAGATTAATTTTGAGTATAACAGCCCCAAAGTAGACTCTTTTCTTTTTTTTTTTTTAGCACTGCACTTGCGACACATGGAGGCTCCCAGGCTAGGGATCGAATCAGAGCTACAGCTGCCAGCCTACACCACAGGCACAGCAACTCGGCATCTGAGCCACGTCTGCAACATACATCACAGCTCAGGGCAACAACGGATCCTTAACCCACTCAGAGAAGACAGGGATAGGACCCGCATCCTCATGGTTACTAGCTGAGTTTGTTACCACTGAGCCACAATGGGAACTCCCCAAATTAGGTTTCTTAACTGTGAAATCGTAGCGACTTATAAGCACGATAAGACCTAAGTGTGTATCATTTATAAGTCAACCATTCTGAGGCTGCAATTGGATGAGATTTGCACTCAGTATAGTATTGCGAATATGGTATTGGTTTCCACTAAGTACTTTTGATTGGAAGCATAGTCTCTTGAGCCTACGCACAGAATATGGGGTGGGGGTGGAGTGGTGGATATAGGGTAGAGAAGGTGAGATCACAGTGGAAGGACCAGCATACAGTGAAAAGGGATTTGGAGTACTAGTCCAAGAACAGGGTTAATTAGTTACACTAATCTCAAGAGATGAAACTGGGAGTCATTGTGATTCTAATACAGCTTTCAGAACCTCAGTAGCAGGAGTTAGGAGAACTTTAGTATCCCAGTTCTCCTCATTACCATCACTTATGACTTACTCCTTTCTGATCTGGGTCTTTTCTCAGCTACGTAACTTCTAACTAGAATTCTGACCTGCATGAACCTTCTGGATTCAAGTTCCATCATCTCCTTTTTTGTGACTTTCTCTATCTCACAGCAGCATTCTAGGTAACTGCCAGTTACCTGGTTTTCCTTTCCAAATTCAAATTTCTGTAAACAAGGATGATAGACCCAACTCATATTTCATCCTAGACTCCACCGTAAACACCAATCAGGTTAAAGACCCAAGGATCTGGTCCTTAGGTCAGATGCCCACCCCAGGCCAGTCGACAGGATAGAAGGGGAGTTAAAACCTATCCTCTGTGGTCATCTGGGTCCACCTCTTCAGCAGAAGCTACAGACATGGTAACATGTTCAATGCAGTGACCACTTGGTAAATTTTTTTTCCTTTTTTTAGGGCCACACCCGCAGCATATGGAGGTTCCCAGGCTAGAGGTTCAGTCGGAGCTACAGCTGCCGGCCTACGCCACAGCCACAGCAACATCAGATCCGAGCCGCATCTGCAGCCTACACCACAGCCCAAGGCAAAGCCAGATCCCCAACCCACTGGGCAAGGCCAGGGATCGAACCCACAACCTCATGGTTCCTAGTCTGACTCATTTCTGCTGCGCCACAGCAGGAACTCCACACTTGGTAAATTCTTAATGAAAGATTTACTGGGGGATAATCCACCCACTTTATCTTTCAGATATATCTTTCTATATATTGAAAACCAAAAGCTTATAAAACTTTTAAATGTTAGAGTTGCTTAGGTTGATATGTTAAATTACTTTAAAAGTTTATGAAAAAATCTTCCCTGTTTTTGGTATAAAAGTAGTGAATAGGATCTAAACCCTTAGAGTTATAATCATAACCAAACTGTCTTACAACAATTGCTTTTTCCTCAAGGTAGCAAATGGTCCTTTATTTTTAAAAGTATAGTTAGAAGGAGTTTGTGGAGTTCCTGTCGTGGGTCAGTGGTTAACGAATCTGACTGGGAACCGTGGGGTTGCAGGTTTGATCCCTGGCACTGCTCAGTGGGTTAAGGATCCGGCGTTGCCGTGAGCTGTGGTGTAGGTTGCAGACGCAGCTCAGATCCCACGTTGCTGTGACTGTGGCAAAGGCCGGCGGCTACAGCTCCTGTTAGACCCTTAGCCTGAGAACCTCCGTATGCCATGAGTGCGGCCCTAGATAAGGCAAAAAGACAAAAAAAAAGTTGTTTGTGCCTGAGTGGATATGACGTGGTACTATCATTTTGGTGGTCAGGGAAGTCACCTCAAGGTCTAGCCTAACACAGTGCCTTGCACATATATGGTAAACCTTCAATAAATATTTCTTGAATTGAATTGAAAAGGCTGGCTTCATTTAAGTAAGCCCAAAGAGCAGCAAACATTCCCTTAAGGGCTACAGTCACTGTCACCTAGGTATTCAAAGTTATAAATATTGGTGGTCCCATAGCGATGAATTCACTAGCAGACTAGAAAATGGCTAGTGGGAGTTCACAACCTCAAGTCCATGAAATCCCTGAATAGCCACCCCAACTCTTATGCAAAACAAACCTTTTGTTTGAAATTTATTTACTATCATATAATTTTATAATATATAATTACATAAATAATAAAATATAGAATATAACACAGGATTAATAACTATATAATTAATTAGAAATGTATTATCAATCATATAAAGTATATCAATATAATTATTAAATTATATTTCATATTATTGTTATACATTGTAATATTCTATATTATATATATTTTAAATTATATATGAGTATTATGGTACCAGTACAGTTTTAATATTATTTTTAGGGGTAAAAAAATCCATGACTTTTGCATTTATGAATAGCTCTATGAATACAAGAGATTAAAGAGCACCAGCTACTGTTATTTCACTAAAAATAGAAAATGGCTGAAATTAATAAAATTAATCAATGGGAAAACATGCATATATAGTGTTTAAATAATGTATATTGAAAAGTGATACTCCAGCCTGAATGGCCAGAGTTGCTATCAGTCATTCAACTAAAACAGACGGTTTCTGTGAGTGATCATATATGTAAAAATAGATGACAGCCTTGTGAGTCCCTTAAAAATTGGTATGTGTGTTTCTCAATGTTGAGAGAAGAACATGTAATGGGAATGAATATGCATTCCATTTTTGCCTACCCAATTTGATAGACTGATAGTGAAATTTGTAAGGGCATGATTCAGAATTGTAATCTTTCCATTCAAGAGACTTAAATGAGACACATCAGCTGTTAAAATTCCATCAAGAACAATGTGTGTGTGAGAGAGAGAAAGAGCTCCATCTCTACATAACTCTTTAAAGGCTGATAGTTAATTATTCAGTGATCTTAGCAAGCTGAAGGTTTAAGTCTAGGCTTCTAATTCATTCTGAAAGGAAACTGTTATGTTCTCATCAATTTTAATGTGTGATATTTTTTCCAGTGTGATTGTTACTATGTAAATTCATCCAATGCTACCTGTGGGCTGACAGTACTTAATACTGCAGCAATAGAATTTGGCACATTGGCACAGAAAACCCACACAGCAATGGCATATATACAAACTTATGAAATAATTAGCTGCTAATGTATTAGATAGTTTTATTTTCCATTGATGTTAGGAGGAGATTTTACTGTTAAAAAGAACTAATCAAATGCTGATTGTTTGATAGTGCGGTTAGCCATCACCTTGTTTTTTGGAATCAATCCAAGGTAGAATAATTCTCTTGTTCATGAGCTACTATGGAAACTATTTTAATTATCTTGTCTAAAAATTCAGGGGTTTTTAGCATGTAAATTCTTAACACCATTATATAGAGCAGTGCATCTCAAATGTAATGTGCATGCAGATCACCTGGACACCTTATTCACTGCCCTTTCCAATTCAGTGGGTCTGCGAGGGAGCCTCAGATTCTGCATATTTAACAAGGTGATGCCACTGCTCCTGGTCCATAGACCACTCTTGGAGTAGCAAAGATATAAGGAACTACAACTCAGACGGAGGTAGGGTAAGATGTAACCAATTGTGAATGCCTTTATCAGAAACATGTCCCTCTGAGAAGAGAAGCCCCTTTTACATTTCTGCAAAGAGGTAACCTGGACCACTTAGGAGGGGCTCTTAGTGTTTTAGCACAAAATGACTCACTGAAGCCTCTCTAAATTTATAGAGAACATTCCTTTGAGATAGATACACTCCATATCTGAGCTCCCACCTGACGCTACCTTACAGTGGTCTCTTCCACTGTAGTCAGGAGAGCCTGCGAGTGAAAAAAGCAAAAAAAAAAAAAAAATTATTGTGACAATAGTTTTGACCTTGTGCACCCCCTGAAAGCCTCTCAAGGACCCCCCCAGAGATCTCTGGGCCACACTTTGAGAAATGCTGGCATAAAGGAAACTACACATTTTATGTTTGTGTGCCTGTTTGCAAGGAACAGGGTAAATGTATAATGAGAGAAGCGAATTTATCATTAAGTGTCTAAACCACAGGGAGGGTTTTGGTTCCTCCTCTTTAATACAAGCTCTTTTTAATTGTCTTGATTGAAACCATACTCTTAATATTCCAGACAAGGTACATGGAAATAGAATGGAAAGAAATTTGTTCAAAATGCCCCCAGTGACCAACTAATTAGTAAGTTTATATTTGGAGAAGATTATAGCAAGTATTGGCCGGGGTCGGGGTGGGGGGTGTGTAGAGACAGCACTTTGAACAAGACAAGTAGGTCTAAATGGTCAAATGATAATGTTTCCTGGTGCAACAGTCTGGCCTGGTTAAGAAGAGATGGAGACATTGAGTGTTTAGTAGAGAGAATTACAACTTTAAGAGTTATCTTTCTGTTACAGCAGTTGACATCAATTATGAGGTCATATAATTCACATTTTCTTTACCTATTTTCCTCATTAGTTTTACAGGCCAGGAGAACTCTAGGCTGGGAGAAGGGGCTCTGAAATGAGAATTGCAGCTCCCATAGCAGCCTGCTGCTTATACTGCATCTACCTCACAAGGGCCGCGGAGGATCGGGCTGGCCCAGGGAGTAGTGAGAGTAAAGACAGCATCAGCATTGACTGTAACTTCTATTAATATACATTGAATCTCCAAAAAGTGCTAAATCTTCTTAAGTTATAAAGGAGTAAATTGCTACTTTATACTTGAACAGTGCTTGAACATGGGTCAACTAACCAAAGTATTACCCTCTTAATCAGCTAGCTTACTCATGATTCTTAGGAGAGCTAGAAAGAGGAAAAGGGGAAAATTATGAGAGAGGAACCTTTACCTTCAACCATAATCCTATCCCTGCTGCCCTGTTAGTGCTGTGAAGGCATTTGTATACGCTTCTTTAGTACCAGCAATTACAGGGATCATGCCAAAAAGCTCACATATTCATAAACAGACAAAAGGGATCACCACTAAGACAGGGTAAATCACGTGTTACTTAGCAAGAGGGCAGAAATGAAGCCAAGTTTGAAATTAGCCATAATGGTAAGACTGGACCAAAATTAACTTGATTTCAGCCTTTTTATCCTTGAGGGGACCAACTTGGGCTAAAAGAATCTCAAAAACACAGCATTAAATTAAAAAAAAAAAAGGAAAAGGGCATAACCTTACCAGAAAGACTAAATGAAGTCACACTTATTCATTGCTATGGCATAAGACACTAATCTGGGTTCAGTACAGCCCTCTTCCAAGGCAAGAGCCTTCCTTGAGATGTTCTGGGCTCACTCATAACTGCACTGAGAGATCGACTGAATAGCTTGGTTCGCACCATCAGGACAGTAGTCTATGCCTGAGTTCATCCAAAGCCAAGCAAAGCTCTGATCACCAATAGAGTTTTGCACCCAGTTCCACTGTATGGGGTGGTTTCCACACACTACCAGTTCTCCAGACACCGGCAGGGCATCCTATGATTTAACTCAATTCCAGGTCACAGGCTCAGTCCTACAAGACTGCCCCTCCCGCCCCAACTTCAGACACAAATTACAAGTCCAGGTTGTCACCTCTGCTCCTGACCCACCAGCTCTAAAATCAGAGGATCCCATGACCTCTTCCTTGGATTCCACTGATTTGCTAGAGTGGCTCACAGAACTCAGTGAAGCATATCACCTGCTAGATTACCCGTTTATTATAAAAGGATGGAACTCAGGAACAGCCAAAGGAAGAGATACATGAGGAAGGGGCGTGCTGTTTCCATGCCCTTCCTAAGCACGCATGTGACATGTTTGCCTCAACCAAAACAAGCTTCTCAGAGATGTACAAGACTGATTCCTAAACAATTATGCCAACTAAAAATACTTCCTTACTGTTTAAGAAAACATAGTAGTACTCCTATATACATATCAAGCAGTGAGATAAAATATTTAGAGAAACTGGATTGATCAAATCATTTAGCTTGCAAATTATCAGCTAGAAAAAATAAATCTAGTTTGTAATGGATAAGAAATTCGCATCACTGTTACCTTAGATAGCTTAAATCATAGATAAAATTGTTCTTATAATAAGAAAAGATAATACCTGGAAACTATTTATTTATTTATTTATTTTTGTCTTTTGTCATTTTAGGGCTGCACCTGCAGTGTATGGAGGTTCCCAGGCTAGGGGTCTAATCGGAGCTGTAGCTGCTGGCCTACACCAGAGCCAGAGCCAGAGCCAACACCAGATCTAAGTCGTGTCTGCAACCTACACCAGACTCATGGCAACGCCGGATCCTTAACCCACTGAGCAATGCCAGGGATCAAACCCGCAACCTCATGGTTCCTAGTCGGATTTGTTAACCACTGAGCCACGACGGGAACTCCATTTTTTTTTTAATACCTGGAAACAATTTAAAACATGAAACTTCAGAAATACATAAAGTACACGAGAGGTCATATTTCTTTTAATATCAGATTTAATGATAGGAGGAAACTATAGTAACTTTGGTTAGGAACTCTTATTCTGACAAAAAAAGACAAAATGCTAGAAAATTCATGAGAAATACTAGGAATTTGCATTATCTTTTATTTTACTAGTATCTTATTTTGAGGAAACGTAACTTTTCTAAATAATCTTTTTTTTTTTTTTAGCATCTGCACCTGCAGCATATGGAAGTTCCCAGGCTAGGGACAGAATCACAGCTGCAGCTGCCAGCCTACACCACAGCCACAGCAACACCAGATCCATGTTGAGACAATGCCAGATCCTTAACACATTCAGTGGGGCCAAGGATAGAACCCACATTCCCCCGAGACATTGTGTCAGGTTTTTAACCCACTGAGCCACAACAGGAACTCCTAAATAACCTTAAAGAACACATCAGTGAATATTCGATTCTTGTTATGTTTTCCTTGGTTTTTGAATTTGCAATGCTAAGTATCTTAATGAGATCTAATATTGTTAGCCTGAAGATTTGCATGACTGAGTCTAAGAATTGTTTTCCATATTGCTGTCTTATATTTGTGCTTAGTCAGTCTTTTATAAAAAACTTTTTAAATACTGCACAATATACCTGTCTTTTGCCTCCTCAGCAACCGTGTAGAAGCCTGGACAAGAGATGTTCCTTTCTTACTCAGACAAGAAGGCAGGCCTATGGTTAACCTCATCTCTAAAAAGACTAAAGTAAGAGTGATGGAAGGAGACTGGAAGAATACAGACAGAGCCATAAACTGGTTAAGAAAGGAAGCAATTAGTTACACTCAACCATTTGTTCTGTACTTGGGATTGAATTTACCACACCCCTATCCTTCACCATCTTCAGGAGAAAATTTTGGATCTTCAACATTTCACACATCTCTTTATTGGCTTAAAAAGGTAGGTACACTGTGTGTGCTCAGAAGTAGAAGTTAACATTATATCTCCATGTTATTGGCATTTGCTCACTGTTTATTATCACTTTTAAAGAAAAATTTGAAAATTGCATATTCACACTAAGTCAAGTGTGACCAATAACTGGTTGACAAAAACTAAAGGGACAATTTTACAAAAAATAAAATGGGTTAAAACTCAGAACCCATTTCCAAGTTGAATACGTCTGCATATAATATGTCTATAAAAAGAAAAACTAAAAAAGTCCAGGCAGTTCTCACTTTGCACAGGTCAGGGTCATAAAAATGACCATGCAAGCCAAAACTGTACAAAGAGATTTTAATAAACAATTAGGAAAATTGCCATCTTTCTAGGACTATCAAAACATTTGTCAAAACATTAAAAATTATTCCTTCCCTAAATGTATAGGGAAATGACAAAATAGTAAAACTAATGTTTATTTAATGCACTGTAATTGAAAAAACTCAAAACACTGAGAATTGAGAATTAAAGTATTTTCGGTTTTTCTGCTAAAAAAAAAAAGGAGTAGTTTGTGGCATGTGATCCTAACAAACACCCAAAAACCACACTTTTATTTCAGTCAGGTCTCCATTTCTGAAATTTTGGTTCACAGTGACTAAAATTTGAACCCCGTTGTTGGGGAACTAAAATGTGATAACTGATATCTGTGCACATGTGAACCACTGTAAAGGAACGATTCTCTGTATTTTGGAATGTGTCACCTTAAATCAGATTTGTTACTTTAAAACCTCTATCCACACACACTATGTGTGCACCCTATTTGTAAAAGAAACAATACTGAAGTTTTAGACACTTCATGTCTTCTTAAAAAGTTATAACTGCCTTTATCTTGAAAAACTTGTCAGTAGTTACTTCTAGCCTAATGAAATGAGTCAACAATTTTTAAGTAAATAGTAAGTAGATACTTGAATTTTTAAAAGTTGCATGACTAGGAGTTTCCGCTGTGGTTTAGTGGTTTAGGAATCCAACTGCAGCAGCTCAGGTTGCTGCGGAGGTGCAGGTTCAATCCCCAGCCCGGTGTATTGGGTTAAAGGATCCAACATTGCCACAGCTGTAGCTCAGATTCAGTCCTTGGCCTGAGAACTAGCACATGCTGCAGGTGCAGCCATTAAAAAAATAAATAAAAGTTACATGACCAGAAGATATATATGACTTTAGTCTCAATGGTTTTCACCAAAACTGTAAGCATCTATGTGTATTAAAAAATTATATTTATCTAGGCAGAAAATCAGTAAGGCAACGGAGATCCTAAATGACACAATAGAAAAATTAGACCTAACTGACATTTTCAGGGCATTACATCCAAAAAAATCAGAATATACATTCTTCTCAAGTGCACATGGAACATTCTCAAGGATAGACCACATACTGGGGCATAGAGCTAACCTCAACAAATTTAAGAGTATAGAAATTA
>PVHT020004020.1:17320509-17340687 GCA_004024745.2 Catagonus wagneri
TGCTTTAATGATGGAATAGCAAGGAGCTCCAACTGTAATGCACGGGGAACTATATCTAATTACATGTGACAAATCCATATATGTACATGTAATCGGGTCACCACATGGTGCAGTTGGAAAATCTGACAGAAATCTGTAAACCAGCTATAATGCAAAAATTAAAAAAAAAATTATATTTATCTTGGGAAAAAGACAGTCTTTTCAGTAAGTATTGCTGGGAAACCTAGACAGCTACATACATCAGTGAAACTAGAACACACTCACACCATGCACAAAAATAAACTCAAAATGGCTTAAAGACTTAAATATAAGACAAGACACCATTAAACTCCTGGAAAAGAACATGGGCAAAACATTCTCTGACATCAGCCTTACAAAGCAAAGATAATCCAGTGGGACCTAATCAAGCTGACAAGCTTTTTCACAGAAAAGGAAACCAAAAAGAAAACAAAAACACAACTTACAGAATGGGATAAAATAGTGTCAAACAATGCAACTGACAAGGACTTAATATCTGAAACACAAAAACTTAAACAATTCAACAGTAAAAAAGCCAACAACCCAACTGAAAAATGGGTAAAAGACCTGAATAGACATTTCTCCAAAGAAGATATACAGATGGCCAACAAGCACATGAAAAAATGCTCAACATCACTGATTATTAGAGAAATGCAAATCAAAACTACTATGAGGTACCACCTCACACCAGTCAAAATGGCCATCATTAATAAGGCCACAGACAACAAATGCTGGAGGGGGTGTGGAGAAAAGGGAACCCTCCTGCACTGCTGATGGGAATGTAAGCTGGTACAAGCACTATGGAAAACAGTATGGAGGTACCTTAGATAACTATACATAGAACTACCATATGACCCAGCAATCCCACTCTTGGCATATATCCGGACAAAATTTTCCTTGAAAAAATACACTTGCACACGCATGTTCATTGCAGCACTATTCACAATAGCCAAGACATGGAAACAAGCCAAATATCCATTGACAGATGACTGGCTTAGGAAGATGTATATATACACAATGGAATACTACTCAGCCATAAAAAAGAATAAAATAATACCATTTGCAGCAACATGGATGGAATTAGAGACTCTCATACTGAGTGAAATAAGTCAGAAAGAGAAAGACAAATACCATATGAAAGCATTTATATCTGGAATCTAATATACTGCACAAATGAACCTTTCCACTGAAAAGAAAATCACTGACTTAGAGAACAGATTTGTGGTTGCCAGGGGTGGGGGGAGGGAATGGGATGGTCTGGGAGTCTGGGGTTAATAGATGTAGACTATTGTCTTTGGGATGGAAAAGCAATGAGATCCCACTGTAAAGCACCAGGAACTATGTCTAATCACTTGTGATGAATCTATATATGTATGTGAAACCAGGTCACCATGCTGTACAGTTGAAAAATTGACAGAAAACTGTAAACCATCTATAATGGAAAAATAAAAATCATTATATTAAAAAATTGTATTTGTTCTTAACAAACATTTGGCTATCTCACTAGATGCTGGCATTTTTACTGGTGAACTACTGGGGAAAAGGATTCTAGATTCTTGGTTATTAAATCTGAAATTGTGACTTGATCACACAACTATACTAAAGTTCTAAGACACTTATTAGAATACCGTCTAATATAGCTCGTGGTTTTCACTGACATATAATCTTTAAAATAATTTCACAACTGCCTTACTATATATACAGATATTGATTTATACTTTCTGTTGTTACTAGGAGTGTCAACAATTTGTTCCTAATTTATGTATTTGATTTACTATTTTTTTTACATAGTTCATAACCATTCCTTTCCACTATCCTAAGTAATTGCCTAGGAGTTCCCGTCATGGCTCAGTGGTTAACGAATCCGACTAGGAACCATAAGGTTGCGGGTTCGATCCCTGGCCTCACTCAGTGGGTTAAGGATCCGGCATTGCTGTGAGCTGTGGTGTAGGCTGCAGACACGGCTCGGATCCCGCCTTGCTGTGGCTCTGGTGTAGGCCGGTGGCTACAGCTCCTGTTAGACCCCTAGCCTGGGAACCTCCATATGCCACGAGTGTGGCCCTAGAAAAGGCAAAAAGACAAAAAAATAAAATAAAATGATAAACATTGTCTGGTTTAACATACATACTTGTTGGAGGGGAGGAATATTACAACTTTGTTTTTCTGCCCTTTTTAGGTGTCTTATGACGCCATCAAAATCCCAAAGTGGTCACCTCTGTCGGAAATGCACCCTGTAGATTATTACTCTTCTTATACAAAAAACTGCACTGGGAAGTTTACAGAAAAAGAAATTAAGAATATTAGAGCATTTTATTATGCTATGTGTGCTGAGACAGATGCTATGCTTGGTAAGTGTTATAATTAAAAAGCAATTACATGAAGAAAAAGTATAATATTTTTCCATTAAACTGTGATCATGCCAGTTGGTGACTTATATGAACATCCTTGGATAATTTCTTACAACAGTCCCAAGATATTTCAGACTTAGAATTATAAGACTCCTTATAATTACAAGAATTAGAATTATAAGACATATAAAAATTGGATAGGAGGAGTTTCCATTGTGGTTCAGTGGGTTAAGAACCTAACTAGTATCCATGAGGATACAGGTTAAGTGGATTAAGGATCCGGCGATGCCACAAGCTGCAGTGTACGTCGCAGATGCAGCTTGGAGTTGCTGTGACACAGGCCGGCCAGTGCAGCTCCAATTCAACCCCTAGTCTGGGATCTTCCATATGCCACGGGTGCAGCCCTAAAAAGAAAAGAAAAAAAATTTGGATAGGAGTTCCCACCACGGCACAGTGGGTTAAGGATCTGGGTTGCCTCTGCAGTGGCTCAGGTTGCTGCTGAGACACAGCTTCCGCATGCCACAGGTGCAGCCAAAAAAATTAACAAAAAAACAAAATTGGATAATTTATATTATTGATAAAAGGAAAAAAGTCTTTTCTGTCGTAATTATTCATAAATTAACAGATGCTCAGATTTGTTCACCTAAGAAGAAAGTGTCATAGAAAACCATCAACTGCAGGAAACAAAACATTTTACCAGCTTTAGTCAAGAATCGATATTCAGCCAAACACAATTAATTATAAGGCAGCTTGGGTTCTAGGAGATGACACAGATTAGACATAGAATCTTGTGATTCCTCCCAGACCTGCAATAATTGGAAAAAAAAAATCCATTCTCTCTAGGCCATTTAGAGCAAGTCTCAACTAAAGCTGAAATAATTTTCCCCCTATACATTGTGGGCCAGAATTGTATTAAATTTCCTTCCCTAATTCAGCTCAAAACCAAACCTGCCTCCATAAGATAACTGTCGAGAAAGTGTTTTGCCTTCAGTAGAGTTATAGCAGTTTCCAGTTCAGATGTGGAAAAACCCTGGTTTTAAAATATATCCATTTCAAATTCACAAAACACTGTAACCAGCTGTAATGGGGGAAAATCATTTAAAAAAAGAAAAAAATATGTGTATATCCATTTTCAGAATTCCCATTGTGGCTTAGCAGGTTAAGGACCCGACTTGCCTCTGTGAGGATACAGGTTCAATTCCTAGCCTCGCTCAGTGGGTTAAAGATCTGGCATTGCTGCAAGCTGCTGTGTAGGTTGCAGATGCGGCTCAGATCCAGCGTTGGCGTGGCTGTGGCGTAGGCCGGCAGCTGCAGCTCCAGTTCAACCTCTAGCACAGAACTTCGATATGCATGGGTGTGGCCATAAAAAAAATCCATTTGTATAACAATATTTTCAGAAAAAAAATCATTTATTTTGCTGCACTTTGGAGTGGAGCATAATTACATTAGTGAAGCGTGGGTAGTACTTCTCCTGAAAAAAATAAATCTTGGGAGTGAATAATTCAAAGGGCTATTTCTTCAAAAGCATTCATTGGGCAAAAATAGAAAAGTATAAAGCAGAAAGCAAAAACCCGTGGATAAACTATTTATAATATAGCAATATGTCTTAAAAGTTCTAAGGGTTTTTCAAGTATTCAGTCTTAAATACAGATAAGATTTTAAGTGGATTTCTTCAATCCTAAATCCATACAAATCCTGAATCATATTTCAGTATATTCTGTTAGTGAATATCCACCCATTTGCACCCTGGAAAACACTGTTGAAGGTTTGCAGCTATCCAGTCATCCATATCTACTAAAGTGAAATGTTTTATATATATATATATATATATATATATATATATATATATATATATATATATAAATCTTGCTGCAGGAAGTGAGAATACCTCTTGAAATCTCTTGAGAGGACAAAACTGCAGCAGCTCGCTTCACGTTACATAGTTAATAGAATATCTTGTATCTTTTTTGTTAAATCTACCCTTGACTGGTCACTAAATAGTATTTAGTACTGTTCCCTGTGTTTGCTAGCTTTCAGACACTGTGTTGAGCACTGGTGGTTATTAAGCCGAGTATGAGTAAGGAATACACATTAACTACAAGCACTCTAACCTCTTACCCCACCTCAGAGCCTTTGTATTTGCTGCTCCCTCTGCCTGGGATCCCCTTCCCTGTGCTTTTTACATGGCTGGCTATTCTCTGTGTTTAGCTGTCAGCTCGGACACTGCCTCCTCGGGGTTATCTTCCCAGCCACTCTAAATTAGTCTACCACGCCCCCCATCATCCCACTTAAGCTACACCTTATCATCTTGTTTGTTTATATCATAATCTTTAATTATTGCTCTATTCCCTTGTTTACTGTCCATTTCCCTTGAAGAGTGGAGGTACATGAGGGCAGGAACACTTATTCATCACTGCATCCTAGGTAGTGTTGCATCCATGGTGCCTGGCACACAGTAAAAACGTGTAAATGTTTACTGACTGAGTATAAACACCAGAGGTTGTAACTACAGCAGTAAACAAGTTGCAGACGTCTTGGAGACACAGTGATTCACTTTACTTAAAGGAGCAGGGGGAGTTCCCATCGTGGCTCAGTGGTTAAAGAACCCAACTAGGAACTATGAGGACGTGGGTTCGATCCCTGGCCTCGCTAGTGGGTTAAGAATCCGGCGATGTCATGAGCTGTGGTGTAGGTCACAGACATGGCTCGGATCCTGTGTTGATTTGGCTGTGGTGTAGGCTGGCGGCTACTGCTCTGATTGGACCCCTACCCTGGGGATCTCCTTATGCCACGAGAGTGGCTCTAAAAAGACCAAAAAAAAAAAGCACCTATCTCCTCCAATTATTGTGCAGATTAAATGAGACAATATTCAAAGCACTCAGAAGAAAGCCTGGTATGTCAAAAATGCTCAAATAAAGTTAGCCATTTAAAAGGGGGGGGGGAGCAGGGAATGCTTTACCAGGGAGGTAATGCTTGAGCTTGGTCATCAAAGAAGAATGGGAATTTGCCATGTAGACTGCTGGAGAAAAAGGGCATTTGATGTAGAGGCAAGGTATGTACAGAGGCAAAAAAGTCCAAACTAATTATTATTATTAGTTCAGGGAGTTCTAGGTAGTTGAGGATTGTGAAAGGTAAAGGTGTGGGGGAAGCTGAAGGCGGTGAACTTGCTCAAGAACTAGATAATGGGGAGCTGTGGGCAAGTTGTAAGATGGGGTGTGACATGCTCAGATAGTTTAGACAGATAGCTACCAGGGTGTTTCAAGGGATATTATGGAGGGGAAAGCAGAAAACCAATTAGGAAGTGACTAGTTAGCCAATTGAAAGACTGATGATCAGTACTCTGTAAATAACTCATTAGAGCAGTGGGTCTCAAATATGACTGGACCTCAGAATCACCTGTGGTTTGGGGTTTGGTTTGGTTTGGCTTTTTTTTTTTTTTTACAAGGGAACCCCAATAAGGCTATGAGCTGATTTCACCACAGAAAGCCAGAAGGGAGTGGCATGATATGTGCAAAGTTCTGAAAGGGAAAAATCTGCAACCCAGCAGGCTCCACCTACCAAGATTATGATATACAATAGGAGACAAAATTTCTCAGACAAGCTAAACCTAAAAGAATACAGCAATACTAAACCTATTCTAAAAGAAACATTGAAAGATCTTCTCTAAACAGAAAAGAAGCAAGAATTTATAGGAAAGGGAAGGTCATAATTAGAAAGTAAATCACTTACATAAGTCAGTATACAGATTAAAAAAATAAATTTTTGTGAAAGTGATAACCACAATGAAGACCAAAAGGACAAACATGAAAATGAAAAAGAGGACATCAAAATCATAAAATGTGGGGAGGGAGAGTCAGTAAATGTAGTTTTTTTTTAGAGTATTTTTTGTTTGTTTGTTTGTTTGTTTTTGTCTTTTTGCATTTATGTAGAGCTGCACCCGTGGCATATGGAGGCTCATGGGCTAGGGGTCTAACAGGAGCTGTAGCTGCCGGCCTTCGCCACAGCCACAGCAACGCGGGATCCAAGCTGCGTCTGCGACCTTCACCACAGCTCACGGCAACGCCGGATCCTTAACCCACTGAGCAAGGCCAGGGATCGAACCCGCAACCTCGTGGTTCTTAGTCGGATTCGTTAACCACTGAGCCACGAAGGGAACTCCTGTTTGTTTTGTTTTTTATAATACAGACCCCTTTAGGCCAGTTTCAGGAACTGCCAAAACAGAAATAACTGTTTTCTCTGGACTGTGCCTTACTGTGTTCTCTTAATTACGATGAGGAGAAAGTTTCACGGCACTTAGGGACAGGGACTGATCAGAGGAATTTCACTGTCCAAGAACATGCCAAATCACAATCACGTACCATCTACACTGGTACTAGCTGCACTTCCAGCTCTTCCTCAAAGGTGGGGTTTTCCATAACCCTCAGCCAACCTCATGGGCATGATCTGGTGATCGGGGACTTGACAGATAGGGTAGGAGCTGGAGGAGTTCTGACCTCTTATGTCACCTCCCATTAGGCCGCAACTGTGGGCCAATGGTGCCATCAGTCCTCTCAGGAGACATGCACAGTGCTGACACCCAGGCTCGTCTTTCTTTTCTCATTCAAGTCCCTGGGAGTAACGTTTTCCCCCATTCTCTGATAGAAACATAGAAGGCAAGCCGGCATGATCTTCAAGTAAAGAAACTTATCCCATGGGAATTCCCGTCGTGGCTCCGTGGTAATGAACCCACCTAGTATCCATGAGGATGAGGGTTTGATCCCTGGCCTCATTCAGTGGGTTAAGGCTCAGTGGGTTAAGGCTCAGGCATTGCTGTGCTTGTGGTGTAGGCCGGCAGCCACAGCTCTGATTCAACACCTAGCCCAGGAACTCCCAAATGCTGTGGGTGCAGCCCTTAAAAGATGGAAGGGTGGAAGGATGGAAGGATGGATGGAAGGAAGGAAGGAAGGAAGCAAGGAAGGAAGGAAGGAAGGAAGGAAGAGGGAGGGTGGAAGGAAGAAAGAGGGAGGAAAAGAAACTTATCCTCTGGGTATTGTACTTTCTCCTTCCACCCTCTAGTCATCAACTGAGAAGCAAGAACATGAAATTTGGCCTAAGTTACTTCAGAACAGCAGATAAGGTTCAGATGTTAAGAAGCATCCTGACAAACTCTTAAGAGGGTAGAGCTGTTATGAACTTAGTGTGATAGAATGAAACATGATCTAACAGCTAATTACAATTCATCTTGACTTATATTGCAGGTGAAATTATTTTGGCTCTCCGCCAGTTAGATCTTCTTCAGAAAACCATTGTCATATACACCTCAGACCATGGAGAGCTGGCCATGGAACACCGTCAGTTTTATAAAATGAGTATGTACGAGGCTAGTGCCCATGTCCCACTCTTGATAATGGGACCAGGAATTAAGGCCAACCTACAAGTACCAAACGTGGTTTCTCTTGTGGATATTTACCCAACTATGCTTGGTAAGTAATGCAATTCTGTAACTATTTGCTTGTAATCATGCTGGAAAATAAATAAGCAAAGTACTCAGAGACCCTGCTGACTTGTTCATAACCTTGAGCATCTCATTCAACCCTGAGCCAAATCCACATCTGAAAAATGAGGAAAATATTCCTCAAGTTCCTTTGGCTTTCACTTACTATAGTCATTTGTCCCTTAAAAGATTCACAAGCAGGATATAACAATAAAGTAAGCCACAGAGGATGTTCAGGTTCATAACTGTATAGATTTGATTTGTTTTATCTTTTGATTCTCTACCACCACCTCCCTAAAATATAAGCATTTCCTTTATGGATTATTGCACCTACTTTGAAACTACTAATTTTTTTATACTCTTACCAAAGTCCCTTAATGTTGATGCTATGAACACATTTCTCCTCAGGATACTATTTGCTTTACTAGCTTCTTAATGTCTATAAGCATAACCATAGGTCTAGAACAGCAATAGGACCCCTGTAGTAGTCAGTAGTTCTTATTGAAGATACTAAAATAAAGCCATCATAAATTCATAGGAAGTTATATAGAACTGTTCATTACTATCTAATTTAGCAAAGTTCTTTACTTTTATTTACTTTTTTTTTTGCCACACCCGTGGCAAATGCAGGTTCCCGGGCCAGAGATGGAACCTGTGCCACAGTAGTAACCAGAGCCACATGAGTGACAATGCCAGATCCTTAACCCACTGAGCCACCAGGGAACTCCTAATTTAGCAGAGAACTTTTTTTTTTTCTCTTTATGGCTGCATCTGTGGCATACAGAAGTAAGTTTCCAGGCTAGAGGTTGAATAGGAGCTGCAGCTTCAGGCCTGCGCTACAGCCATAGCTGCACTGGATATGAGGTCCATCTGTGACCTAGAGTGCAGCTTCTGGCAACACCGGATCCTTAACTCACTGAAAGAGGCCAGGGATCGAACCCACATACTCATGGACACTATGTCAGGTTCCTAACCTGCTGAGTCACAACGAAAAATCCAGTACTTCAAATTCTAAAACATCTAAATATTCTGTTCTAAGGCAGCATCGATTGCAAAAAATACCATCAATTTATAGATTCTGGTGAAAAATAACACAGCATAGGTATACATGTTTAATATGTATATATTAAAATGTGTACAAACGTATCCGCGAGTTAAAGAAATAAGGAAGTTTGATCTCCTTTTTCTGCTACAAAGTCTTTCATTGTACTAAAGACTGTTCCAGGGTTTTAAATTGCTTTACAATTAATTTCTATCAATGTCCTCCTTTTCTCTTTTATTTCATATAACTAGCGTATTTGAGCACACTTCTTTGTTGTTCTTGCCTGATGCACATTTTTAATCTCTTCAGTTTGTTACTCATCATTTGCTGGTTCCCTTTCGTCCCAAAGCAATTATCACACAGCCATATCTCTGCCACTTTCTAGCTCAATTTCCAGGCAATGCCTACTACTTTCCTCCATTTCTGTTTTTATAAGAAATGTGCGATTATGAATACTTGTAGATATATCTCTTATCTTTGTAGCTTTATGAATACATGCTTCATTATGGTGTCATTTCTTTATAGTTTCCTCCTCTAGTTTTTCCTCATAGAACTTCCCCCACTCCATTTCCAAATTTGCTTAACTTTTTATCCTTCTTCTGCTCCCTTGAGGTACAGTGACTAGAACTATAACGATTACTAAAGGTTGGGATGATTCTTTCTCACTTTTCCCTCAATATATTTCATAGTGATACTCGGCATTTTGTTGGTCTTTTTTACTCTAGCAGCTAAACAGTCCAGCATCTGTAAGAAGCTGTCTGCAGTGAGTTCTAGCCTATTCCTAATCATTTCTACCGCTTTATATGTTAGTTGAGTAATATGCAGTTTAAATCATTTTTCTTTGAATACTGTTTTATATTTGACTATAATGCAAATTTTCTTCTGTACAGTCTTGACACACCATCATCACTGTTTGCCATTTCATACATCATAAAAGTTCAAAGTCATCTGCAAATGGGAAGATTTCATAATGTATATATCTTAACAGATTATATAAGAAAATACTACATAGGGAGTTCCCGTCGTGGCGCAGTGGTTAACGAATCCGACTAGGAACCATGAGGTTGTGGGTTCGATCCCTGCCCTTGCTCAGTGGGTTAACGATCCGGCGTTGCCGTGAGCTGTGGTGTAGGTTGCAGACGCGGCTCGGATCCTGCGTTGCTGTGGCTGCGGCGCAGGCCAGTGGCCACAGCTCCGGTTAGACCCCTAGCCTGGGAACCTCCACATGCCGCGGGTGCGGCCCTAAAATGACAAAAGGCAAAAAAAAAAAAAAGAAAATACTAAATAAAGTTGTTTGGAATGAGGGAATTTTCACATACCCACCTAGAAGGACACCTGCCTGTCCCTGCCTAGTTTATGTTACTTGACAATAGGCATTTCTTTAGCCAAAATAAAACATCCCCAGAAATTCTTTTGCATTGCTTCCCCACTCTTCTGGGAGAAGTTCTCTGAAATTGAAGATTTTTTTCCACAATTTGTCAATTACTACAATTTTCTAAAACTCTTAGTTCTATATAGATTTTCATTTGTTTTTATCTTGGACTGATTCTTGGTGAAAGACTCCTGAATCATATTCCCCGGCAGAATATGTTTTATTAATAGCATTTAGATCATGTGTTGATTAGACCTGCCCAACTAAAGTAAGTACAGCCAAAAATCAGTGTCTCCAATTCTAAACTGGAAATTAACATCTTCAAGAGTTAGTGTGTTTCAAATGGATATTTTCATTATGAAAAGTTACATTTACATGGTTGGAAGAGGAGAGTGAGAAGAATGTTGATGAAGATATATTTATACATGTTTAAAACACTGAAATACCATATTAACCAGATGCTAACCAGAGGTAAGGTAGAAATCCAGAGAAAGATGCAAGGGTGGTTCAACAAGAACATTATGCTGGAGCCAGGAAACAACATCATTACATTACTGTTTGTCTAAAATGAACTTTGTTTTACAAGTGATAAAGGGTTAATATTAATAGAATTCTCACCAATCTATAAGAGAAATACCCTATTAACAAAATGACCAAAATATAGAAATAAGCAAATCACAATAGAAGACATGTAAATGGCCAAATAAATTTTAAAGCTTCAAATCCAACAGTCAGAAAAATATTAAAACAAGAAGCTACCATTTTTCTTTCACACATAGAGTTTGCAAAGATTTTTTTTAAAAAGCAGAAACACTTATATTGGAAATAGGCCTTCTCATACTCTGCTGCTGAGAGTATAAATTGGCACAGATTTTCTGGAGGCAAATGTGGCATTATGTACCAAGTTACTTAGAAAAATGCATACATTTTGACCTAGAAAATTCCAGCTCTAGAAAATAACCTACAGATATACACAAAGACTTAACACCATGGATATATGTTATATTATTATGTTATATTAAAGAACTGAAACAGTATAAATATCTAATAGAAATGAATTGGGTAAAAAAAATAGTCAATTTCATTTTAAAAAGTAAAATGATACGTGAAAGTGGACCCCATGTATTAGTGAAAAGAAAGTGTCGGCTTTAAAACTGTATAAACAGTTTTTTGTTTTGGTTTGGTTTTATTGAGAGAGGAATCTAATTTATTGTCCAAATTAGCATGTTTTTTAGAGTAGAAGGATACCATTAACAATTACATCAGGGTTAAGAGGCATAACTGAGTGTGGGGCCTTGTTCAACAACCTTACTGATGAACAAAGCAAATATAATTCTGTTTAATCTGATATTTTATTCAACCTTTTAAAATGAAATTATGTGATGCTATAAGAGTTTAAAGCTACTTTTAGTAGTGATTAACTCTAGAATTAGACCTGTGGGACAGTATATTCTATTTTACCTATGCCTAATAAATAAACATACAGATTTTGATAAAATACAGAGGACTTCTTATTTGATGATTCTTCTAACCAACTAGGAGCTTAAAACAAATGTAAAATATAACCTGTTCTTAGAATTCTGAAGATTCTTTATTACCTTAGCCATTGCTGTATTGTTTCGCATGAATCCAATTTATACACAAAGCGTATGGGATTAAATTTTCAGATCAAAGCCTCAAGCCACACTTCCTCTTCTATTTCATGCTATAGACCTTAGAAATATGTAAAAAACAGTGATTCAAAAAAAATCTTAAACAGAAAGATGTTAAATAGGAAAAACCAAGTGGGATTCCTATTTTAATAAATCTACCTTTCCATAACGAGCTGGTTGAAATTCAAGATGGTGGGTTCCCGATGTGGCTCAGTGGGTTAAGAACCCAACGTAGTGTCCGAGAAGATGCAGTGTAGGTAGCAGGTGCGGCTCAGATCCAGTGTTGCTGTGGCTATGGTATAGGCTCCAGCTGTGGCTCCAATTTGACCCCTAGCCCAGGAACTTCCATATGCTGCAGATGCAGCCCTAAAAAGGAAAAAAAAAAGAAAAAAAGAAATTTAAGATGGTACAATTCTTTTATTAAAAGGTCTGAATTTATACGAGTTCCATTATGGCACAGTGGGGTTAAGGATCTGGCACTGTCACTGCTGTGACTCAAGTCTCTGCTGTGGCATAGGTTCAGTCCGTGGCCCAGGAACTTCCACATGCTGCAAAATACAGGCAAAAAGGAGGAAAAATAAAGTCTGAATTTACAAATAGTTTTTTAAGGTAATGTAGAAGGGTGATTCTTTTCTGTAAAATGATATTTTATGATAAATTAGTAAGACTATTCTTAGACCCATATTTTTGTGGGTTTTATATAGTATACTATAGCATTATCATTTTCTAGTACTGGCAGAAAAATTCCATTTTTATGAACAGAAATTCTTTATACTATTAGAATTGATATCATTATAGACTATTCCGTTTTTTGTTTTCTGGCTGCACCAGTGGCATATGAAAGTTCCCAGGCCAGGGATCGAACCTGAGCCACAGCTGCAACCTCTCCCACAGCTACAGAAGTGCTGGATCCTTAACCCATTGCCCTGGGCCAGGGATTGAACCCACAAGTCCACAATGATCCAAGCCGCTGCAGTCAGGTTCTTAACCCACTGTGCCACAGCAGGAACTCTGACTATTCCTTAAAAATTACTCCCAAAATATTTTTTTCTCTAAAAACCTAGTATCAGCTTCCTTTGGCTCAGAAATAAAGGTAGTCCCATTTTTAAATTAAAATTGTTTTAAACATTTTCAGGTAATTTTTTTTCATTTAATACCTGGCCCGTTTGTAAAACATCTGCCTTCTTTTTCCATAAAGGATAAATCCAGAATTCTTTTAAATTGTGTAAATGTAATTGTATAAAAATACAGTTAGATTTAAAAGAATGCTTAATTGTTAGTGATTTAAATTGCAAAGCCCTCCTGGATACAGGATCTTAGTGGAGGGTTGGGAGGGTCATTCTATGCAGGCTACTTTGTTTTTATTGGGTGAAAAATATAGTGACGTTCCAAAACTACAGTAAAGCAAGATTTGTGGGGTACTGCTGAAAGAGTCCAGAGATCCTAGAGTAAGACTGCCTAAATTCAAATCCTTCCTTCAGTATTCACCAACTGCAGACCCTTGGGCAAGTAAATTAACATCTCTGGTCTTCAGTTCTCTTATCAAATAAAATGGAAATAATAGTGGCTACTCTATAGCTTAGAACAGTGACCGGAACATAGTAAAAAAATTAAATGTTAGATATTATTACCATTAATGTTTTTTATTCTTGGGTATGCCCTGAAAAAGGTACATTGGTTGCATCATTGCCCTACCAGTCTAATACTTTATCTGCTCATACACTAAGGAAAAAATATAATCTTATCTGTCTCTAAGAGACTATCACAAATGTCCAGATATGCATTTTTACCTATTTGTTTACTGTTTTAAATTTTAAGTCACGTTATTAAGAATACTGCAGTTACTACTAATCTTTGCTTCTACTGCCAAGAACAATAAAACTTGCTCAACATGGCCAGAAGAAAAAAAAACATGAAAAACATGAAAACAAAGATCAAACAGCTTTATGAAAAGTGGATCAAGCTAAAGTGCTTTTAAGGAAATAACTGATAGATATGTAAGAAATGACCACCCAGTTTCCTGAGGCACAAAAATTTTTAATAAATGTGTTGATTAAATACTGTGAATATTTGACATGAGTTTTATTCTTGTTCTACTGATCATAGACTGGCAACAAGTCACATTATCACTTGCCTAGATTCCTGCAGTAGCTTCCTAATTCTACTTTCTGTCTATACTCACTTGCAGTCAATTCCCTGTATAGGAGTTACTGTCAAACCATGTCAGGATTCTGCTTGAAATCCTCTACTCTTTTCTTGTTTCACTTAAAGTAAAATCCGGAATCTCTGATTGGTCCTGGGAGTCCAACATGATCCCTTCCCCTCAATTCATTTTGCACAATTCTACCCCTCACCTCCTCTGCTCCAGCCGTGGACCCCTTAGAGTTTGGGAAAGAACCAAGCAGCTTCCTACCTCAGCGTCTTTACACTTGCTGTTTCCTGGGGGACTGCCCTTCCTCCCCAAGTCCAGGTATCTACTGGGCTCACTCTCGCCCTTTCTCAGGTCTCTGTTTATGTCACCTTCTCGGAGAGACCTTCCCTGACCACACTCTATAAAACAGCACATAAACATATACCCGCCATCATTCTCTATCCCCCTTACCCTGCTTTATTTTTCTTCACTGCAGTTATCACCATCTGACATATTTCTTCGTCTCCCCACATTGGAATGTAAACTCTAAGAGCTCATCTGCTTGGTTCAGTGTTTCCCTGTACTTGGAACAGCACTTCGTTTGTTGAATGAATTTTAAAAAATTAATACGTAAGTGGACTCTTCTCCCCGTTTACTACTGACTTCTCATATAAACACAGGAGGGTTATTTAAATTTCCTTAGTCTAACAAGCTTCTTTAGGAAAGTTAGGCTAAGAATAGATTAGGCTAAAAAGAAGGTACTTCTAAGTATTAACGTTTATTAAAATGCAGAGTACAGGAACCTTCCAGTCATGGGTATTTGTCAGTTGGTCCCTGCCTACCAGCCATATCCAGTCTTCTCTTCTTGCCTGTACCTCCCAGTGGTGCCCGCTGATGGCTGACATACAGACCAGCCCCAACCAGACTGTTCCCTCGCTACCTTTTCTTAGAGTAAATAGCCTAGTCTTGCATCTCAGTTAGTTTCATCTCAGGCCATCCTGTTCTCCACTGTACATCCTCATTGACATCTTTGCTCCTTCTTTTGTTTTTAACCAGTAGCCTCTAAAATACTTCTCTTTCTTTCCTTCTTTTGCTCATTCTTTTTCAGAAAAGTCCCTGGTGCTCTCTGGTTGGCAGAAGATTAGTTGTATTCCCCTTCCAAGGAAATGGAAGATACAGATTTTTTTAATTAAGTTATATGTAAAATGAGTACCTTCAAAGATTTATAGAGCTCTTTGTCTACTTCCTTATGCCCCTGTAATTAACCTGTTTTTCCTCAAATATGTACAGTCAAGTTAAATTAATGTGCTTATTCAATTCTGTCTAATTTCTAGCATTGCAGATCTATTACTTTCTATTTTTCATTGGAAATATTTAATTATTTCTAATTTTTCTAAAAACATGGAACATCGAAGCCAAAAAGCTGTGAGGGAGGCAACTACAGACTCGTCTTGGAACTATCCCAAATTCCCAGCCATAAATAATGGTAATTTTTTTACAGGAAAAAGACAGTTTGAGTTCCAAGCAAATACCCTGAAAGCAATTTTTTAAGATACAGCCTCTTTTTTAAGTTAGATTCTCCTCGTGCTATTGTTTTATATGTCTGTATTTGATAAGGAAAAAATAAATTATATTTCTCTCAATCAGTATAACACAGGATTTCCCAACACGTGTCTGCAAAATACAATTCCTTCAAGATGCTACTTGGGGGTAAAAAGTTCTGTCATCAAATAACTTTAGGATATATACCACCCTTGAAGGTTTATGGTACACATCAGCAATAAATTTATATCTGCAGTAAACTTACCCATTTAGTTTTAACCACTGTTTGCAAACATATAGATCTACCAAACCCCTTTCTTGTATAGGTCTTGTTAATATTCTCTGGAACAAATCTGAGAAACAACTGTGATTATTTAATCATTCAGAAATAAAGGACTAATGATATTAATTAATTAAGATTTGCTGAGAGTTTCCTATGTGCCAGGCATTGTTCTCAGAATTTCACATAAATTATCATATTTCAACCTAAAATAAACCTGTGAAATACAGGCATTTGTATTATTCTGCTTTTACAGATGAGGAAATGAGGTTCAGAATGGTTAATAACATGCCCAAAGTCACAAGGCTAGTGGAATAAGCATTTAGATCTAGGCAGTGTATTAACAAAATCTACCTAGTCTCTAGTCTCTGTAATCTTTAATATTATTTACAAAGGTTTCACTAATGAAAGAATGAGCTATTGAAAGTATTGTGTTGGGTTCCCACTGTGGCTCAGCAGTTACGAACCTGACTAGTATCCATGAGGATGCAGGTTCAATCCCTGTCCTCGCACAGTGGATTAAGGATCCAACTTTGCCATGAGCTGTGTTGTAGGTCACAGACATGGCTTGGATCCTGCGTTGCTGTGGCTGTGGTGTAGGCCGGCGGCTGCAGCTCCAATTCAACCCCTAGCCTGGAAACTTCCATATGCCACAGGTGCAGCCCTAAAAAGGAAAAAATGTATATATTGTGTTATTTTTGCTGCACAGATATTGCTGGGATTCCTCTGCCTCAGAACTTGAGTGGATACTCCCTGCTGCCATTATCATCAGAAATGTTTAGGAATGAACAAAAAGTCAAAAACCTACATCCTCCCTGGATTCTGAGTGAGTTCCATGGATGCAATGTGAACGCGTCCACCTACATGCTTCGAACTGACCAGTGGAAGTATATAGCTTACTCTGATGGGGCTTCAGTATTGCCTCAACTCTTTGGTAAGTTTACCAATATTATTTTTAAAGTGTAGTACTATGTGCAAGGAGCTGACCTCCATAGCATTTGCTCAGAGGAGCTGGTAATCATCATTAAATAAATATCTGCTGCTTCTCAGGCTGGGACAGTTTACAAAAGGTTGAGAGGAGCAACTTCCTTGCAAATCAGCATCTGAATTCCAAAGCAAGTGCCCTAAGGCTGACTGATCTAGGTCTCAAGATGGAACCCCACTGTTTTCTCTGATCAAGGAGTCTTCTAACACTTGGGGTCACCTCTCCCAATCAGCAGTCAGCCCCCTCTCATGGTACCTTGGATTACAGTTGTTCTGGAAGATTTACTCCTCTACCTTATGGAGCCTGACATTCTACATTTATTGTT
Organism: Catagonus wagneri; assembly: GCA_004024745.2. Classification (NCBI taxonomy): domain Eukaryota; kingdom Metazoa; phylum Chordata; class Mammalia; order Artiodactyla; family Tayassuidae; genus Catagonus; species Catagonus wagneri. The sequence goes on from PVHT020004020.1 coordinate 17,337,678, forward strand.
TAATGTTCACCCCAACCTTGCAAGATAATACCATCATTTTCATTTTATGGAGAAGACGAGGGTTCAGATAACTGAGCGAGGTCTCACACCTAAGCAGTGGCAGAACTGGGATTTCAACCCAGGTCTGACTCCAAAATCCGTCCTCCTTCCACCCTACAAAAGCCTGCTAGAGTCACCACTCTAAGAATTCGTTTTTCAGCAAAATTATTAGATTTAAGGTTGTACTTATCCTTTGCCCCTTTTCTCAACATAAAATGTATGCTACTGCTACTTTGTATATTCTTTTCTCCCTATGGTTTTTTCCCAGTTACAAATGTCAAAGTTATTAACTCAAGAAGTTCCCTTCGTGGCTCAGTGGTTAACAAACCAGACTAGCATCCATGGGGAACAAGTTCAATCCCTGGCCTTGCTCAGTGGGTTAAGGATCCAGCGTTGCTGTGAGCTGTGGTGTAGGTCACAGACACGGCTCAGATCCAGAGTTGCTGTGGCTGTGGCATAGGTCACGGCTATAGCTCTGAATGGACTCGTAGCCTGGGAACCTCCATATGCCATGGGTGTGGCCCTAGAAATACAAATAATAATAATAATAATAATAATAACTCAAAATGATTCTTCAGAGGCCAAAGTGACTGATTATGTCCCCCTCAAGAGTCTTAAAAACAAGAAATTCTTGGCCTCAGAAAAAGTCCTTTAAAAAAAAATCCTTAAATTTTCATTCTTATGAGTAATGGGCATCCTTTTCATTCACTGGTTATGTTTTGCAATGAGCAGATGTGACTGTCAAAGGATCAGTGGGGGAGCTGACCTTTCCTGGGCTTATTCACTGACTTCCTTTCCCAGAGACGTACCATCTGAAATTTCCTAGCAAAAGCATAAATGTCTTCAGGGGCCTTCTGGTCAATGCACTCACCTATGCCCATAGGGGTTTTTCCCTCCATGTGTGTCGTTCATTTACTGTCTTTAGTAAATTGTCATAAGATCTTTGATTTGCTATTTTTCCAATTGGATTGGCATCCTAGTTACATCCTCTGTCTTCTCACATTGTAGGTAAAGGGGTGTTTATCTGAAATAGTTACCATTATTTTTTCAGTGGCAGTGACTGATAATTTTTAACCTGCATAGCTATTTGCTCAAATAGACAGTATCAATGAATGTAATTTTCAAAAATCCAAGCACAGGATGCTATTTAAAAAAAAAAAAGTAGGAGTAAGCAAAGTTGCATGATTTGGCCATATAAAGAATTCTTACAGCTGAAACATTTAGGGCTGTTGAAATGGGACAATGTAAGCATTACTATTTTTTTTTTACATGTCAAATAAGCTAGGCATCAAAAATAGGAAGAAATGGGATTAAGCCAGTTTACTAGTTTGACTATTTCTGCCATCTAAGAATAGATTTTAAAAAATGGGATAGCAGGATGATAGGATGAAGGATGATAATTTGAACATACATTTAGAAGGTGTTTAACTTTGGTATATTATTTTTCTATTTATACTGCCCTTACTGAACTGAAAATAAAAATAAATTATAATACAGTATTTGTCACAGAGTAATAATATTCTAAAAAAATGGTTCTTTTAGCAGGTAACTATTTGGACTGATACTCACTTTTTTTCTTTCAGATCTTTCCTCAGATCCAGATGAACTAACAAATATTGCCACAAAATTTCCAGAAGTTACTTCTTATTTGGATCAGAAGCTTCGTTCCATTATAAATTACCCTAAGGTTTCCGCTTCTGTCCAGCAATACAATAAAGAGCAGTTTATCAAGTGGAAACAAAGTATAGGGCAAAACTATTCCAATGTCATAGCAAACCTCAGGTGGCATCAGGACTGGCTGAAAAAACCAAGGAAGTATGAAAGCGCCATTGATCAGTGGCTTAAAACCTACTCTGATCCAAAAAAAAATTTGAACAAAAATAGGAAAATAATGTTCTAGAGTTATATAAAGGATATGAAAAGGTCATGATTAATTATGCATTTTAAACTTTAGTTTTAATAACTACTGATTTCCCCACCAAAAGTTACTGATTTTTTGTTGAAGAGTGTATCTTTTAAAATGCCAATCATTACAGAATTATATATTTTCAAAGTGATTACTATCAAGACCTTATGCTTACCAGCTTCTAACAATTTAATGGAAATATTAAAAGGATAGAAGAATATACTATAATATAAAGTTGCGTTTCTCTGAATGTTATGGAATAGACACTATTTTAACAGTTTTATTACTTATGAACCACAAAATATTTTTGAGTTTTTGATGGTGTCCGATGAGTTACTTTTATCTGATGGGACATATGTTATTTGGATATATTTGATGGGAGTATCTAGAGTACTTGATGAGACATAGACTGTGGCTATGGCTGACTTTATTATTTTTTTAAATAGATAAAATATATGCACAAAGTACAAGCTTCGAGACGGTACTAAAGGGCTGACAATGTACATGAAGTCTCTCTCCTTCCTAGTCCCCCAGCCCCCCAGGCACCCAGCTCCCCTTCTGGAGGCAACTACTGTAATCACCTTCCTATGTATCCTCAGAGAGACAGACATAGTTCTACAAACTCTATATTCTTCCCCACCCCCACCCCAACCCCCGCCATACAAAACGTTCCACAGCTTGCTGTCTTTTTTCCCACTTAGCAAAGACACCGAGGAATTAAATTGCTGGGGCGAGTCTACATCTAGCCAAATTATTCTAGACACTATCAAATTACCCCTATAGAAGTTAAACCAGTTTACAGCCTCACCAGCACTGCATGTCCTCACATTTCTTGCCAACTGGGTAGATTTAAAGTACTTTATTATTATCTTTTTTTAAATTTTTCTTATTATGAGGAAGCTAGATCACATTTTCATATATTTAATAGTTATTGGAATTTCCTTTAGCATGATCTTTCCTGTTTCCATTCTTTGCCTATTTTTCTTTTCTATTGGTTGCTTGTCTTTTTTTTTTTTTTTTTTTTTTTTTTTTTTTTTTTTTTTTTTTTTTTTTTTTTTTTTTTTT
>PVHT020004020.1:17347770-17495761 GCA_004024745.2 Catagonus wagneri
CCCTGGCCTTGCTCAGTGGGTTAACGATCCGGCGTTGCCGTGAGCTGTGGTGTAGGTCACAGACGCGGCTCGGATCCTGCGTTGCTGTGGCCGCGGCGTAGGCCAGTGGCTACAGCTCCGATAAGACCCCTAGCCTGGGAACCTCCACATGCCGCAGGTGCGGCCCTAAAATGACAAAAAGGCAAAAAAAAAAAAAAAACTGTTAATATCTGGCTCCCACCTCCAAGCCTTGAGATTTTTTTTTTTTTAAAGCTCTCCAGGGGATTCTAGTGTGCTGCAAAAATGTGAGAACTACGAGTCTCGAACCTTGTTATTCAAACTAGGGTCCTTGTACCAGAAACCCAGCCAGGCGCAGGATTCTGCGCTGACAGAAAGCAAAGACATACGTCTTACAAGAGGGGTAGGGACAGAAAACTTGTTCTTTTGCAAGTGACAAGGTAAAGATGAGCTGCCATAGGAAAAAAACATCCACGCTCGAGGCTCAGGCCCCCAGGGCCTACATAGGACTGAGGCTGGAATAAGAACGTTTCTTTAGGAAAAAAGAAAAAATCATCCTGCCCCAACCATGGGCAATGGCATATTACTTCTAGGAGTTGGGCAAGAAGCTGGAGAGGGTTCTGCAGGAAGGGGGGGGGAGCAGGAACACCAAAAAAAAAAAAACCCACCAGCACCCCATGCCTCCCGCTAAAGCAAGACAGCAGCAGCATGGAGGAGTGTGAAGTCTGCAGTAGAATAATGTTAACTATAGCAACATCAAAACCAAACTTAGCTAAACTACTAACTAGATTTAGTCAGCCTCCCTCACCCCTCCCAAGTGGCCTGACAGATGAAGAGGCATGCTCACTTTCAGTAGTAAATACTGTTTACATCAGTCACTATTTTTCCTTTACATACAATGTGTGGCATTCAGTAAAACTTACAAGGCAAAAAAGGAAGAAAAGACCCATTTTGAAGAAATAAAACAGTAAACAAGACCAGACTGAGATAGCCCAGAAGCTGAAACTATGAGAGAGTGACCTGAAAATACTATGATGAATCTATTGAAGGGTCAAGGAGGAAATGTGAATAACATGAATGAAAAGGAAATTTCAGCAGAGATGGAAACTGTTAAAAAAATAGAATAAAATTGATTCACTAGACATGAACAACATGCAATCATGGATGAAAAAGTTCTTCAAATGGCTTATCAGCAGACTAGACACCAAAGAAAAAATTAGTGTACTTGACAAAAAAAGGAATTAGTGAACTTGAATACAGGCCTGAAGAAATTTTTCAAAATAAAATCCTGAATTTCACAATGTAACAAGCTCCTCTGGCGAGATGAGATAGAGAAAAAAGAAAAGAAAAAAATAAAGCAGAGCATCTAAGAGCTGTGGGACAATACACAAAGATATAATATATGTACAACTGAATTAACAGAAGGAGAATAGAGGGGAAATGTCAGAAGAGAGATCTGAGAAGATAACTGCTGAGAATTTTCTAAAATTAATGAATGACAACAAATCACCAATCTGAATATTTAGAGAAGCCCTAGCAGAATACAGACAAAGAAAAACATACATAAGCACATTCTCCTTAAATTGCTGGAAACCACAGACAAGAAGAAAATCTTGGAAGGCAACCAGAGAAAAAAGAAACATTCCATACAAAGGAAAAAAGATAAGAATTAAAGCATATTTCTCATAAAAAAAAAAAAAAAAACTTATGCAAGACTTCCCACTGTGGGAGTTCCCGTTGTGGCGCAGCAGAAACGAATCCGACTAGGAACCATGAGGTTGTGCATTCAGTCCCTGGCCTCGCTCAGTAGGTTAAGGATCTGGCATTGCTATGAGCTGTGGTGTAGGTCATAGACACGGCTAGGATCCTGCATTGCTGTGGCTATGTTGTAGGCTACCAGCTGTAACTCCAATTAGACCCCTAGCCTCGGAATTTCCCTATGCCGTGGGTGTAGCGCTGAAAAGCCCAAAAAAAAAAAAAAAGTTCCCCTTGTGGTACAGAAGGTTAAGAATCTGACTACAGCAGCTTAGGTTGAGAAGGAGGTGCAGGTTCAATCTCTGGCCTGGCGCAGTGGGCTAAAGAATTGGGTGGTGCTACGGCTGTGCCATAGGTCCAAGCTATGGCTTGGATTCAATCCCTAGAACTTCCATATGTCATGGGTGTGGCCATAAAAAAATTAAAATAAAATAAAAAACTATGCAAACCAGAAGACAATGGTGCAACTTCTTCTTCTTCTTTTTTTGTTCTTTTTGTCTTTTTAGGGCCAAAGCCTCTCCATATGGAGGTTCCCAGGCTAGAAGTCCAATCGGAGCTGTAAGCTGCCAGCCTACACCAGAGCTACAGCAACAGGGATTCAAGCTGTGTCTGCGACCTGCACCACAGCTCACATGCAACTCCGGTGCAACTTCTCTAAAGCACTAAAAGACAAAGTGTCATCCTAGAATTCTACATACCCAGCAAAATTATTTCAAAAATGAAGAAGCTGAGAGAATTTGTTACCTTCAGACTTGAACAATAAGAAACATTAAAGAACCTGATTCAAGCAGAAGGAATATTGTGCCGCATGGGAACCTGTATCTATACAAAGGGAGAAACGGGAACACTCAGACATCACTGGTGGGAATGTAAAATGGTGCAGTCTCTGTGGAAAACAGTTCGGAAGTTCCTCAAGATGTTAACCATAAAAAAAAAAAGAGAGATGTTAACCATAGAATAACCGTATTACCCAGCAAATCTACTCCCAGGTATACACATATCCTGGAGAACTGAAAAGAGGTGATCACAGAAAAACAAGTATTTACAAATGTTCACTACAGCACTATGCACAACCGTCAAAAAGCAGAAACAACACAAATGTCCATCAGTTGATAAATGGATAGATAAGGAGTTCCCGTCATGGCACAGCAGAAACGAATTTGACTAAGAACCATGAGGTTGTGGGTTCAACCCCTGGCCTTGCTCGGTGGGTTAAGGATCCGGCATTGCTGTGAGCTGTGGTGTAGGTCGCAGAACGCAGCTCTGATCCTGTGTTGCTGTGGCTGTGGCATAGGCCGGCAGCTGTAGCTCCGATTCGATCCCTAGCCTGGGAACCTCCATATGCTGCGGGTGCGGCCCTAAAAAGACAAAAAAATAAAAATAAAAAAATGCATAAATAAAATTTGGTTTTGGATAGTCCAAAATGTGTGACCCATACAAAGGAATACTGTTTACCCATCAAGAGGATACCATTACATACTACAATATCGGTGAACCTTAAAAACACTATGCAAAGTGAAAGAAGCCAGACACAAAGGCCATATACTATTGCTACTGCATTTATATGAAATGTCTGGAAGAGACAGAGAGAGTAGATGAGCAGTTTCCAGGAACTCGAGGATGGAGGGAAAGTGTGTGGAGTTTCTTTTTGGAGTGATGAAAATGAAATGGAATGAGACAGTGGTGATGGTTGCACAAACTTGTGAATATACTAAAATGCACCAGCTGGATACTTTACAAGTCTGAATTTTACGGTTTGTAAATTCTGTATGAATTTTGAAATTATTAACTTTTTTTCACCTATGAAAATGACAAAAACTTAAAATAATAACCAGGCTCATTATTGTTAAGACTATGAGGAGAAAGACACACACACATTGCTTGTGCCCCTTGTCAGGGGCATTTCAGTACCACGTATTAAAATGCTTGAAAAATGCATGTGCTCAAGCCTAGGATTTCATCTTAAGGGAATAGCTGAATGTGTGTGTGCGAGGATATATGTGAAGAGATGTTCTTCACAGAGTTATTTATAAAGTGAAAATCAGAAAGTCTGTCCAAAAGTAAGGGGTTATTTAAATATATCTAATTCATTGCACAGCAAACAGATAGCTATAAAACATATTTTACTGATTGACACGGAAAGCTGTCCAAATATAATGTTAGCTGGGGAAAAAGGCAGGATATAAACTATATAGCATGATATATTTTTATAAATATTTAAATCAGGTTATTAAATAGTCTGAAGGATATGTAAGTATTAACAATGGTATTTCTGCGTGATATGTTTAGTGATTTTTGTTGTCTAATAATTCTGAAATTAACATGTACTATTTATATAATAAAATATTTTATTTTATAATAAAAACATGTCAAATTTGACATCACCAGTATTGAGACAAACTACCATTGTGAGCCCTGAAATGATGCAGTGAGGACAGAGTATTACCTATGTAGTATTTCAGCCCCAAAAAGTCTAATCCAAATTTAACTATATGGAAATAAATACAACTTTATAGACATTCTGCAAAACATGTGTCATGGGCCCTTTAGACCCATGAGTATTATGAGAGGGAAAAAGGAAACTCTGGAAGACTGTTCTGATCAAAGTCACTAGGGCCACTAATGTTTCAACTCCTGATCCTTGACTGTTCTGAGCACAGTGAATGAAGATAAAACCATTGCAAACCACATTTTTGTGAAATTTGTCAAAGTGAAGAATCAATAAGCTTTGAATAATCAATGAAAAAAAGCAATCACATCCAAACAAATCAGGAGTCAGAATGGCTTTAGGTTTCTCCCCACAACCACATAGAAGCCAGAAAGCAATGGAGCAAAGCCATAAAAATTAGAAGGAAAATGTTTCCAATAGAAAACCCTGAACTCAGCCAAATCATCAGTTAAGCATCAGGGTTAAATAAAGAAATTTTTGGACATGCGAAGTCCCAAAAAGTTACCCTTCCTCAAGAAGCTACCAAAGGATGATTTCTACCCAAGCAAGAACATAAACTAAGAAAGAAGAAAACACATGAAATTAGAGAGCAGGAGAACCAGCATGAGCAGGAGAACCAGCAAAGGAGCCTCTAGGATGATGGTGAAGAAGATGCTGGGATACCAGGTGGCCCCGAGGCAACCTGTGCAGATTGAATCCACATAACTCAAGTAACAGGCACAGTGTGGGCTCTCTCCACTCTGTCTTCGATCTCTGTCCAGTCTTTTCAGCTTTATGACGGGCACTGAGTTCTACCAAAAGAGAATAAACCAAGAAATACGAAAAGAGATCCAAGCAACAGGAACTCCAACCCAAGAGAAAGAGAATTTCACTGATGGAAACAAAGGGAAGTTCTGAAGCAATGGTTAGGCAGCCAGCCTAGACGGAAACCAGGCCACGCAGGAAGGAAACAGAGATCTCTAATAAGGTTTCCAAGAAAAAAATTTGGAAATGCTGTATTATGTCATAAAACTGACCTTGTGGAAACTGTACTGAGGAACTCTTTAAAGGTACAGAGAAAACTAGATATGGTAATAAAGAAAATCAAGAAAAGATAACTCAATGTAAAGAGAAAAAAGAAAATAATGATATTCATAATATAGTACAACATTCGGCTGTGAATATTTTCCTTTCACAATAATGTAAATACTGAAGAGAGATCCAACCCCAAATTACAATATTACTGTATCAATAGTATGGGAAAAGAGAAACAATGGAGACAGAGGTGTGAGAGATAAATATTTCTCCTTATCTTTATCTAAGCAGAAGCTAATAGATAATATCTAAAATCACTGAAGCAATAAACGGAGTTACACACTATTCAGAATTTTGGAATTAAGTAAATGCCAGAAGAAACAGCAAATTCAATCTAAATTGGCTCCCCTCTAGAAGAGAGGAAAGAGACCTGGGGGTGTGTGGATGGGGAAATCTTTTATGCTGTTACAGGCCTCTAGCTCTATTTGACTTTCCAAACTATGTGCAGGGATTATTTCAAGGAGAATTACGTTTTTAAATCAAGGTTTTATCTGATCTTAGTAAAGTTCTGTGAAATGTAATTTTGCTGGTGGAATCTTTTTTTGTTACATGAGAGCATTTCAAGAAATTTGAGACAAATTATAGAATTATCTTGAGAAATATTAAACTGATATTAGCTAGGAGAATCACTGAATTATGGGTATTGCTCAGAGAAAGCTCCCTGGAAGAAGTGGCTCATAAGCTGGAATGAGGTATGTTACACAGAAAAAGGCCACAGGCAAAACCCTCTGAGGAAAGAATGTGAAAATTGAACCAGGAGTTTGATTTCCCAAGGCTGTCACTCTGCCTCTTAAATGTTCCACCAAGAATGGCTATTCTTGCATCTCCCCAGAGTTTCCTTGAGCTCTTCTGGACGATACTGGCAGAGGTATGAAAGGCATTTTTTTTTCTTAGGTTGATGGATTTATAGTCAAGGTAGAAACATTTGCTCAAAATTATCTGAAATGCATCACATATCCATTCATTCATCAACTCAAAACATATTTACTGATAACCTACTATGTGTCAGACCCAGTGCTAGGCACTGGAGATATAATAAAAAATGACAAAGATCTCTGCCCAAAGGACAACAGCTCAAGAAATGAGATTCCTACAGCAACTGGCAGGACTGTCCGCTGCACCCACCAAACCATCCCATCCTGCGCATCTTAAAGTGCCAAGTGTTTCCTCAGCCTGGGAATGTGAACCCCAGCAGACGCACAGACCAGGAAGCACAGAAAGTGTGCTTTCACCGTGATTAATGTGGAGGCTGCATAAAAGACAAATTGATGCTTCCAACGGGAAAACTAAAATGTGTTTGTGAGGAGGTATAGTTAAAAAAGATAGCATTTAATCTAAACCATTTCCTGTGACTTGGAATTCTTTTTTAAAAATTGGCCGCCTTATCATTTTCTTAGTCACCTTTTCTCTAGGCTTATTGGAGGCGTAGTCCCTCCTAGCAACCTCCCATCTGCTAGAAAACAGAATCAAGAGAATGAAAAGCCATGATGACACATCCATCACTGGGTGAAAATATTAGAAGAAAAGCAATAAATGTACTACTATTTGCATAAAACCTATCAATGCCCTTTTCAGACTAATAAAATGAATTTTACATCGCGGAGAGCAGCTGTGATCCACTGTTTCTAGTAATCAGCGGTATCTGAAACAATCTGCAAACCATTGCTACTCCTATTTGCCAAGCAACACCCTTGACTTTAGTTCTCTCCAAGTAAAATACTCTCATTACTGGCCAGAAAGAGATTCACCTACTGGGCTCCTCTTTACCCAAAAGATTACTGTTAGGTTGCTTGTGTTCTTGTTTTTCGAACGCTGGTGCAGATCCATGGCATTTTAAATCTTTGTTTGTTTGTTTTTTTAATCAAAACTAGTGTCTTTTCTATCTTTTCCTAATGGCAATCTGAAACCATTTTGAGAGCTACAATCTCAGTCAGGACCTTCCCCGCGGGTGTTCTGGTCCCAGGCTACCTCGGACCTTTACAATGGCCAGGCAAAACGACCTTCTGTCCATCTTTGCCCGACATGTAAACAGCGAAAGGGAGAGGTTCCTAGAGCCTAGCGGTTCGCTGCGAGGGCAACGAGGGAGCCGCGGCAGAGATTGGAAGGGGACTCTCCGGGATTGGGGAGGGGAGACACGGAAGGGAAGGTGGAGAAGAGAAATCATGTGTGTCCCTCTAGTGTACAACCCCCATTTGAGTGACAAATGACGAGGACAACCTATAAAAACAACTAAGCGCAAAGCTACCCACATCCATCTCCCTCCGTGCGTGTGCGTTTTCAACTAACTTTGCGAACTCCTAGACCCGGAGTCGCGCCCCGCGCAACCTCGCCTCCACCTTGGCTTCCCGCGCCCTTCCTGCCCTCTTCGGCACCTCCTTTTCCTCCAGGCGAAGGATGGAGGATCCTTTCAGCCCCTCAACTTCCTCGTCGCCGGCGCCCTACCTCTCCGAAACCATCTCGCTGGGCTGGGGTCTCAACTTGACTTCTGGACAGGGAGCCCCCGTCCCGGGGCCGCCGCCGCCGCCGCCGCCGCCGCAAGGGCCGCCCAGCCGCCGCGTCCGCCTGGTCTTCCTGGGGGTCATCCTGGTGGTGGCGGTAGCCGGCAACGCCACGGTGCTGTGCCGCCTGTGCGGCGGTGGCGGGCCTTGGGCAGGTCCCAAGCGTCGCAAGATGGACTTCCTGCTGGTGCAGCTGGCCCTGGCTGACCTGTACGCGTGTGGGGGCACCACGCTGTCGCAGCTGGCCTGGGAACTGTGGGAGCCGCGCCGGGCCGCGGGCGACCTGGCTTGCCGCTTCGTGCAGCTGCTGCGGGCGTCGGGCCGAAGCGCCTCCGCCCACCTCGTGGCGCTAATCGCCCTCGAGCGCCAGCGCGCCGTGCGCCGTCCACAGGGCCTGCCGCTGCCCGCGCGCACCCTCGCCGCCCTGGGCTGGTTACTGGCGCTGCTGCTGGCTCTGCCGTCAGCCTTCGTGGTGCGCGGGGGCGCTCCCTCGCCGCCGTCTGCCGAGCCCCCTTCTGCCCGCGCCTGGCCGGGGGAGCGTCGCTGCCGTGACATCTTCGCGCAGCTGCCGCGCTGGCACCTGATGGTCTACGCTCTCTATGAGGCCGTCGCGGGCTTCCTGGCGCCGGTAGCTGTCATGAGCGTCGCTGGCAGTCGCCTGCTCTGTGCCTGGCGGCAGCGCCCAGCCCAAACCCCATCCGCAGCAGCGCCCAGATCCGCCAGTCCTGGCCGAACACCCACGCCCAGCGCGCTGCCCCGCGCCAAGGTCCAGAGCCTAAAGATGAGCCTGGTGCTGACGCTGCTGTTCATGGGGTGCGAGCTGCCCTATTTCGCCGCCTGGCTGGCGGCCACGTGGTCGTCTAGACCCGTGGGAGACTGGGAGGCCGAGGACCTAGCGGTGGCGTTGCGCCTTGTGGCAGTGGCCCACAGTGCTCTTGATCCCTTCGTCTACTTGTTCTTTCAGGCGGGCGACTGCCAGCTCCGGCGGCGGCTGCGGAGGCGACTGGGCTCAGTGTGCTGCCCGTGGGAGGGAACGGCAGAGGATGACGAGGGGGCCCTGGGCCACCAGGCACTCCACCGCCACCGCTGGCCTCACCCGCATTATCACCACGCTCGGCGGGAGCAGCGAGAGGAGGGCTACTTGCGCCCACCCCCTCCGCGGCCCCGGCCGCTACCCTGCTCCTGCGAAAGCATCTTCTAGGTGTCCGATGGCCGGACAAGTCATCTATCGCCGCAGCACCGCCTCCACGGAACACTAGGCTGGCCTGGGTCTGTCTAGATCACAAGGCGCAGGAGGGTCTCCAAGAGCTTTGTGCTGAAGCTGTCCCCGTCCTCCACTCCCCTATTGTATTTCTTTCTAATGTTTTCATTTTTTCTACACTCTTCCAGGTTTTCTCATTTTCAGTTCCTCTCATATTTCCCCCATTTGGAGAGTGAGCCATTGGGAAGTTGTAAAAACAAAGTTACAGAATTATCTCTGCAGTTCCTTTTCGCTCCCATAGTGTTTTGGATAAGATCATTTGTTTTAGCTAAATTGACAAGCTTTCATTATTTGCTTTGTTACCATCTGTTTTTACTTATTTTGGATCGTGTTTAAGTCAAGTATATCTTTGGGACCAGAGAATTTGCCTTTCAGAGAGGACTATCCTCACACTGCTCTCCCTGAGGAGCCTAGAAATTGTACCAGTGATACTGTCAGAAATGTAATCTTGCTGTCATTTCAGAGCCACAGAGTATTTGTAAAATAAAAACATTTCCTACAGGGCAATTAGGGCTTTTTTTTTTTTTTAACATGGTAATGTGTTTTCTCAGAAGAAAACCACCATGGCTTCCACTTCAGGAAAAGCTGGGATTGTAGGAGGGAGACAAAAAAGCTTCCTTTTGAACCTTTCAAATATGCCCAGTTTCTGTAGGGAATTGTTACGGTGCCCAGATCTGCCTCTGCAGCTGCGCTGCTGTGCACAGGTGGAGCCTCTCAGCACAAAATCCTCAGCAAACTAGAGAAGGGAAGCACCTGCGTGGTGCATAGGGCCAGGGCTCACTGTGCCAGGTGCAGCCTTAGGGAGATTTGCAGCTAGGATGAAAGCTGCAGCCTTCCAATGATGCATGTATATATAAAACTTTTTTTTTTTTTTAAACAAAGGCAATGCCTATTGGTGTGGATTGCTGAGAACAAGTTCACGGACCAGATTTAGTCAGTGACCTCCTCCTCCTCCTTACTGTCCTTGGTTCTGGAGAGAAGTGGCAGCACTTAGGAACAAACAGTCATGTGTTTACCAGTGTCTTTCACCTGAGAATCTTCAGGGTTTCCATTATAGTGTTTCCTGTTATGCACAAATGCAGGACTAAGATGCAAAAAGGGGAAATGACTGGTAAAATTCACTTGCCGAGCCAGTCCTCTCTGGGGGCTTTCTTTGTTTTGTTCACTGATATATCTCAAACACTTAAACAATGTTTGATACACAGTAGGCACACAACACAATTTGCTGATTAATTCATCATATGAGTCATATAAAAGACTTACAAAAAGAAACCTTCATTAAGCTTGGCTTAACTGCCTCTAAAATTTTGTCCAAAAATGTTATAAGAGTTAGAGATTTTCCTTCCTCTCTAATCTTCCCTAACCTGCTAAGGATGCCATGGTGTGCAATGTACAAAGAATAAGTTACCTAAAGAGAAAAGAACACAGTTGTCTTCATGAACCTAGATCTGGGTTATAGCATTATTTTCACTAATAGACATTATTACTTATTGTGTGCCAAGCACTGTGCTAGGCACTAGAGATGCTAAGATGAATAAGACGCTTCTTCCCCTCAAAGATCTTATAATCATATGTAGGAGACAATCTGACAAATACAGCACAGTGTCAGATGTGTTTTAATAAGGGTTCTAGTCAGGGTGTCAAGGCACTGAAGAAGAAAGGTAACAACCTTGGGAGACCAGGGGGTGGTGAGAGCGACTCATCAGGTAGGGAAGGGTGTTCTATGCAGCTGAGACTAGCATTTGTGAGAGACCATGCACACATATTGCATGGTCAAGGAATGGCAATAGTTGAAATGATCTGACTTGATGGGATATGTGGGCAAAGAGATCCAGCCTGGACCCAGTAAAGAAAAGTCTGTGTGCCCCCGCTAAGAAAGCCAAAAGTAGCCTTTGAAAGATTTAACCAGAATTTGTAATATTATCAGGTTTGAATTTTGGAAAGTCATTCCAATGACGGTGTGAAGGATCAATTGGAAAGGGAGAATAACCAGAGACAGGGATCTAAGTAGAAACTCAGAGAGACCTCAAAATATGACCTGTATGTAATGTATCACTTAGAATGCTCTCAAGCAAGGTAATTTAAGTCAGTTAAGTCAGAGTTTATGTTTCCTGCAGTTGAGAGTACACTAACCGAAAAACAGATTCAGCTGGCTTAAATATATTCTATCACATAATAAGAGGTCCAGTGGTAGGGCTGCTCCAGGGTTGGTTAATTGAGTAGCTTCGTAACTTCATAACCAAGGGCCTAAATCCTCTTCATCTTTCTGTTCTGCCCTCCTGAGCTGGTGGGCTTAACATTAAGGTCAGTTCGGGAGTTCCCGTTGTGGCTCAGTGGTTAACGAATCCGACTAGGAACCATGAGGTTGCGGGTTCGATCCCTTGCCTTGCTCGGTGGGTTAAGGATCTGGCATTGCCGTGAGCTGTGGTGTAGGTTGCAGACACGGCACAGATCCCACTTTGCTGTGGCTGTGGCGAAGGCCGGCAGCTACAGCTCCTGTTAGACCCCTAGCCTGGGAACCTCCATATACCACGGTTGCAGCCCCAGATAAGGCAAAAAGACAAAAAAAAAAAAAAAATTAAGGTCAGTCCCCTTGAGGTCATAAAATGTCTGCTTTAGTTCCAGACATCACATTCAAACAGGACAATGTCCAGAAGAAGATGACTTTCTCCTTTTGCTTATTACTCTTTGTGAGAATGAAGAAACATTTCTTAGAAGTCCTGGATAGATCTTCCCACATGGTTCACTGGCCAGAACTGTATACATCCATATTATTGCAAGGGGAAATGTAGCCACCATGACTGACTCGGACCTGGAACCAAAGATATGAGTTGCACAGGGAAGGGGTGAAAAATGAGACTCTCAGTCTTTCTTTTAGGAAATAAAGAACAGGAAATGCTGGTTGGGAGGCCAGACTAAACCTTTGCACAACTTCAAAAGTGTTAATAAGATTGATTTTTACAATCTATGAAAGATTTTCAGCTGAATGCCATCCAGAAATTATGAGAAATTGCCATCTAGGTCAAAAAATGCAGATTTCTGGGAGTTCTAGCTATGGCGCAGTGGGTTAATAATCTGGTGTTGTTGCATCTGTGGCGTAGGTTACAGCTCTGGTTGGGATTAGACTCCTGGTCTGCGAACTTTCATATGTCAGGGGTGCAGCCGAGAAAGAAAAATACAAAATTCCGATTCAAGTATTTAATTTAAAACATCAAGTATAGTTTCCCTAGATTTTATGGAAGATTTGGTTCCCTCGATTTTGTGGGAGCCCAATTCATACTAAAATGCTTCTTCTTCTATAACTAAGAAACTTCGCTGATTTTTAACTAAATCTGAAACTTGAAGGCAAGTGACTTGGTTCCCATTCCTAGTGGCATTTATAAGTTAAGAAATTTGAAACATCCCTTCAGAATCATCACCACTGATCCAAGGAATCTACATTGCTGTAAACAACTCAGAAATTGAGTTTTGTCATAATTAAGAAAGCCTCCCAAGGTTATTCTGAATTTATACTCTTGCTAGAGTGGGACATACCATTCAAACTGCACACCAGAGGTAAATGAGCAGTTGACCCTAAACTTGATCTCTTTTTTAGGTATCACCCAAATAGACTATAACTAGCAAAGAAAGCAGACCCCATACTTGGGTTTGGAAGGAATCAAATAACACCCCCTGACCAACTGTACATTCCCCTGGAGTTAAATTTTAGCTAAGCTGCTGCAAACAGGTCTGGACTGCAAGACTCCAAGGGACACTATTCACATAGACAGTGATGTAGATGTCACCACCAGAACTTTACAGACCAAATACAAATAATTCTGTATTTTTAAAAAAGAACTAGCCACGTGGCAACATACAGCTAAAATAAGTCAGCATGACTTAGTACATAATTTGAAGCAGAAATATGTAGAAAACAACCAGGACGGTAACTAAAACCACAACTAGCTATAAATCATTTACTAAAAATAGAATAGTCTAGCTCATTTGTGGAAGAGGAGATAGATTTAAAACATTTTTTTTCTAAGCCACTTCCTAGGAAACCTAAAAGGAAGTAGAAAATTTGAGCAGTTTCTCCTCCATTCCTAAAACGTTCTGATGATCAAAGGGAAAATATTAACAAAACACTAATACAAATGAATAACCCAATTAATTAAACATGTTTTGTGAGTTGGGAGGCAGTGTAATCAAATGAAAAGAGCAAGAGTCTGTGGAGCCTGAATACTTGGACCTGAATTTCATTTCTAAGACTTAGTAGCTATGTGACTTTAGGCTGTTTGCAGAATATTTTTGAGTCTTGGTTTTCTCATCAATAAAATGAGGTTTATATTACCTTACTTCATAGGATTCATATATGTAAAATGCTTGATTGGTGGAGAAGGGGTCCTGTAAGCTTGTCTCTTCAGATTCACCCTTGTACTCAGTATATGATAACTATTGTTATTCTCTAACACTGGGCTATAAGGGATAAAATCCAGCTGAGCAATATTACATGAAGGGAAGCAAGAGACTTAGAGGATCTATAAAAGATTAATACACTAAACAGTACTACTTAGTAATAGGGAAGTTTGGGCCTTAGCGAAGGTAGTATGCCCACAGTAATTGCCAATTGCCTGCCTTGCGTCCATTTTCCCTTTTCTAACAGTTCTCAGATTTGTTTTGCTGCCTATGCCTCTTATGAAAAGTCGAATGCTTTGAGGGAAGCTGACCCCTCCCCACTCTAAGACTGGGCCTTAATTAGTCTCAGCACATCAAAATAATTCCACCCCTCTTATCACCATGCCCTGCTCAGAAATAGTCATGTGATCTAGTTAAAACCAGTGAGACGGGATAGCATTGTTGGGGCATCTAGGAAAAAGCCCTTAACGCTTCCTATAGAGCGATGGGAGCAAGCACACTCCCAGTCTCTCCACCTGAAGGTAAATGAGGGAGCACCTGATGTTGCCGGTTGCTGGCAGCCCATGTTTCACCATGAGGGCCATAAAGACTAAGCCAACACTGTGGATATGGCAGAGTGGAGACATGAAAAGAACTTAGGTCCTTAATGACAACACTGAGCTGTCACATTAAACACCACTTAGGTTCACCTACCAGATGTCTTATTAAATAAGCTTTTATATATTTATATATATAACACATATATAAATTATATTTATTATATAATTTATAAAATATATAAATATATAAATTATATAAGATTATATAATTTATAAAATATATAAAAATATATTTATATATATTAAATATATATTTTAGCTATGCCTGTGGCATACAGAAGAAGTTCCTGGGTCAGGGACCGAATCTGCACCATGGCAGTGATCTGAGTCATAGCAGTGACAATGCCAGATCCTTAACCACTAGGCTACCAGGGGAATTCAGATTTTCTTACTGCTTAAGGCAGTTAAACTGGACTTTCTGGTATTTGTAGCAGCAAGCAGCCTCTAACAGAAGTTTGGCAAGACGTGTATAATTGTAGCTTATTGCATGTTCTTTATCAAAGATATAGTAATATTCCAAGTGCCCAATAGGTATTAAAAGTCTGTATTGGGCAGAGTGGGACAAATCAAAGAATATGGAAGACATGACACGTATTTTAAAAATTTATACTCTATGAAGAACTACAAATTTTATGGTAAGGAAATCTCAACCTATAATTATTGTTATAGGACATTATTTGAAAGTTCTTTTTTTGTCTTTATTTTTTTTGGCTACAGACTGCCAAAAACATGTGGGATCTCATTTCCCAGACCAGGGACTGAACCTGGGCTATAGCACTGAAAGTGCTGAATCCTAACCACCAGATCACCAGATAACTCCCCCTGAAAATTCCTACCATTGGTAAGTTTATTGATTTATGAATTCATTCATTCATTTTGACATTTATTTATTAAAGATCTATCCTGTGCAAAGTACTGTATCACTTATCATAGACATATTTCATTAATGATCAGCTTTTGGGTGGGAACTCAGGACCAACTATTACTGTATTTTCTACAGCCAGATCTGGAAGTGACCCCTAAAATCTGCTGCAGTTTATTATTATATAACAGCCCCCAGCGAACCCCTCTTCATGTGACTTTTTTTTTAATGGTGGCATATGGAAGTTCCCCAGGGATCAAACCCTTGCCTCCACAGTGACCTGAGCCGCTAAAGTTGGATTCTTTTTTTTTGCCTTTTTGCCTTACCTAAGGCCACACCCCTGGTATATGGGGGTTCCCAGGCTAGGGGTCTAACAGAAGCTGTAGCTGCCAGCCTTCACCACAGCCACAGCAATGCGGGATCCGAGCCGCATCTGCAACCTACACCACAGCTCACGGCAACGCCGGATCCTTAACCCACTGAGCGAGGTCAGGGATTGAACCCGCAACCTCATGGTTCTTAGTCGGATTCGTTAACCACTGAGCCACGACGGGAACTCCCTAAAGTTGGATTCTTAACCCACTGCACCACAGCAAGAACTCCTGAATCACTCTTCTCATGTCTGTCCCTAGTGTAATCTCTTTTTTTTTTTTTTGGCCTTTGTCATTTTAGGGCCGCACCCTCGGCATGTGGAGGTTCCCAAGCTAGGAATCTAATTGGAGCTACAGCTGCCGGCCTCACCACAGCCACAGCAACGCGGGATCCAAGGCACGCCTGCAACCTACACCACAGCTCATGGCAATGCCAGATCCTTAACCCACTGAGTGAGGCCAGGGATTGAACCTACAACCTCATGGTTCCCAGTCAGGTTCATTTCCACTGCACCATGACGAGAACTCCCTCCCTAGTGTAATCTTTGTCCACAGAGTCTGGGTTTGACCATATGACCTGCTTTGGCAATGGACATCAGCAGACCTTTCACAAACAGGGTCTTAATAAGTATTTATGCCTGGGGCTTGCCATCTCAGAAAAGCTGCCCTGAGACAATCGTGCCATAAAAAAGCCAAGAATGAAAGATTATATGAGTGGGAGGCCCAGCTACTCAGCCATTCTAGCTGAGTCCAGATCCCTGATGACATCTAAGCTAAATGCACCCATGTGATCACTCACCCAAGGGAGACCAAAGGAAGAGTTGCCAGGCCAACCCACAGACTTGTGAGAAATAAATCATAACCATTAAATGCTAGGGTGGTTTGTTCTGCAGCAATAGTTCCCTAAATCATGGAATCATGGGTGAAGTAGTAAAAAGGTATTGGATGCATTAAAAATGGGAGTCAAAAGACTCAGATATCAGAAGGCCTGAGTTCTAGACTCCAACCACATGTCACTTAGGAATATTTAATTGCTTATTATACAACTGGATGATGCCTCACAATAACTTGAAATGAGAAAACCCAGAGTTCCCGTCGTGGCTCAGTGGTTAACGAATCCGACTAGGAACCATGAGGTTGCAGGTTTGATCCCTGGCCTTGCTCAGTGGGTTAAGGATCTGGCATTGCCATGAGCTGTGGTGTAGGTCACAGATGCGGCTCTGAATCCTGAGTGGCTGTGGCGTAGGCTGGCAGCTATAGCTCCAAATCGACCCCTAGCCTGGGAACTTCCATATGCTAAAGGCGCAGCCCTAAAAAGCAGAAAAGAAAGAGAAAGAAAGAAAGAAAGAGAGAGAGAGAGAGGGAGGGAGGAAGAAAGAGAGGGAGGAAGAAAGAAAGAAAGAAAGGGAGAGCAGAAGAAAGAAGGAAAGAAAGAAAGAAAAAGAAAGAAAGAAAGAAAAGAAAAGAAAGAAAGAAAAAGAAAGGGAGGGAGGAAGAAAGAAAGAGAGGGAGGAAGAAAGAAAGAAAGGGAGAGAGGAAGAAAGGAAGGAAGAAAGAAAGAAAGGGAGAGAGGAAGAAAGGAAGGAAGGAAGGAAGGAAAGAAGAGAGAAAGAGAGAGAAATGAGAAAACCCCAAGCTCAGGGACAGAATTAGGGCCCCAACCTTATTCCCTTTCCTGCAAGGCGAAGAAATCTTCCATGGCCAAACTCTGGAAATTCTGGGTATGGTTTTTTAAACAAGGTACTATTGTCTGCCTTACAAAATACCCTTAAGATAAATCATGGGAACCATAATACTAATACTAAATCATCTTCAGCTTATAGACAAGGAAATTGGGGTAAGGATAACTTGACCAGGATCAAACAGCTAGTAAGTGGTTTTCATTTATTTGTTTGGGTGGCGGGGGGGGGGTACTTTCATCATCTGAACAGGTGATAGCCAAGAAGCTCATCTGATCCTCAGATACAGGTCTTGCTTTATAGATTTATGTGTCTGAGATACAGCCTAGACATACACAAGTGGGAGACGGGTATCGGACAAAAAAAAAAAAAAAATGGCTATCTTAAGAGTGGAATGCATTTTAGAAAAACAGCATATGGTTACATCAGAGTTTCATTATTTAAGCCTCCAAACTATCCAAGTAAAGAACTCTTTTGCTAGGAATGGAGGAGACAGCCATTGGTTCACCAAAATCCATTCTATCCTTCTTCTGTGGCCACCCTGCTAGAGACTACATTTCCCAGTCTTCCCTGCAGTTAGTTATGGCCTTGGGACACATTCTCAGTGATGGAATGTGAGCAAAAGTGACATATGTGGCTTCCAGACTTGGCCCTTAGGACACACAACCTGGGCTCCTCTGTGCTCTCTAACCCCTTCCTATTGGCCGGAAGATACGATGTGACAGTCACATGATGTGACAATGATCAGGTTCAGCCGAGCAGATGATGACAACATCCTAGAGGATCCCTCAGGATCTTGTGGAGCACAGACAGCCTAAAACTGGTCAGAAGAGGAGTTCCCATCATGGCGCAGAGGAAACCAATCCGACTAGGAACCACGAGGTTCCGGGTTCGATACCTGGCCTTGCTCGTTGGATTAAGGATCCGGTGCTGCCATGAGCTGTGGTGTAGGTCGCAGATGCGGCTCGGGTCTGGCATTGCTGTGGCTGTGGCATAGGCTAGCAGCTACAGCTCCTGTTAGACCCCTAGCCTGGGAACCTCCATATGCCATGAGTGTGGCACTAAAAAGAGAAAAGACAAAAATAAATAAATACATAGGTAGATAAATAAATAGATAAGTAAGTAAAACTGGTCAGAAGATCATGGAAGAGAGATAAATTTGTCTTCTTTAAGCCACTGAATTTTGAGAGTCTCTTTATTACAGCAGATTAGGCTTTACCTCAAATAATATTTTGATGTTGAACTAATTTAGACTAGGAGACGGTTTTACTCCTTAGTTTGCTGTTCCAGAGGCCCTCTGTGTTTCCAGGGAAGCTTGGTGTGAATTTAGTGGAGGCAAGTCTAGAATGTGAAACTCCTCAGAGGCTTGAGGAGGGACATTGGGTCCAAAATGTCTGTGCCAAATCATGACTGTGGGATACATCTTTAATTTTTCCCAAAGAAAGTCACTTAGTCTCAAGAAATATTTTTCTTTCTTTCTTTTTTGCCTTTTTGTCGTTTTAGGGCCACACCCGCGGCATGTGGAGGTTCCCAGGCTAGGGGTCTAATCATAGCTACAGTTGCCGGCCTTTGCCACAGCCATAGCAACGCAGGATCCAAGCCGCGTCTGCAACCTACACCACAGCTCACGCAACGCCAGATCGTTAACCCACTGAGCAAGGCCAGGGATCGAACCCGCAACCTCATGGTTCCTAGTCAGATTCGTTTACCACTGTGCCATGATGGGAACTCCAAGAAATACTTTTTTCTTTAAATCTAAGAGTTGAATGTGTTAGAAAGACCTCAAGTCCATGGACATCAATACATCAGCAGGTATCCAACATGCGGCAGGCCCCCTGGATGCCACGTTGACATTTATTATTCTCCTACCTTACTAGAAGAATCCTGATTGTGTTCAGGATCAACACGTTCTGGTTATCTGTTGCTGTGCAGCAAACTGTGTCAAACTTTGTGGTGTCAAGTAACTACCACTTTCTTATGCCCGTGGACTCTGTGGATCAGAATCAGGGAAGGGGACAGTAAGGCTGGCTTGTTTCTATGATATCTGGGGCCTTAAGGAGGAAGATTCAAGTGAAGGGGGGCTTGGAGTTCCTGTTGTGGCTCAGTGGTAATGTACCCAACTAATATCCATGAGGATGCGGGTTCGATCTCTGGCCTCGCTCCATGGGCTAAGGATCCAGTGTTGCAGTGAGCTGCAGTGTAGGTTTCAGATGCAGCTCAGATCTGACATTGCTGTATCTGTGGTGCAGGCCAGCAGCTGCAGGCCCAATTGAACCCCTAGCCTAGGAACCTTCATGTGCCACAGGTGCAGCCCTAGAAAACAAAAAACAAACAAAAAAAAAAACAAAAGAAAAAGGGAAAGAGAGCTTCTTTACTCATTTGTCCGATGCCTTGGCTGGAATATCCAAAAGCTAGACTCATCAGGAACATCAACCAGAGTGCTTAACATAGTCCCCTCTGAGTGGCTTTGACTTTCTCACTTCATGATGGCCTTAGAGTGGTCAAACTTCCTCTAAGGCAGCTCAAGTTTCCAAGAGCAAGTGTTCCAGTGAACAAGGTGGAAGCCACATGGCTCTGAATGGCCTGGCCTCAGAGGTCTCACAGAAGCATGTCTTCTGCACTCTCCGGGTTGAAGCAGTCACTGCCCAGGTTCAAAAGCAGAGAACACGAACCCTATCTTCCAGTGGAAGAGATGTCAAAGAATTTGCAGTCATGTTTAAAACTGTCGCACCGAGGATAACAACTCTACCCCCAACTCTGGAACATCTACCTAAGACAACATAGTAATTCCCATTCCTCCTGCTATTTGAGTGTTTTGAGGCAAAGCAACTGTAAGTAAGGGCTTCTGGGGGCTCCTGGCAAAGGTTTTATAACATTAAATAGCAGATACCAGTACTATCTATTGGTAGGGGTACTATTTACTGGAAGGGGGCAGTTCCTCCCCTTCTCCCTTCTTCCTTACAGTTTTTGGATGTCACCTAAAGCTCTAACAGCCATCTTGCAACCACATAGGGAAGACAATCTTAAAAGAAAGTCAGTAACTTAAAGGTAAAAAGGTAAAAAACCCAAGTCTTTCATTATGTGAGCAGCTGAATTATCTGAGGAGTGAACCAACCTTCGACCTGGTCATGTGAAATAATAAAATTTCCTTACTGTTTAAGGTTGAATTGCTATTTTCTCTAAAGGCATCCACATGGATACAAGGTTCTGTGGAGAAACAAAATAAATATACGAGAGAGAGAGAGAGAGGATCATTAAAAGGAACTGGCCCAAGTGATTCCAAAAGCTAAGAAGTCCCACAGTCTTCTGTTTGCAAGCTATACCAGGACAGGTGGTGGTATAGTTCAAGCTCAAGAATAAAAAAAGATTGGGAGTTCCCCTCATGGCTCAGTGGTTAACGAATCCGACTAGGAACCATGAGGTTGCAGGTTCGATCTCTGGCCTTGCTCAGTGGGTTAAGGATCCGGCATTGCCGTGAGCTATGGTGAAAGTTGCAGACAGGGCTCGGATCCCGCATTGCTGTGGCTGTGGCGAAGGCCGGCTACAGCTCCTGTTAGACCCCTAGCCTGGGAACCTCCATATGGCGCGGGTGCAGCCCTAGATAAGGCAAAAAGAGGAAAAAAAAGGAATAAAAGAAGACTGCTGTCCAGCTCAGCAGTCAGGCTGAGACAGTGAATTCTCCCTTCCTGTGCCTTTCTGCTCCATTCAGTCCCTCAAAGGACTGTATGATGCCCACCCCCACTAGGTAAGACAATCTGCTTTATGCAGTCTACCAATTCAAATGCTAATCTTATCCAGAAACATCCTCACAGGAACACCCAGAGAAAATGTTTAACCGAATATCTGGGTACCTCATGGCCCAGTCAGGCTGACATAAAATTAGCCATCACAAGAAACTATGAGGTCTCCTTATAACTTACTCCCTATTAAGAAGTGTCCATTATGTTTGCAAATTGGTTTCTCTTCCCTAAGGTGCTCTATGAGATCTTCATCAAGTGCTTTAAGCACAGAAGCATACAGATAATTGAAATTTTAGCCTGTGCCATCATTCATGAGATTATACTAAGAGAAAGGATTTGAATAACACATACTAGACATTCAAAAATCACTGTGCAAACTGTGACCTTCATTCCTCTGGCCAATGAAGTCACACCACTGTTCACAGCATTAGAATGGCCTCATTGCAAATGATATTGCAAACATTTCCTCAGCTAGCTGGAGGGAATCTAAAGCATATTTTCAAACTTTTAAAAATATTTTTACTCTTTGCTGAGCATTTATCATTATAGTATATTTGTAAAATGTAGCCACTGAGAGCCTGTCCTAGGTCAAGGTGTCCAAGTGTATTTTGTGAAGCAGTAGATGCTTTTATATTAACATAATAAAGGAAAAAAGAGTTTCAGAGTTAAATGTTTAGAACATTAGGTTAAATAGGTTTCCCTCCTTTTTTTTTTACTTTTTATTATAAAATAGACAGAAAGCATGAAGAGTAATACAAAAAAAAAAAACCACCCACAAATTCACCACTGAGATTCAACAGTTGTTAACATTTTGCCATCTTTGCTTTCACACATATTTTTTGTTGTTGTTTTTGAATAACTTGAAAATTAGTTGCAGACATCACGAAATCATTACACCTCACCTCGGAACACTTGAGCATACATCTCCTAAGACATTCTTACATAACCACAAAAGCATTATCATACTTCAAAAAATTAACAATAGTTCCTCAATATCACCCAATACCCAGTCCACATTCAAAATTTCCCTTCTTGTCCTCACTATTCTTGAAAAGATTTTTTTTCTTTTGAACCCAACTCTAATTACAGTTCACACATTGCATTTGATCGTCATGTCTCTTTAGTCTCTTTTATTCTAAAACATCCTTCCTGGCCTTTTTTTAAAAATAAACCATGTTTTTGAAGAGATCAAGCCAACTGCCTTGCAAGATATCCCACATGCTGAATTAATCTGAATATGTCCTCATGGTATCCTCTAATTATTCCTTTTTCCAACCAGTTTTCTTTACAGCGGTACCTCTTAGAAACTTCAACATGTAAATGTGCAAAATGACTCCGGAATTCCCATTGTGGCTTAGCAGAAATGAATGTGAGTAACATCCATGAGGATGCAGGTTCAATTCCTGGCCTCACTCAACGGGTTAAGGATCCGAACTTGCTGTGAGTTATGGTGTAGGCTACAGATGCAGCTTGGATCTGGTGTTGCTGTGGCTGTGGTACAGGCCAGCAGCTGCAGCTCCAAGTAGCCTGGGAACCTCCATGTGCCTAGGGTGTGGCCCTAAAAAATACTAAAGAAAAAAAGGACTTCCTTAATGGACACCTTTTCTGAGGTGACAACTCATTGTGGTTTTGTTTTGGATTAGTTAATCATTTTTTAATTGACAGGAAGTATAAAACAGTTTGTAGTCCTAGTACAGGTTTGTGTACTTATAGGAATTCTGATAAATTCTGTTTCATATAATTCCCACCAAGAAAAGGATATGATGGATTTATAGTTTAAATCCTATAGTACTGAGCATATCCCATGGGTACCATGTCTATGAGAACAGAATCCCGGGCTTACAATTTTATAAAAAGTCTGATGACAGAATTTCCCATAGAGTAGTTTCTGGCTCTAACATTTCAAATAATGTTTTTCCTCCAGGACTCCCATACTTCCTGCACCAGATACCAGAGCACACACTCACATTTTCATAGAACCCTAGCCCTCACCTCCGTGTCAGCAAATGAGGAGAGTCATCCCAGTGGATAGTTGGGAGTACTTTTGGGAAGCCATTTCCGTACTAGGACAGCCAGCAAAAAACAAACATAACTATACACAGAATTGGCTGCAGATCATATAAACAGATCCCACTAAACCCATGTATTTCCAACTCAACTGCCCCTTAGCCAAATCCCTAAAATGCCTGAGCGACAGAAGGAAAAAGACAATGGTCTTAATCCATTGAAGTTAAATCATCTCGCCTTTGCATAATTTACAGAAACACAGGACCACTATTCCTTTCCCTCTTCTCTTTCCTTCCTGAACAATTCAATCCTAAAGCCAGCCGGTGAGACAGAGAAGAGACCCATGCTGGCCCACTGAGGGTTTGGGGGGGATGCATAGTGGCTCAAAGTAGGGTGACAGCATGAATGGGTTAGATGGCAACATGGTGAGTGAGTCTAGCTAGTTCCAAGTGAGAAGGGAATGAAGGGACAGCCCTACAGGGGCTCAGAGTCCAGTCTCTGTGACGTTCCTGCCAAAGATGCATAACCTGAATCTAAGCATGCAGAAATGCCAGATAAACCTCAGCTAAGAGACAATCCACAAAATAAATGACAATGTCATGAATGTTAAGGAAAGACTGAGGAACTGCCCCAGCCAAGGAAGCTAAAGAGATAATGACTACAAAAGGCAACTAGACTGGAGGATTAGATAGCAGAAATATATCAGTGTTAACTTCCTGACTTGGAGGCTTGTACTGTGGTTCTGCAGAAGTATATCCATTTGGGGAGGAGACACACACGAAATAGGATGGATAGGGCATCAGACTGGCAACATATTTTCAAATGGTTGTTGGGGGGATAGAGTTCCCCGTATTATTTTCTGTAATTCTGTGTTTCCAAATTATACTAAAAGGATATGAAGGGGAGTTGCCTGGTGGTCTAGTGTTAGGATTGGGTACTCTCACCGCTATGACCCAGATTTGATCCCTGGATCCCTGGTCTGGAAACTGAGATCCCACATCAAGCCACTGCACACTGAAGTTAAAAAAAAAAAAAAAGGATATTAAAGATAACCATGTGAACACACTTAGTTTTAGTTTTGCCTGTTTTCCTGAGTCTTGGTGGTCTCCCTATTTCTGCTGAGACCAAATGTGGCAGAATGAATACCTTCTGAACACGGTTCAAGGTCAAGAACAACAGTCTGCACCCTAGGCCCACAACACCTAAGGCCCCCCGGGCTGTGACTTGGCTGAGCTCTGGGCATATTTGTTACACCTGGCTTGGTACTAATGGCCAGTTTGCTTAAGGCTCAGTTCAGACTACCTGGTGTTCACAGACTACTCTCTTTCTCCACCCCCCACTTATGGTCAGCTTGTGTATCACTGGATTCATGCCTAGGACTTGGAGTTCCACCTGGAAGATAAAAATCGGAATTGAGCAAGAATCCTTATCATCTTTTCTTAACATCTCCAACTTTCACTCCCTTTTGGGTATGCTCAGCTCAGTCCCTTCCTTGTCCTTTCTACAGATCTGTATGCCTGCAGAGTAGTCTCATCCGTCCCATTAAGAGAACAGCTCTAAGCAGAAGACAGCAGTTTGGGTACGTAATTTTAATTCAGGAGACTGTTAGCAAGTCCATTTAGCTGCATATTTAAGCCCCTCCAATCTAGATATTTATTATTAAATAAAGCTTACACGTTTTTTTGATCGTTTTGTCTCTTTAGGACCGCACCCGCGGCCTATGGAGGTTCCTAGGCTAGGGGTCCAATTGGAGCTGTAGCCACCTGCCTACACCAGAGCTACAGCAATTCAAGATCCGAGTCATGTCTTCGACCTATACCACAGCTCACGGCAATGCCAGATCCTTAACCCACTGAGCGAGGCCAGGGAGCCAACCCACGTCCTCATGGATGCTATTCGGGTTCGTTAACCACTGAGCCACGACAGGAACTCCTAAAGCTTACATTTTGATCTCTTCCTGTATCTCAATTGGTTCCAAACTCAGGCAGGAAAGAAAGATAGTTATTTATCAGTCCTCTCAAAATCCAACACAAGTAAAAGACGATGGCACCTTCCAGAGTGCTCACAAAGGTAAGAAAAGGAGTCATTTGAAACACGTTTTAAGAAGTAGAACTGACAGGACTCAGTGCTGGATTAGATATAGGGGGGTTTGGGCATGTCCCTAAAACCACCTCATGTTCAGGGATTCACTAAAAGGACACATGGGACTCATTACATAGTTCTTCTCACACTAAGATTATTACAGTGATATAAGGATACAAGCTGGATCATAGGAAAAAGGACACAGGTGGAGTACAGAGACATCCATGCGTGGGCTTGCTTATTCTCTCTCCCTCTCATGAGGGGTCACACAGAGCTCCCTCTTCCTCCAGAAATGAAAATGCAGAAACGTGTGCAGTGTTTCTGCCCAGAGCAGCCCATTAGAGACTCAGCACCCAAGGCTTTTATTGAGAGCTAGTCACATAGATACCTCTGCCTAGCATATACCAAAGTTTCAGACTCCCAGAAAGTAGGTAGGTCATGGTCAGCCTAAACCATATTGTTTACACAAACAATTTAGGCACAGTGAGTTACCCTTATTTCTTAGGGAACGTTTTATATCAGTATAGGAAATATTTCCCAGCCAAATTCCCAGATGCCAGCCAAGGGCCAACCCTGCAAGCAGAGCTTTTTTAAGGACAGTAGTCTCAGGTCAGCTGTGTTAACTGTTCTGCAAAGCAGGAGCGAGGAAGAGGGAGATCTCTTGTATGGCATTTAGGTTTCTACCTTGAGCACGTGAATAGACAATGATGTCCCTTGAGACGGAGGGGGAAAAGGAGGTATTGGTCTTTCGGAAAAATTGAATTTTTCAATTTTGAACAGGTACAATTAAAGACAACTGTGCATGAACTATCAGGTTAAACTATGCTGTTATAATTGTAAATAAGCTTAAAATTTCAGTGCTTCAACACAACAAAAGTTTATTTCTCACATAAATGACATATCTTTTACGGCTTGATGGGGGGCAGTGACGGTCTCTGTTCCACATAGTCATGCAGGAACCCAGGCTGACAAGAGCCTCCACCATCTAGAAAGTTAACTGTGACAGAAAAAGACACTACTGGAGGGGTCTCATCTCTGTTCTGCTAAGCTTCAGTGTGGGAGTAACACTCTGCTTTTTTACCCCCGGCCCACTGGCCAAAATGAGGCACACGGCCTCAACCAACCATAAGAGGGGCTGGGAAATGCAGGCTACTAGGTGGGATGTTAGGTGAACACTACTGTTTTTGCAACAGTATCCAGATGGGGATATTACGTAGGCCTCCACCCAAGTGAATGCTGTGTAGACTTTCACTCTGGAGTTGCAAGCAAATAAGCAGTATTTAAAGCCACCCTCACTTTCTCATGATCATAATCCCAATGGCATAATACAGGCAATGTTATCACCCTTTTCTGGTTTGGAGGAGTAGGAAGTTATGATCACTGGGTACTCTTCAAACCTCCCTGTAGTGAAACTAGCTAGCAACATGGATGTTTTCACCAGCTCTCAGATTTTGGCTTGGAATTGAAGGCAGTTTTCAAACCTCTCTGAGAGGAAAGTCTTAGTCTCAGAAAAGCTTGCCTAGAAACAGCTTGATGCTCAGAGCAGAGCAAGGGCTCACAAAAATGAGAAGTGACATTTCAAACTATAGAGACAAAGATATTGGTTGACAGGCTCACAGAGGGCAAGCTGGTTTGGGTGTCTGGAAACAAAACTCCTGCCGGGCTACCACTAGATGTCGCTAGTAGGAAAGGGGAGGCTGAAAGAACACAAGAAGGAAGGAACAAACGGAATTATGGAAGAAACTGCCCCCAGACGTCTCCAGGTAGAACTTTGTGGAAGTGCCCACGCTAGCTGGGAACTAATCAATTACCAAGAAAAAAAAAACAAAAACAGAGAGATACAGAGGGAGACGGAGAGGGAGGAAGGAAGGAAAGGATGAAGGCAGAAAAAGAAAAGGGAAATGACAGTAGGAATCATAAATTTTATTCTGAACTGTAATGACTTTCAAATGGACATTATGGGTTCCTGCCATTAACCCACGCATCTGTGCCAGCGAGGCTGTGCACATACCTTTGTGTCTCAGAAGTGAGAGAGGTAATTTATTCTGCATCCCTCTACAACTTTTCAAGTCATACTTTCCCATAACTAACCACATTAATACTTTAGGTAGAGATAAAAGAAAGTTGTGCATTTCTCCTTCATTCATCTTATGCACATATGCGTGCATATCTACTGAGATCTTCAATCTATTCAAAAATCAGATCTAAGGTCAGTGGATCTAAAATGTGTCTTATTTTAATCCCAGGTTATACCAAAGCAAAAAAGAAGTAATTGTCATTAAAAAAATGGCAAACCTTACTTATTCTTTCAGTGACACAAGTTGAGGACTGCTAACCTGCTCTATGTGCCAATAAAATAATTTGGGATAGCTAATGGATATTGTAAATGATAATAAATCAAATGTATTTTATTATCACTTTAGTAAAGCAATTTATCAAAACTAGATGGTTAATTTGTGCTTGGACCAGTGAAACAAATGGTCAAAAATGAAATTATCCCATAATATATTACTACCACATTAAAACTATACTGGGCAGAATAAAAATAACATTGGAATAAAATCCATTATTCTGAACTTCTCAATCTTTTACATTTGGCTTACAGCATCTATATGGCTTACTGGGGTAAATGAAAAAGACTCCAGGGTTTCAGCTGCCCCAGGCCCACTGGGCCTCTCTAGGACCTCAGATCAGTGTGTCATTGTATTAAATATAGACTAGTTTTTCAACCTTGAGGTCACACTAGAATCACTGGGAAAGTTACAAAAAATACGTTGATTTCCCCTCCTCCTACCAACCCCTAGAGATTTATCTTATTGGTCTGGTCATCATGACTCCCAGGTGACTAAAGTGTGATCAAATTTAAGGATCACTGCTTAGAAGACAGCCAAAGAAACTGTGAAAAAAAAAAAAGGGAAAAACAAACAAAAACTATCAGACTCATCTAGCTTCCAATTTCGGACACAAGTATGAGGTGCATGGTTTTTGTTGTTGTTGTTGTCGTTTTAATTCAGAGGTGTACAGAGAAAAACCAAAGTTGCAAACTTCAAAATACGAAAGTGAAAACCTATCTCCCCCAAAGTAACCACAACTAAAAAAAAAAAAAAAAAAAAAAAAAAGCTATGTACACATCTACATATTAGTACCTTAATACTTTGTATTTACAATAAAAAAAAGCACACCACACATACTATTTCATCCTCTGCTTTTTAACAAATTAATCCATTATATCTTGAAATCTGCTCTTGAGTATGTGGCTACAAAGTAATTCACATGTCTACATTCTTTTTTGTTTAACCACTTCCCTGTTGTTCATTAGAGCTACTGTCATTTTTTCCTTGCAATGAATATCTCTAAACTTAGATTATAAGCAACTGTCAGAAACTTTCGCAAATACTCTTGTAAGGTCAATTCCTAGAAGTGCGATCCCTAGGTGTGTTTAAAATCTGGATAAATGTGGTGAGCTCAACAAACATTTAAAATTGAACTGATGGGAGTTCCCCTTATGGCTCAGCGGGTAAAAAATCCGCCATAATGTCTGTGAGGATGCGGTTGGATCCCCCGTCTCCCTCAGTGGGTTAAGGATCCCGCATTGCCACAAGCCAAGGCGCAGGCAGACGCAGCTCTGATTAGGTTTTGTTTGGGCTTGGGCAAATGCAGCTCCAATTCCACCCCTAGCAGGAGAACTTGCATAGGACGCAAGTGCGGTGGCAAAAAGAAAAAAATAAGTGGTGGCCCCTACGTTTGTCAAACACACGATTAAAACTGTCAATTCCAAGGTCCTGGCGCGCGAGCACGGTTGGTCCGTAGCTGCTGTCTGCTGGAAATCATCCAATGGCCAGCAAGGCCACGGAGTCCGGGGCTGGGGTGGGGTGGGGGTGGGGGGGTAGCAGGCCCAGTCACGTGAGCGGCTTCGCACCGCCCCGCGAGCTTTGAGCCGGATCCCGGGCGCTGACTAGTGCAATAGCCTCACACGGCGCCTCAGCGGCCGGGTCTTGCGGAGGTGGAGCGCGGGATTTGAGGAAGGTAAGTTCTGCCCTGGCCTGGGGGTGCCGGTCGGGCCCTGGCTTGCAAGGCTCGCTGCTTCCCTTCCGGCGGTCAGTCTAGGCTTGGGCTTCCGGCGGCAGCAACATGAAGCGGGCGAAGGAGCCTGTCATTTGACATTTGCTCCAGGCTTTTCTGAGCACTGGGGGTTCTTCCGGTGTGGACCCCGACTTCCTTAACCATTAATCCCCAGGGCAGGCTTCAGCCCCGCACCGCAAGCCCATCAGGCTTGTTCACCGTCAAGAGTGCACTAGGCTGGACCTCAGACCTGCCGCCTCAGTGGGGCTAGCCAGGCGTTTTAAACAAGCTTTCCTGGCATTTGTAACCCCCAACGCTTAATAATTGGGCCCAGGGTTTCTGAGGCCCCAGCTGTCCTAGATATCCATCTCCAGAATTCTGTAGGCGGAGCCATCGACCACATCTGGACAGCCAGGCTGGTGCTCTGTGTTTGTTAAGCACAGCTCCCTCTGACAGCTGCACGCTGTCTTTGCTAAGACGTTAAACATAGCTTGAAGTCATTGCCCACTGGATAGCAGGGTGGGCAGGACCTTAGCGATGACCTCTTCGTGGTGGCAGCGTTTCTCACACTCGGGCCCTACTTGAGCTACCTGACATGTGGTCAGGCATATATCCCTCACCACCGCCCTTTGTGCGGGACTTTCTTAGAGCTGGCAAACTGCAGCAACACGAAATGACTTCCCTCAAGTCATGGCAGGGCCAGGATTCAAACCCAGGTGATCTCACCTGGTGCTCACAGATCTCTCATATCACAGAGGACAGTAGTGGCCTCTAGAATGGCTCCGTGATTTTATTAAATTACCTGGCAAGTATTCTCTTTTAAACATTTGTTGACACAACTCTTGTACATTAGTGTGCCCCAATTTTAAAAAATTCAGTAGTAGTTCTGTTGTGGATCAGCAGATTAAGAACCTTACATAGTCTTGGTGAGGATCTGGGTTCCATCCCCGTCCTCACTCAGGGGGGCTAAGGATCCGGAGTGTCCCCAAGCTGTGGTTTGAGTTGCAGATGTCCCCAGGATCTGGTGTTGCTGTGGCTGTGGTGCAGGCCTGCAGCTTCAGCTCTGATTCCATCCCTAACCCAGGAACATCCATATGCCGCAGGTGCAGCTATAAACAGTAAAAAGGAAAAATTTAGGAAAATCATCTTTGGATACACACACACACACATATATTGTGTATACACACATTTACTTTGCTAGAAGTTTCTGTACCTTCAAGATAGTTTACTAAAGGCCACCTATTTTTATAAATGTGTGGATGCTTAGATGAAACGTTAATATTACATATCAGTGTTCACAAAGTTTAGACTCAAGATCTTGGTTTGATTCTTAACTGCTATTTTGTGAATCTGGGCAAGCTTTTGTTAAGGAGGATCCTGTAGCCTTAGTTTTCTCCTCTGGAAAATAGGTATAATACTATTTCTGAGTATTAATGAATTCATATATGCAAAGATATGCTAGCTGTATCTATTATTATTCTGCCATCCAAAGAGGTGTAAAACCAAGGTATTTTCTCTTCTCTGAACCTAAAAGCAAGGGTGTCATTCTGGAGCTTTGTATTCTAATAATGTGTAGGCCAAGTCCCTACACTTACTAAAACGCCTTAGTGCTCTTGTGCTCAAGAATAAGTTCCTTTACTTTCATGCTTCTTTTGTCCCCACCGTCTTATAGAAACGTATGCTTTTAAAAAATTCAACCTGAGTAGATCCCCTATGCTGGAAAGGTATCTAATAGAGACAAAGGATCCATTTATCTAATCCGTAATTTTATGTGGTGTTAGCAGCTTTAGAAACCTAATTTTAGGCACAAGCCAAAAAATATTTCTCGAAGAGAACTGCAGAACAAAATGGCTCAACTTGGAGTTCCTGTGGTGGCACAGAAGAAACAAATCCCACTAGGAACCATGAGGTTGTGGGTTCAATCCCTGGCCTCGCTCAGTGGGTGAAGGATCCGCCATTGCCGTGAGCTGTGGTGTAGGTCACAGATGTGGCTCAGATCTAGTGTGGCTGTGGTGTAGGCCAGCAGCTGTAGCTCCAATTGGACCCCTAGTCTGGGAACCTCCATATGCTGTGAGTGCGGCCATAAAAAGAAAAAAAAACACTCAACTTTTCAGAAGAAAGTTTTCTTCATTTAGCTCCCAAACTGGGTAAGCTATTCAGTTTTTCACTTTCATTTTATTCTGTTAAGATTCCTGTCTTAAATGTGACTCAAAGTAAAGGAAATTTGTGGGAGCATGTGAATAGTGCATCAAAGAATCAGTAATTAAAGTGAACACACTGACTCCTATTGGTCTGAATGGACTGTGAGTCACAATATTTTATTAAGAATAACATGGGTGTTAATTATAAAGAGTCACCCAGTGTCGTAAATAGAACCATTTATGATGAATAGAGGGAACAATAATTGAAAGGATGAGATAATACTTGCCTAAGCAAAATGCAAGACTAATCATATTTCTCTGAAACCTTTATCATTTAGCCCCAGCCTTCTCTGCTTATTACTTATCAGCCCCTGCAAAGTTCTCTACAGTTTTCTTTGGTTGGGGGAAAAACCTGAAAAGACTATGTTCTAAGAGATTGAAACTTGAGAGAGGGTAATGTTTGGGTCTCATTTATTTGAGAATTGGGTAGAACTTAATTTCTGATGCTACTTCACATCTCATGTATTTTGTTATTTGCGTGACAGCAGTTTCTAGTTTTTGCCTGAAAAAGAAGAGAACTATTCACTTATTTCCTCTTATAGTGGCAAGTTTTGAAATAAACTGTACAAAAACTTCAAATAGGCCATCCATGATCTGTGTACAGGCACATTTTCTGATAGAAGGTACCATTTTATCCCCTTTCTCAGATTTTGGACCATTTGCTATGTAAAGTAGGATGCAATTAAAATATTGAAAAGACAGTCATTTTAAATAGAAGACTAACTGTAATATGTTGACATTTGAGGAGATTTGTGTTTACTATCCCCTTTTCTTGGTAAGTGTGACCTATATACATTTATCCATGAATAGTATAGTTTGGTTTTGCCTGTTTTTGCGCATTGCATTTGATAAAAATGGAAGCATACTCTGAATTCTTAATTTTTTTTCATTTAAAGTTTCTTTCTTGAAATTTATCCAACCTGATATAGCCACACGTTTCACTGCTACACAGCATTGCATTGAATGAATATAAAAATCATCCGTTCTTCTGTTGACAGATTTTGAGTCATTTCCTGTCTTTTGCTGCTTATAACCATTCTTATGCACATCTCCTGGTGTAGCTGTGCACACTTCTCTGGAATATACCTGAAGTGGGGTTACTGGGTCATGAGTATGTTCAGATTTACTAGGTAATGCCGGACTGCTGTAACTCTAATTGAGGTCATTTCTATCAGTTGCTCTATTATCCTTACCAATACTTGTTATGACTGTTTGCCAGTCTGTTGGATAGAAAATAGTATCCTATTGTGACTTTGATTTACATTTCTTTTACATTTTCCTACTAATGAAGTTCAGTATCTTTATATGTGATTACTGACCATTCAAATTTCCTCATCTGTGAAATATTTGTTCATGTCTTTTGCCCACTTTTTAACAGTGATTTGGCATTTCCTTACTAGGTGATAGTTCTTCATATATTCTAAATCTTAATCCTTTGTTGGTTATATGCGTTGTATATTCCATATTTTTCTTTTTCTTCAGGCTATTTCCCCTTCTCCTCATCCAGTTTGTCTGACTGTTCCCATTTGTCTTCTCATTATTGCCTCTCTGTCTGTTCTGTCACAAAATGCATTAATGCCTGCACATACAACTCTGAGGAGGTAAATATTACCACGTGAGTAATTTGTGTACTTTGGGTACCTGCCAAAATCAAGTAAAATTACATAACTGTTTAGAGATGTTGTAATCCAGCCTATAGTCAGCCATAATTAATCCAGAAAAATCATGGCATGGCAATGGTCCTCTTTGCCTTTTCTTAAAGACTGTATTTTTCCTTTTTTATTGTGAAATAATTTAAAAATAGCATATGTATTATTTCTTCCATCCTTTTAAAAAGTGGGTTAGAGCAAGGGATAACAACACAAACTTCAGAATACAAATTCAACACCACTATAATTTCCTAAACTTGATTTGTGTAATGCTTTCCTTTATACATTGAATTCAGAGTTCCTGCTTCTCCTTGTCAGCATACATATGCACACACACTAACATCCTTCATCCTACACCTCAGTATCATTAAAGCCCAGGATTATATAATATGTAGGATCTATCTTCCATATGGCTCAAAACTACCCTTCTCAGAGTTCCCCGGTGGCACAGTGGGTTAAAGATTGGGCATTGTCACTGCTGTGGCTCAGATTGCTTCTGTGGCACAGGTCTGATTCCTGGTCCATAAATTTCACATGACACAGGCATGGCCAAAAAGGAAAAAACAAAACAAAAAAAACTACGCTTCTCAAAACAGCAGTCTATGAATTTCTTTCTAAAGCTCATTCCTAATACATTAACATATTTTACTTCTAAATAATAATTTCTCCATTTTATAAACTTCTAAAATGAGTCTTTATT
Source organism: Catagonus wagneri (assembly GCA_004024745.2). Classification (NCBI taxonomy): domain Eukaryota; kingdom Metazoa; phylum Chordata; class Mammalia; order Artiodactyla; family Tayassuidae; genus Catagonus; species Catagonus wagneri. The sequence goes on from PVHT020004020.1 coordinate 17,381,152, forward strand.
TGAAGGTTGCTGAGAGTAATCTTAAAAGTTCTCATCACAAGGAGAAAAAAAAGTCTGTAATTATGTATGCTGACTGACATTAAATTTATTGTTGTGGTCATTTCAATATATATACAAATATCAAATCATTATGTTGTACACCTGAAGCTAATATAAACCTGCTTTAAAAAAACCTGCTTTAAAAAAATCTAATTGAGTCAGTCATGCTCTTTTCCTCCTAAAATTTTCAAACTTCCAATCAGTCATCAAATATTTAGAGAGGCCATCAGAAGGCCTGAAGCCTCTTGGCACTGCCATTTAACAAATTTTCCCTCTTGTTGTCAAGGAATTGGGTCTATAGTTTGTAAACATTCTAAGCAAAGTACATCAAAGTCCAAATGCCTCTTTCATTTTTTTTTATTTTTTGCTTTTATTAGGGCCGCACCTGTGGCATATGGAAGTTCCCAGGCTAAGGATCGAATAGGAGCTGGATACTAGTGGGGTTTGTTACTGCTGACTCACAATAGGAACTCCCCCAAGTGCCCCACTGAAAGAAGCTGAAGGAGTTCCTTTGGTGGCTCAGCGGAAACAAATCTGACTAGGAACCATGAGGTTGCAGGTTCGATCCTTGGCTTCAGTCAGCAGGTTAAGGATCCGGCGTTGCTGTGAGCTGTGGTGTAGGTTGCAGACATGGCTCGGGTCCCACGTTGCTGTGGCTGTGTTGTAGGCTGGTGGCTACAGCTCTGATTAGACCCCTAGTCTGGGAACCTCCACATGCCTCACGTGTGGCCCTCGTTTTACAAAGACCAAAAAAAAAAAAAAATCTTAAAGACAAGTATATGTGTGCTTAATATCATGAGTATTCCATAGCAAACTTCGTGTGTGTGTGTGTGTGTGTGTGTGTGTGTGTGTGTGTATAGTCTTTCTATAGGGCTGCACCCGCAGCATATGGAAATTCCCAGGTTAGGGGTCAAATGGGAGCTGCAGCTGCCAGCCTATGCCGTAGCCACAGCAATGTGGGATCCAGGCCACATCTGTGTCTCAATTTTTGTCTTGTGCTTTTTTTATTTCATTACATGCAGAGATTCAAAATATGCTCTTCCCAAGGGCAGAAAGCTCTTTGTCAATCCTTAGATTAACATTAGACATGGTTTTTTACACTTTTTGAAACTTATAGACCACCACAATTTCTATCCTGAGATAGGGATGAAAAGCAGGAATATTCCCAGAAACTCTGGGGATAGGAATGCTAATGAAAAGAAGGTAAGAATAAGAGTTTACGGATTAAAAGTGGAGAAAGAATAAATATAGAAATTCTCCCCCCCCCTTTTTTTTGGTCTTTTCTAGGGCCGTACCCACAGCATATGGAGGTTCCCAGACTAGGGGTCTAATTGGAGCTATAGCTGCCGCCCTACGCCACAGCCACAGCAATGTGGGATCTGAGCCATGTATGCTACCTACACTACAGCTCACGGCAATGCTGGATCCTTAACCTACTGAGAGAGGCCAGGGATCGAACCCGCAACCTCATGGTTCCTAGTCGGATTCATTAACCACTGAGCCACAATGGGAACTCCTCCAATATGGAAATTCTTGAGGAAATAAGTCATATACTTTTATTCAGAAAAAATATCATAGAAAATAAAAACTTAAATAGCCCCATAAGTGAGGCCCTCAGGAAAATCCTCTATGTGATATACCATGACGATATATCTTGCTGTTTCTTTCTCCTATGGAATTAACAGACTATAACTATGTTCTTAAAGCATACAGCAGGTCTCTTTGAAACGGTTACTTTCAAAGAAACAGGCTGAATATCGGTGCTGAGAAAATATATTTAGAATACCTGCACATTCTCTAAAATTTATATATGTCTATACATTAACTGAAGTCATCTTTTTGAATGCTGAAATAAGACCAGAGAAAGTAATAACCTTTTCTATCTGTGTTAAGAAAATGAAAGATGTCCATTGACACTTATCCTCTTCTACTAGAATACAGTTAGCTGGTTGATCTATAAGACCTGGCTGTCCTCGCTAGGTGTAACCAAGTGAGCCACCTCAACCAAGAGATCCAAGACTGTTCGGACTATCGAAGTCGTCTCCTTTCAACAAAAGCCAAATACAACACTGATAATATGCAGATGTTGTTTAGCACTGAATTTGATAGGGAATAAAAGGATAGTGAGACTTTAGTATCTGTCTTAGGAGTTCTGAAATATCTATCTTATGCAACGAACTGAATCAAATATGAGTCCAGCCACCTAAAAGTGGGGGAGTTCTCCCTCATTTTGGTAAGCTTAACAGCTCTAACTCAAGATCATGACCAAAAGCTCTGACTCAAGATCATGACCAGTATTTACTTTATATAGCTACAAAAAAGTGCCTCCGTTAGACTTCTTTTATGATTATCTCTGTGGGTTGAGTGTGACTGAACTAGTGAAGACCACTTGCGGATTTTTGTTTGTTTTTGTTCAACTAGCATAGATATTGACATGGATATTGATGGCTCTGAAGAAGATCCTGAAATGAAGAAATATTCTGCTGTCTGTGTTGGCAGAGAAGAAGACATTAAAAAATCTGAAAGAATGACAGCTGTTGTTCATGATAGAGAAGTGGTCATTTTCTACCACAAAGGAGAATATCATGCTATGGATATTCGCTGTTACCGTAAGATTTTATTTTTCATTTGTAAACCTGGTATTGTTTACTATCCACAAAACTATCAAAATTTCATTTTTTTTTTTTAGTGATTAGATGTAATATTCAATTCCTTTGCAGACTCAGGAGGACCTTTACATTTGGGAGACATAGAGGTATGCAAACTTAAATCAGTTCTCAACAAACTAAGATGTTTCCTATTTGTATTGTACTATATTTACATTGTTCAAAAATAATTTATATTTGGGTTTGACTTATATTTTAATGCTTTGACTATAACTCCTAACTACTGATGTTCTAGGAATTCACAACCCTACAATGTAAAGAAAATCATTTTACAGATAAATATGAGAAATATGTATGTGGTCTGATCTAGCAAATACACTGAGATCCACTCTACATATTATTGCCAAATGTTCAAGCATGTGTGTCTGTGTGTGTGTGTGTGTGTATAAATATATACACACATATATATGAGATTCATTGTAACAATATTTTTTAAATTTAATTTTTACAGTCACACCCATGACATATGGAAGTTCCTGGGCTAGGGGTCAAATCACAGCTGCAACTGTAGGTCTATGCCACAGCCACAGCAACTTGGGATCTGAGCCACATCTGTAACCTATGCCACAGCTTGCAGCAATGCTGGATCCTTAACCCAGTGAGGCCAGGGATCGAACTCACATCCTCATGGACACTGTGTTGGGTTCCTAACCTGCTGAGCCACAACGGGAACTCCATTGTAAAATTATTTATTGTCATGAAAAACTGAAGGCAATCAATTTTTTAACAATAGGAGACAATTTAAATTATGAATATCCATGCTATGGAATACTATACGGCAATTAAATTAATGAGGCAGACCTATATGTGTTGGTATGGGATGGCAACAATATATTTTTGAGTGAAAAAAGTAAGTAGTAGAGTAATTGGTCTAATGAGATCCTTTTTTAAAATAAAAAATTCACTCATTTTATATACTTCCCCAAGGTTTAATTTTTGCAATGCATATATATTACTTCTCTAAGTAATAAAATATAAACGAATATATTTTAAGAAAGAAACAGCACTTTGAAGGCTTAACTGAGGAAGGAATGGGGGGAACTGTCTTACTTGCATTCCCAAACTAGCTGCCTAATTTCCTATTTTCAACTTCATGAAACTGATCTCTCTCTCCACCCCCACCCTCCCAATCTCTCTGACTGGTATACAATACATGCTTAAACTTGCTGTTCCACTCTCTACACTTCATATCAACCTAGTTCCACACCTGTCCTAATGTTAAAAGATATGTTTAAATTATGAATGTAAATTTATGAACTGTGAAGATGTTGATTGCTGACAGTTGTGTAGGCGTACAGCACAGCATTTCTGCACTTCTGGTGTAGAGATAAAATGTAAGCACCTGGATGATAATGTAGCAGAATTTCTCTCAATTTCAGACCATAATGAAAGCTATCAGGCCTTGCTACTCAAAGTGGTCCACAGACCAGCAACACTGGTAACATCCGGAAGTGTCCTAGAAATGCAGAATCTTGTACACTGCTCTAGGCTTACTGAACAAGAGCTACATTTAAACAAGATTCAAATGGTTGTCATGCTCTTTAAAATTTTAGAAACACTGCTTTGAGACCATTTAAAAGTTGAGAATTAACTGCTTTGGATCATAATTTGGTCTTCAGTTAACATATGCACTTATGCCTTTAGTAACCTCTCTTGAAATTATTATATGAAAGCTTACCATTCTTCCATCAGCTAGTGAAAACTCATTTAGAAGCACTTGAAGCCCTTGCCCCATTCTGTCAAGGAAGTGACAGTAATATCTAACAGATAACAACACAGCTTGCAGTCCACATGGTATAGCTGCCTGAGCTAGTTATCTTCTGATAGAGCTTTAACACACAGGGTCTCTAAACAACTGAAGAAGGGACCTGATGACTGCTAAGATTAGGTTCTGCCTTATACTAAATAATTTGTAAATGAGAAGAAAAAAGAGAAGTCTGGGGGGGGGGGTTGTTTGCTGTAGTGTGTGTGTGTGTGTGTGTGTGTATTTTTTCTTTTTAGGTCTGCACCTGTAGCATATGGAAGTTCCCAGGCTACGGGTCGATTCAGAGCTGCAGCTGCCAGCCTACACCACAGCCACAGCAATGCAGGATCCGAGCTGCATCTGAGACCTATACCAGAGCTCACGGCAACACCAGATCCTTAACCCACTGAGCAAGGCCAGGGATTGAACCTGCGACCTTTCGGGTTTGTTACCACTGAGCCACAACAGGAACTCCTGAGAGAAGCCTGTTTTTCAACCTGGTTCTACTGCAATAGATTCTGTCCTGAGACTGGGGTTTATTGTGAACACTGGAAAAGTCATATTATTAAATCAATTATTTCTTTCCCCAGGAATTTGATGGACGACCATGTATAGTTTGCCCCTGGCATAAATACAAAATTACTTTGGCAACAGGAGAAGGACTGTATCAGTCTATAAACCCTAAAGATCCATCAGCAAAACCCAAGTGGTGCTCCAAAGGAATAAAGCAAAGGATTCATAAAGTGACAGTGGACAATGGGAATATTTATGTGACTCTTTCTAAGGAGCCTTTTAAGTGTGACTCTGATTTTTATGCCACTGGAGTCTTCAAAGTAATTAAAAGTTCTTCCTAATAAAGTTTTCTAGCAATGAAAAATGTTGTGTATGTTTTGAAATTATTTTTAGAATAATCTTGCTTTAGTACCAAAGATGATTAACTTTTTCCAACATAGGCTCGTTTATTATCTTTAACACCCATAAATGGAAAAGGTCCAAAAGCACATGTGCTTAGTGTGATGTATAGGATGATCATTAGGATCTACAGAATCCAGACCACTGGGCTGATTAGAAGCTAAAGGTTCTAGGTTTGGAATGTGCATTTTAAGAAGGATACAAATAATTTAGGGTAACAAAAGTGAAGAAAAGGTAAAAATATAAGATCTACAAAGAAAAATTGGGGGGGATCACTACTTGATATAACAGACTTTATCATGGAAAAATTTAATATATACAAAGTAAACAGAATAGTATACTACCATCACTCACCCTCAACAATTATCAGCATTCTTGTTTCACTGATAGCTCCATGCATTCCCCACCTCCCCACTGACTGTTTTGGGTTTTGGGGGGTTTCTTTAGGTAAAATTTAAAAACACTGAAATGCTTAAATCTTAACTGTTTTCCAAAGACATAGCAGACCTTTTACACTTAATTCTTCCCCAAATGGGATCAGTTTACATGCTGAATTTAAAAATAAGAAATTTAGGAGTTCCCGTCGTGGCGCAGTGGTTAACGAATCCGACTAGGAACCATGAGGTTGCGGGTTCGATCCCTGCCCTTGCTCAGTGGGTTAACGGTCCGGCGTTGCCGTGAGTTGTGGTGTAGGTTGCAGACGCGGCTCGGATCCTGCGTTGCTGTGGCTGCGGCGAAGGCCGGTGGCCACAGCTCCGATTAGACCCCTAGCCTGGGAACCTCCACATGCCGCGGGTGCGGCCATAAACCCGCGGCCATAAAATGACAAAAGGCAAAAAAAAAAAAAAAATAAGAAAAATAAGAAATTTAATTTGCCTGACATCAAAACTGAATAAACCTTGGCTCACTTTTTCTCTAGTCAAGGCAGACAGTCCAAAGTAAGGAAGATACATACAGCTGCTGCCCCACCATAAGAGATGTGAAATCTGTTCAGTGAGCCAAAGTACTGTGAATGCCTATATGAAATTTTCAAGTAAGTTTTAAATTTTTATTTTTAGAGACTTGCCTATGTATGTACAGCTAAGTATTTCCTATAAATGTTATAGAGAGAAGAAATATAGGGTGTTGTTCCTCAGAGAACTTTCTGCTGAGTTCACAGGTAGGGTTGATGTTTAAATTGGTTCACCCTGCTTTTTCCACACAAGCTATTGATGGCTAGCACTGTTCTGGTTGCCTCCTGCCCACACTGTACTATAATACTCTGGGTACCAATCTGCTAAAACTCAGCGACACATAGTAGAAAATATAAGTGGGACCAGAAAGAACTAGGATGAGCAGATTATGAATTCAGAATGAGAAAATCTATCAGTCAAAATTGGAACCTAGTCTCAAACTACAGTAATCTTCTTAGTGGCAAAGAACTAAATTAAAGCTCCAAACCTAATACTTAATACTCTAAGGGACCCACCTAGATCCCTTCCTTTTTACTGTAAAAATAGTAAGTGAATAAAGTATATATCATTAACACTGTACTTACAGAGACCATTGCTACATATTATTACTTTACTTACTTATATTCCAACACTTGTTATTCATTCGCTACTAATAAGCCAGGGTTGGGCTTTTTATAGATACTATTTACGGCAGTAGCTACTCACCAGGTACAGAAAATGCACCATCTTTGGGATGGGTACATCCCAGCTTACTACATCACGTGTTAATCCACTAATGACTTAACATGTGTCCAGAATTTTAAACAGAAGAAACCAAAGTACCTCCTGAAAGCAAAACCATGACCCTGGTTTGCGGGGCCAATCACAGAAGCATTTTTTCTCAGGATCCAGTGGCAAAAAAAAAAAAAAAAGAGTAATATAGAATTGGTTTCTGGTTCTTAATTTGTCACTCTAGACGTGGAAATAAAAAATGTCATGTTATGTCCTGTTCTCATATACAGAAATCTTTTCATCAGACTGTAAGCAGTATTGTTTTAAAAATTTACATCTATAAATTGCAAGTCCTTTGCAACTTTACAGATGAATTTTAGAAGAACTGATAATAGGGAGATTCAAACTATGCAGCCTATAGATAGAAAATATATATCCTTTTATTATCTCTGAAAAAGATCTGTAGCATTTTAATGGGGAAGGTTTTTTTCCTGCCAGATAAAAACTGGAAATATACTCTAAATGTATTATAAATATGTCCATATTATAATCCACAGTACAGAGTCTAACCCACCAAAGGGTACATTTTTTTGTTCATTAAAAAATATCACAGGAGTTCCTGTCGTGGCGCAGTGGAAACAAATCTGACTAGTATCTATGAGGACACAGGTTTGATCCCTGGCCTTGCTCAGGGATCAAACCTGAGTTAAGGATCCATTGTTGCCGTGAGATGTGGTATACGTCAGCAGCTACAGCTCCAATCTGACCCCTAGCCTGGGAACCTTGATATGCTGTGGGTGCGGCCTTAAAACAGACCAAAAAAAATCACATACTCACTCTATATCTGGTTTCATTTTATTTCTTCTACCATATAAATACTTGAAAATGACATTTTACTAGTGGTCATTTTTTTTTTTTTTTAGAGCAGAGCAATCAGTATATGAAAACTAGTTGCCTAGTTTTGTCGGATGAAATGTCATTAGATAACTAACTCTTCAGCTCTGTTCAGTGATATTTATGTTTACATTTGCTCATTCATTCCAGTTGATTGGTCAAACACAGAATGTAAGACTTGGATCTTATTAGTCAACTTATTGGCAGGAAGTTTGGGGCGATCTGAAATACTGTCTGGTTTCTCTGGTAATGACCTGTAAGGTTTTGCTTTGATTTCACCTTCAGCAAACAGAGGCTCAGAAAGCACAGGCTCAGAAAAGGCTTTTCTAAGATTTTCACTCTCCTCTTTGTTTTGCCTTATGGATTCTTCTTCTTGGAAAATTTTTGTTACTTTCTCCAGCACAGCATTAACACAGACTGTCTAATAATTAAAAAAAAAATAAGTAAGGTTTCTTTTTAAACTATTAAACTTACAGATAAAAATCTAATAAAATATTTAACAAAGTCATTAGTCTATATATCCTAATAAAAAAGCACTTTCTTTCAGGTACCCCAGGCACATGATAAACATGAGGAGATCAATTCCTTATTATAAATATATTATACATAATTTAGAAAGAAAATTAAAATTTAGTATGCTTTAGTAAAGACATACTTTACATTTCCCCCCAATTCATTATATATTTTACATCTTTATTCTCTGATTTTATTTAATGAAACATTTTCGGAGTTCCTGTCATGGCTCAGTGGTTAACGAATCTGACTAGGAACCATGAGGTTGCGGGTTCGATTCCTGGCCTCGCTCAGTGGGTTAAGGGTCCGGCGTTGCCGTGAGCTGTGGTGTAGGTTTTAGACGCGGCTCGGATCCCTCGTTGCTGTGGCTGCGACATAGGCCGGCGGCTACAGTTCTGATTCGAACCCTAGCCTAGGAACCTCCATATGCCACGGGTGCTGCCCTAGAAAAAGGCAAAAAGACAAAAAAAAAGAAAAAAGAATCAGGTCACTATGGAAGCATGGGTCCGATCCCCAGCCCAGTGCAGTGGGTTAAAAGCTCTTGCATTGCCACAGCTGGGGCATAGAGCACAGCCGCGACTCAGATTCAATCCTTGTCCCCAGAACTTCCATATGCTGCGGGGACAGCTATTAAAAAAAAAAAAAAAGAATAAGAATTCAATCTGTAAAATATGAAAATACCTACACAAGTATATTTTACCAAAGGGAGCCTCCAAGGTGACATAATGAGCTAAAAATCCTTAGAAAGTTTTCCCAAAGAGGGTAACAGAGAAAGAATTGAGGAGCTTGGCTTGAGCAACCTCACTTTTCTCTTGACCTCCTGCCTCCTCTTTTTTTTCTTGCCTCCCACTATAGAATGGGGAACACCAGATGACCAGGTGACATTGTTATGGCCAACAAAATAAAATATATCTGCTGCTGATGAGGATAGTATGGAGTTTTGAAAAAGTTTTTCCTCCTTGTTTAAAAGAAAGACTCTGTCTCTTGCCTCTACTATCCCCTTCTTGCTTTTAACACTGATATAGATGTAAGGCTTGAGCATGATGTAACAAACCTAAGGACCAAAAACAACAAACAGGATAACATTAGAGAAAGGTCAAAAGGGTTCATGATGACACTATAGATCCACTGTACAAATCTGGGAACTGCCTGACTCCAGACTTCTAATTGAGATATTTAAATGTCTGTATTGATTAAGATACTATCTAATATTTTTGTTACTTCTATCTGAGTATACCCAAACCTAGAGCTATAAACTTGAAGTCCATCACTTCCAGCTGCAAACAGCTCTAGCCATCCCAAATATGATCATTTTCTATGTATGCTATGCTGTGGGAAAAAAAAGGTTGGGAAGACCTATTTGATACATTTCGTCTTCCCTCATGTATAACATTTTATCTGTGCCCATTCTAACCAATTCTGTCCCAGCCTCAGAAAATGAAAAGTCATGATCACGGTCAATATTTCTCTATCTTTGCTTTTAGCCCATCCCTACCATTTTCGCTATCAATTATTCCCTACCTCTTCAACCTCACTTGACTGGCTCCTACCCTGTAACCTATAACATGCTGAAGTATCTTCTTACTCTAACATTTAAAAATTTAAAGTCCCTATGGCACTGCTTCCTTTTGACGGGTACATACTTCCTCTTTTCTTGATCAAACCAAGGTCTACATTCACGATTTCTATTTTATCATCTCCTTTTCATGCTTCCTGATTATTTCTATCTTCCTTATCCTATCACGCCACAGAAGGAGTTCTCAATTTGGTTACTTCTAACATCTTTACTATTAGACCTAGTGGACACTATTCAGATTGTCATTTTACCTAACTTTTTCTGCTTATATTCTACTCAACCACTCACAATTTCCTGAGTTATTTCCTTGACAGTGTTTCTCCTGACATTCTTCCTACTTTTCTAATTATTAGTCCTTTGCCTCCTTCATGGATTTCTTCTTAGCTCACCTGAAATGTAAGTTGTTCTTCATATTTCTGTTGACTTTCTACTCTTTTCACTTGGCATGGTTCCACTCATAAAGCATTAACTTCCAACATATATGTTATCTGCTTTCAAAACCATAATTCCAGCCCTGACCGCTTCTAGGCCTGGATGTATATATGACCAATTATCAGAGGTCACTAAAAAATTGTTTCTTCTACCTATGTAGAAAATTTATAGCATGACAGATTATGTGGGATGATTTCAAAAACCTTTGAAAAATTAGAGTGGTTTTGGTTTTACTTTAGTTTGTTTTAATTTCACCATAGTCACATCATCCCACCCATTTTTTGCAGTGTACTTGCATCAACTTTGTATGAGATTTGCATTTAAGATACTGAGCATTTCCCAAATTTAAAAAACTACAAAAGTATTTATTTAATAAATTCAGTTTTTTAAAACTGTAAATGTTTGAAAATAAGTTATTTTACTTTGCTTTTTTCCAAAGGTGACTTGGCTATTCTCAAACCCCTGCATTTCCCTATCAATTTTAGCATAAACTAGTCAATGCACACATACACAGCTGCTCAGACTTTAATTGGGACTACACTGAACCTAGGGATTATGGGGAAATTTTAATCTTTATTATTGTGTGTTTTAATATAAAAATATTAACAAATATGTGCAAGACTTCTAACAAAAAAAAAACTCCCTAAGAATTATTAAGAGAAATTAAAGACCTAAATAAATACAGGAATATACCATATTCATGCAGTTATCAAGACTTATTGTAAGGCTCCTACAATAGGACATTTGATTACTGCAAGAACAGACAAACAGATAACTGACTAAAACAAAAAGAATATAAACAGACCTACACGTATAAGGACATTTGATTTATAATGAAAGAGGTGTTCTAGGGCACTAGGAAAAGGGTTTTTTCCCCAATAAATTGAGTTGGAAGAACTGAATACCTATGGCCTCTCTTTTTTTTTCCCTATTGCTAATGAATTTTTTTTTCTGTTTCTTCATATGTCAAATAATATCTCACTGTATGTACGACGTTGTGGCTCCTCCATTTTTCAAAGTTTTAATTCATGTTTTCTTCCTCAAAGGAAATGTGAGTTTGTTGAGTTTGATAGGACGTTTATTTGGAAGTGATTAAGCTTGAACCTACTGTGGCTTGGTTTCCAGATTTGTTGGGACATCTAGACAGCCCTTACTAAAGGGGTAGGATGACTTTACTCGTGGTAGATAGACTTTCAGGTACCTCAACTGAATATCTGGAGAGGTTTTTTCTTTCTTTTTTTGGGGGGGCCACACCTGCAGCATATGGAGGTTCCCAGGCTAGAGGTCAAATTGGAGCTATAGCTGCCGGCCTATGCCAGAACCACAGCAACGTCAGATCTGAGTCACATCAGCAACCTACACCACAGATCACAGCAATGCCAGATCCTTAACCCACTGAGCAAGGCCAGGGATTGAACCTGCATCCTCATCATGCTAGTCAGATTCATTTCCACTGAGCCACAATGGGAACTCTGAACTGGATACCTATGGAGGAAAAGTTTGGGTTTTTTTGTTTTGTTTTTTTTTGTCTTTTCAGGGCCGCACCTGCGGCAAATGGAGGTTCTCAGGCGAGGGGTCTAATCAGAGCTGTAGCTGCTGGCCTACAACACAGCTCACGGCAACGCCGGATCCTTAACCCATTGAGCGATGCCAGGGATCGAACCTGCAACCTCATGGTTCCTTGTTGGATTTGTTAACCACTGAGCCATGACAGAAACTCCTATGGAGGAAAAGTTTGACCTTTTTTTCATACCAATTCCAGAGGTAATATAATCTAAAAGTGAAAGTTAAAATAACAAAGATCCAGGATATATCAGAGGGAATAGTTTCACCACCTAGGATATAGGTCAAGATTCCCTAATAAAAACATAAAAAGTACTTAACATAAAGAAGGTCAGTAAACTGGACTACATTAAAATTAAGAGCTTCCATTTAAAAAATACTACTAAAAGTGAAAAGGCAAGGCATAGAATAAAACAAATCTGTCCACATGCAACCAAGAAAGGGAGTGTTCCAGTAATACAGTTAAAAGTATAAATCAATAATAAAAAGACAGACAACTCCAAAGAGGAAAACGAAGAGACTAACAATTTTACAAAAGAGAATATCCAAATGTATGAAAAAGTACTTAATATCATTAACAGTCAAGGAAATGAAAATTAAAACCACAAAGTGATAGTGATACACATTCTCAAGAATAGCTATACTTGAAAAGATTGACAATACCAAGGGATACAGAGCAATGAAGATACAGAGCAACTAGGATTCATAATCTGCTAGGATGAATTATTAAAACCATTTTGGAAAACTTTGGCAATGTCTACTAGAGGTGAACACGTGTAAATTCTACAGCCCAGCAATTTCACCAAAACATATGTACAAAATACAGCAACTTTATTCACAACAGCCAAAATTGTAAATAATCTAAATATTCAACAACAGAATGGATAGTTATATTTTCAATCCATGGAATACTACACAGCAAACTACTGCTATGGGCAACAAGTGAATGAATCTCACAATGATAATACTTAGCAAAACAAGACAAATATAAAAGAAATACAGTATGTGATTTCATTTATATGCAACTCAAACAAAATTATGGTATTAGAAGTTAAAACAGTGGTTGCCTTTACAGAAGAAGTTAGTGATTGTGATGGGGGCAAGAAAGGGACTTCTAGAATGATGGCATAATGCTTTGTTTCTTGACTCATGTGATACACATAGATTAACAGATTTTGTCATAATTCATCAAACTGTGTACTTTTTGTTATGTATTTTATAAAAAATTAAAGGTAAGTATAAATGGCAATGGATTAAAAGAAAATAACTTCATAATTTATAAAATCCTTTATATTTTTGTCATGTTTTTAATGAACATGTTTGAATTACAGAGCTTGCAATTCAAAGATGAAATACCAAATACTAAAATTAAACTTCAGCCAACCAAGGCACAATAGCTGAAACAAAACAACTGTAGCTAAATGAAAGCAAAACCAAAATGTTTTGACTAAATGGTAATAAATTTTATAAAAATGAAATAATTTTAGTACTTAATAAGCAACTTAGGTTTTGGTGGACTGACTTGGTTCCTCAGAAAAGTAACTTGGTTTATGAATGGAATATACAGTACATCTTTACATTACATAAAACAACTATATTTATTTCTAGATTCTAATAACTTTAACTTACCACATAAATTAGTGCTGCATATGAAGCATACATTATGCTAGTTAAAGCAGTCTTTGCTGGGAAAGAAATGATTTCAAACAAAGATCCATTCCTGACCTGAAAAATCAGAAGAGTTTTCTTACTAAAACAAAAAATTTTCAATGTTATGTTAAATTTTGTTATTGTAAAATGAGAATTCGAATATTTATAGTCATCTACTTTAGATCTGAGTTTTTTCACATTCTGAAAAATATAGTTTTTCTCCTTTACAAAAAGATACTTCCTTTTGCTAATCAAAACCTTTGATAAATCTACAAAAAATTTTGCTTTTTCAAAATCTAAATCACTTTAACTTTTTGACATTTACCAAGTGTGCTCACTAGGGGGTGCTACTGCATATACTAGAAAAACAGTCTGTTCAAATTCATGTAGTCATCCTTTACCAAATTATTCACCTTTTCAATTAAGCAAACAGCAATCAAAATACTGAGCATTTCCTGCAGACTAACGACCTGCTTGGAAATGTTAATCATGAGACTGCTGAAGGCCAGCATTAACCTTAGATGATCATAAGCATCATCTAAGTGTCTGTGCTCATATCCAGCATGTGTTTATAAATGTAGAGGTTTACACCAATACAGTCTCTCAGATGTTTCTAGCTTTTAGAAGGTGTCCCTATCTCAACATAACAGTACAATATATTCAGCTTAAGGGGATACTATAATATATATTCTTACATACTATACTATCAAATATATATTTATATCTATATTTAAGGAAATACTATAATATATTCAGAAGACAGGAACCATATTCTCTTATAGGCTACCTCTGTTGCCTTGAGCTATAACGATACAAAATGAGGACATTAGGAAAAAAATTCCCTTTCCATTCAGCAATGAAGTGGCAGTTAGCCATACTCCCCTCAAGGGCCAAGCCATTCAGAGGTTTCATTAACTCACAAAAGATTCCATCTGTAGCTAATAAAATCATGTAAATGCACGCCAATTAGAACAGAATGTACGTTTTCATTAGAAGTTATTTATAACATTGAAAAACTGAAATAGTGATAGCAGAATGGTTAGGCAAATTATGCTATATCCACCCAATGGTACACTGCAGCCTTTTAAAGAGTGCTTCTGAAGAATGTGTGATAATATTTTACTGAGCAGGCATTTGTGTGGCACTGTGTACCAAGACCTGTTCTAAGTGCTTGTTGCTGTAGAATACTCAGTTTTTGCTTACTGCTGTCACTACTGGATGAAGAACAAAACTGCCCATCAAAATTTCCCTTCTAAGTGATTTACAGAATGTTGAAGCCAAAAATACTATCTAGCCTAGTGGATAAGAGATGGTGCGGTGAGGAAGGGAGGTGGGGAGGAGAGTTTCCCTTCTTATTCCTCACCTTTCAGGCCATATACAAAGGTATAGGTGGGGGTAGTTTTAGCCCACTCTCTCCATAAGTCAGCCTGGAAATACTCCCAGAGTTCCTGGCTTCTGGAAAGAGTTTCCAGGAAGTAAAGCAGCTGCTGCTCTTTTCCTCTTGCTGAAAGAATCAAAAGGACAGCGTGCCTTTGAATCCCACAAATAGGCTATAAGGAGACAGACATACAAGTGAGGAGCAGGCTTTTGAAAGGAACGCAGATACACTCCAACAAAATCTCCCACCAGAGTCAAAGATTCATGAGTTGCTGAACGTATGAACATAAGTGGGAGGTCAATATTCAATAAATGGTAAGCCATATACAATAAAAAAAAAAAAAGTGGTATCTGCAAGCAGGAGAAATTACTTTTTCTGTTTCACTGTATCTTTTTTAGATTTTTGTCTTTCACCTAAAAGTAACTGATCAGTTTCAAAATAAATATGTATTTGATATATTATGCTTCTGAATGATGAATCTGTACATTGCCTAAGGGTTGCTTTTATACCATTTTAATGCTTTTAAAAAACACTTGATATTCCTGTAAAAAAATCACCCCGAAGAAAATATATTTGCTCCAAAATTTATGTGGCTACTACTGGCTAAGTAGCCATTTTTCCATTTTATGACTCACTTGTAATACATGTTTTTCATATTATAAACCACAGTGTTTCATTTTTGGCTTGCTACAGGAACTGTGTATGTTAAAAACTGAGGTAAATTTGGTAAATGGGAGGCTTTGTCTAGACCGTTTTGGCCTATTTCAAAATTTTATCTTAAGCTGTTATTACAAGAATTTTATATTATTTGTATTTTCGAGTTAAAAGTATTTTCATATCAATATTATACTCATATAATCCTTTTTTGTATTTGGTAATATGAGCAAGTAAGATTAGGTGGATATTTCAACAATAAAAGCATTTCAATCTTTAAATTTCTCCCAAATAATTTTATGTTCTACTTCTCCCACATAATTTTGACTGCCTTGTCTCACAAAAGTATCTATTCAGCTTATTTTCACTAACAATGAAATAAATCACACAAAAAAGCAAACTATAAGCTTTTTAAAAAGTAGAGATCCACCTACAGATAACCTGAAGGTTGGAGAATTACCAGGTTCAACTTAGTTTATGTTGTCCAAAACCGTCCTGATGAGGAACATCAAAGGAGTTGAAAGGGAAAACTCTGTGATTCAAAAATAAGTGTTGGAAGAAGCACTGACTGCTTTTATAGGTCCAGGGGAAAAAAAAAAAAGGGTGTATTCTATAAGTTTGGGAGAACTACATGATCATGTCTTTGCTTAGCAATACTCATGAAAGACTCCTAGCAGTCCACAGTAAAGAAAGTTCTATGACTTTATCCCAGTATTAACATCCTGGGGAATACTGCTCATATATACTGGTCTTATAAAAGCTTATACTGGTCTTATAAAAACTCTTGGCCAATCTGCAAAAGCATGTCTTCAAGATTCTCAGGGTTCTACTTTCTAGGAATTGTCCTTTTTTCCCAGATCTTGAATTATATGACTCACGGCAGGCCGATCAAGGAGCTACAGAATTTCCTGATATTTGTGAGTTTTACAGTTTAAACTCCAAACTGGAGTCTGCCTTGGAGGGATGGGGGTGAGGAAGAAATTTTACTTAGATAAGGCTCTGGCCTTCATCCTGAAAGGGGAACACAAAGTCACTGGGATCCATTTAAGGCACAGGCACTTTTAAGGCTAAGAGTTTTCTCTTCCTAGCTGTCTCTTTCCTATGCCATCCAGAGTGTCTGCACAAAGAAGAAACAAACATTTCTAATGCCACTATAAGGAAGATTCTATCACAGGAAGAGCTCCGGGTCCTGTGGCCCTGCACGGCCTGCCAAAGTCAACAACTATGTCTGGGAGCTGACGTGTCTTGGCTGAGGTCAGCATTCAAGCGGATTATCTAGGTCACTGCAGCTCAAAACAACTGCAAGCTTCACTCAGCCAGGCAGCTCATGAGGCTAAGCAGATGCAACGCTCTGTAAATACTAGTGTTGGGGATGCTGACAACCACTGGAGAAAGTCTCAGTATTCCCTTCCTAAGGCCGCTTATAGAATGAGCAGGTATATCACTATAATCTCAGCTCTGCAGAATGGGGAAGGGTTTAAGGAGCAACCTGTCTCAGCACCCACAGAGCCAGGCACAATGGAAATCTCCTTTAACAAGATAGACAGTTAAACAGGCCTGACCCTAGCTGTCAGTGCTCATGTCACAAGTCACTGGAATCTCTTCAGGTCACTTGTTTTGGTTGAGTCTCTGGGTAGTTCATATCTGGCACAATATCATTAAATATGCTAAGATATGCAGGAATGTTGTAGAGCTGAGCATGCAACCAAAATGGACTGTTCAGATTGTCAGGGGAGCTCCTGTGACAGCGTCCATTCTCTAATTATCACAAGGAGACCAACACTTCATTCCAGACCACATCAAAGAGCTGAAACACTATCTAATTATAGGCAGTGTCCTAATGATAATGCCCCTATATCGAAGTCCTTGAGGGAAATAATCTGCCTGACTGGCATAACCAGCTACGTGATATCCAGCAGAGTTTTAGTACAACCACTTAAGGTGTTCTAGATAGAAACACACCTTTCCATCATTCACCATCCTCAGATCAGTGACTGAGATTGAATACATGAAGATCTCCAACGTGCACCTTCTGTTGGTTAACTAGGCTGCTTACTTTCCTACATAAAGCGATGTTCTCCATGCACCCATAAAGCATATACCCTGGCACAGTAATTCCAGATTTCACTCCTTTTCTTTCTCCACACCACAAAGTTCTATCCTGACATAGGCAGCCTGACAGTTCTTAAAGGAATTCATGCTGGAATCCACTCTGGGCAAGCTGAACTCTGTGCTAGGCCACCTACCTCTCAGCACACTCTGGCATCAGAGATATATTCTATTCACAGACCAAGCCACTGATCTCTATCACACCTCATCCAGTACTCTGTTGTTCCTTTGATTCTCCAGGCCACTGTCTTCAGTATTTATACCTGTATTTCTGCCCTGACACTTTAAGATTTGAAGTGTTGTTTCTTTCCTTGCTACAACTTAGATTCCTCTAATACATATTAACCAAAAGAAGCTTCTTTTTTACTCCTAACCCTCAAGGACCCCAGAGGTTCTGACCTGGGACTATATCCACTTGTCTCACTTCAGCCATACGGAACTGCTTACATTTTCTAAACAACTCATGCTCTCTCACCTCAGCCTCTTAATATACACTGTTCCATTCCTGGAATGATTCTCCTACTTCTTCACCTAGCTAATTTTCATTTACTTCAAGTCTCAGACCCAGTATCAGCTTCCAGAAAGCCTACACTTGCAACTCTTAGGAATTACACGCTCCTTGTTGATGCTTCCATAGTATACTTTGCACATTTTAATCATTACGCTCTGCTGACAAGGCTTACTTGCCTATCATCCTTACAGTCCATAGCAGACCTATGACTCCCTAGCACCTAAACTCATGATTTTACAAGTCAAATTTTCAGTAAATATTTACTAATTAAATGAAAAAGCAGATTTACACCTTACTTCCCAAAAGAAATTTAACCATCTTACAATTTCTAAAAATGTATTAAGAAGTAAAGTTGAAGGATATCTGGTTCCAGCAACATGGCAAAATGAGCTAGTGAAGACACTCTCTCTCTCTCTCTCTCTCTCTCTCACACACACACACACACACACACAAACTAGAAATTCCATATAAAATCAAACCCCCAAAATCTAATATAAGATTGAATTTATAAAACATGGAAGGAAAGAAGGAAGGAAGGAAAGAAGGAATCCACACACACCCTCATGCCAGGAACAAAGCGGGAACTAGAAGCCAAGCAGTAAGTGTCTGAGCTGATGTCCAAGGAACTCTGGGGAGGTTATTGGACCCTGAAATAATGTTTGGGGGCTTGAGTTCTAATAAAGAGACTGGAGATGAGACTGGAAGCACATGAGGTGAGGATCAGGCCTTTGTGGAGCTGCAAACTCAGTAAAAGGGGAACTAGAATAATTGTACCCACCAGTCCAGAAAGAAAGGAAGCTGGTTACCACCAGGGACTGATACCTCTGGAGCAGAAGCAAAATCCTCTAGAGGAACAGTTCTACTACCAAGGCCAGGAGGTATTTCTATTTTGTAAAAATTCCTACTAAAGACAACCTTTCAATTAAAAACAAAACAAAACAAATGATCTACTATGAGGAGATACAATGTAGATGACAAATAGGAAAATTGTTTAGCATAGTCCTGAAATCTCAAAGAATAATCTTTAAAAAGATCATAAATATGTTAAAAATGATTAGTTTTTTTTTAAAAATAAACCTATAAAAAGACACTTTGAAAAGAAAAATTGGAAACTTGGGGGAATATACCAAATAGAATTCTAGAAATAATAATGTCTGAAACTTAAAATGCATTTAATTAGTAAAAGATCATACCAGATACAGCTGGAGAGAACTGGTTAACTGTAAGATAGATCAGAGGAAAGTATTCAGGATGTCTCAAAAAGAGATAAAGAAAAGGGGAGTTCCCTGGTGGCCCAGAAGATAAGGATTCGACATTGTCACTGCTGTGGCTCAGGTTTGATCCTTGGTTCTGGAAATTCTGCAGGCCAGGGGCATGGCCAAAAAAGAAAAGGAAAATATGAGGAAGGTAAATGGACATAAAGAATAAAATGAGACGGCCCAGAGTATGTTTTATAGGCATTCCAGAAGGTTCCTAGAATAAGTTATCACCACAAAGCTCCAAATTTACCTGTGCAAGCTGTCAGTCAAGTCAAAAAGCAAGCACATTGTGGTTTTTAGTTCTCATTATTGAATAGAAGGAAATACAGCTCCCACTGGAGGGACAGATTATTTTTCTACGACAGAATTTTCATGAGTATTGGCAGAAAATTCTCCATGGATGTCTTTCATTCCTGTATAGACTGGGCCTTCTGAGCAAAGGATACAGTTGAATAGCAAACAGCTTCGGAAGCTAGAGAATATATATTCCTTCGGAGCGATCTAGAGAAATGCTGTTTCAGACAATTCATAACTGAATATCTGATGACTTCTGGAAATGTCAAAATCTTTGATTAAAGAGAGATTCCTATGTAATAAATATTTTATTTTAGCCATCCATCATCCATTTTCTCATCTTCTAAAAACAAAAATCTTCCAGGTTTTTGCTAGTCATGTCATACGGATGGGATTCTGACCCCTACTCTAGGAATGAAGGAGGTAGGTAATCAAGTCCTAGGCCAATGAGCACACCCTAGTTTCCTGGTTTGGAAGTAAGTCATTCTCTCAGAGTGAACTTCAGGACTTGGCCAGAAATGCTGAGACAAGGACTCATTATTTTCTGCTGTAATTGAAGCTGGAAGCATGTAGCCCTAGGAACAGCTGCAAATCATCTTGTGCCCATGAGGGAAAAGTCAGTCTAAGAATGGAGTCAACACAGAGAAAGCAAAGCCAGGAGATGGAACGAAGGAGAGAAAGAGGATCCTAAAGGCATTGTTTGAGTATCTATATCCAGCTATGCCTTAAACCTTATCAACCTGGGATTGTTCAACCACAAGAATGAATACATCTCCTTTTTGGCTTAATTTCTCCCTTCTACAAAGGGATGTTCTGAATAAAGCCCAGACTGAAAAACCCAAAGTTCTGTGCCATAAAGTTTAAAAAAAAAGAAACTGGTCCTGAATAACTTTGATCTGTTGTCCTCAACAAGCTATAATAGGGCCTCAATAAAACAACAAATAGCATGTAACTGGAAATAGGCCTGGAGGTTGAGAGGTCCATCAAAATGAGTTTACAGCTAAATACACTCAATATATTGTGCCAAACAAAGATTATCTTGGAAACATAACCATGTTATGGGAAAAAGAGAACAAAACAATCACTTTTAAGGCTCGTTGTAGAATTTAAGTTTGACATAAGTGGTAATCTGCATGCTCATATTTAGGTTGAACCATTTGAAACTGATAGTTTCACATAGTTCAGTCAAATAACAAGGGAGAAAAGGGTCTGCGTTACTTCTTTTTTCAGATTTATTTAAACCAGAGAATATACTACACTGGAAAAGGGCCCATCTATTCATTTCTCTTAACCAACTATTCTTGTTTTACATTCTAGGACAATCAAGTGTGCCACATTTCCATTTTTCAAAACTTGCAGTTTCAAAATGCGTCCTAACAAGGATCCATGTAAATGCAGTACTTACTTACCTGCATGTTATACAGGGGTTGCTTTGGCGCATTAACTTCCTTCAGCAGACGATGAGATATGTCCCTTAACTCTAAAAGTCTGGAAGCAAGCTGAGGTTGCAGAAGTTTGGCAACCGATTTGGAAGACCTGGATATGCTGTTTAATCCTTGAATTAATGTTCCTCGATTGATCTTGGCTAAAGCAACAGCCATTCTGATTTTGGATGTTTTTTGCATAGGTTCTTTTTTCTGGAAAATAAGCCTTTGAAAAGTGACTGATACATGATTTTCCAGTGCATTATTTATTTTAAAAATTTTTAACTGAAATATAATTGATGTAAAATATTATGTTAGTTTCAAGTGTGCTATATAATTTGACATTCACAAACAGTATGAAATGAACAGCATGATAAGCCTAGTAATGATGTCCCCAGTTATTACACTATTATTGACCACATTCTTTATGCTATATATTGCATCCCTGTTAATACTGTTTATTATATATAAATTGCTTATATTACATACTATATTATTACTTTATATATTATATTATATCATAACCTGGAGATCTGTTACTCTTAACCCCTTCACCTATTTCACTCACAATGCTCCCTCCCTCTATTTCCCTTACTCCCAGCAACCACCCATTTGTTTCCAGTGCATTACTAAAATCTATTTCAGGTTTGGGAGTTCCCTGGTGGCCTAGCGGTTAGGACTAGGTGCTTTCATGGCTGAAGCCTGGTTCAATCCCTGGTCTTGGTACTGGGAGTCCACATCAAGCCACTGCATGCTGCAGTCTAAAAAAAAATTCTACTTCTGGCAGAGACGTACCACATAACTGTACACTGTGCATGATACTCAGTGTCCAATAATTATCTCCCACCCTCAATACAATTCACTGATCCCACCCATGCACTTAAGTCACTTTTTTTTTTTTTGGCTGTGCCTGTGGCACATGGAAGTTCCTGGGCCAGGGATCGAAGTCACACCATAGCAATAACCAGAGCCACAGCAGTGACAATGCCATATCCTTAACACACTGAACCACCAGGGAACTCCTGTACTTAAATTTTTGTATGAATATATATTTTTTTCTTAGGATAAATATCCAGAATTGTTACTAGCCTAAAGATATAAATTTTTCATATTTCTCCCCGGATTTATTTATTTTTTTACGTTGATTTTTAAAGAGCTCTTTCAAAAGTAAACAATTCTTATTCAAATATCCTCAGTGTTAGAACTGTTCAAACAATGTCTTATTCCAAACTGCTACAAGTATTTTCCCAGCTTACTTTAAAATTTTTAATGATAAAATATAGCATATACACATAATATATAATGTACAATTTACTTTAAGTTTTTTATTAGTTAAGGTGCAAAGGAATGATTTCACAGACTCTTGCATCTTCCTTTTCCCCAAAAAAGTGTATTCATTAAACTTGAGATGCCTAGTTTTCTTTTTAATTGAACGAAAGATTCTTTAAATTTTACAGTGATTTACAATTTTCAAAAGTTTCACACTCATGACTTCATACACTCCCATAGTAAATCCTTTTTTTCATCCTGTACTCGTATGTTATGCCTCCTTCCTTCCCTCTCCCCAATGGTGACCACCAGCTTGTTCTCTATATCTGTTAGTCTGCTTCTTTGTTTGTTTTGTTTTGTTTTTTGTTTTTTGTTTTTGTCTTTTTGCCTTTATGTAGAACCGCACCCACGGCACATGGAGGTTCCCAGGCTAGGGGTCTAACAGGAGCCGTATAGCTGCCGGCCTACACCACAGCCACAGCAACGCGGGATCCGAGCCACGTCTGCAACCTACACCACAGCTCATGGCAACGCTGGATCCTTAACCCACTGAGCAAGGCCAGGGATCGAACCCGCAACCTCATGGTTCTTAGTTGGATTCGTTAACCACTGAGCCACGAAGGGAACTCCGTGTTAGTCTGCTTCTTTATTATTTTATTCCCTAGTTTGTGGTATTTTTTAGATTCCACATATAAATATCATACAGTATTTGTCTTTTTCTGACTTATTCCACTTAGCATAAAGGCCTCCAAGTCCATCCATGTTGCTGCAAATGGCAAAATTTTATTTTTTTACAGCTGAGTAACATTCCATTGTATATATACACATCTTCTTTATCTATTCATCTGTTTAATGGACACTTACGTTGCTTCCATACCTTGGCAATTGTATACTGCTGCTATGAACACTGGGGTGTATCCATTCAACTTAGTGTTTTTGGTTTGACATTTTTATGTGTGTTCTTTTTGACCACAGTCATTCTGACAGGTGTGAGGTGATATCTGACTGTGGTTTTGACCTGCATTTTCCTGATCATTAGGGATGTTGAGCATCTTTTCATATGCCTGTCAGTCATCTGCATTACCTCTTTGGAAAAATGTCTATTCAGTTATTCTGCCAATTTTTAAATCAGGTTGTTGGGTTTTAATGTTGAGTGGTATAAGTTGTTTATATATGATGGAGAATAACCCTTCATCAGTCAAATCATTTGCAAATATCTTCTTCACTTCAGTAGGTTGTCTTTTTGTTTTTCAATAGTTTCTTTTACTGTACAAAAGCTTTTAAGTTTAATGAAGCCCACTTTATTTTTGCTTTTGCTTCGTTTTAGGAGCTATGTCCAAAAAAATACTGCTGCAATTTGTGTCAAAGAATGTTCTGCCTATGTTTTCCCCAGGAGTTTCATAGTATCTGGCCTTACATTTAGGTCTTTCATCCATTTTGAGTTTATTTTTGTATATGGTGTTAGAGAATGCTCTAGTTTCATTCTTTTATAAAGAGCTGTCCAGTCTTCCCAACACCACTTATTGAAGAGACTGTCTTTTCTTCATTGTATATTCTTGTCTCTTTTGTCATAGATTAATTGACAAGTGTGTGAGCTTATTTTGGGGTTTTTCTATCCTGTTCCATTTGTCTATATGTCTGTTTTGATTACTGTAATTTTGTAGTATAGCCCAAAGTCAAAGAGCGTGATTCCTCTGGGTCTGCTTTTCTTTCTCAAGATTGTTTGGGCTATTTAGGTTTCTATATAAGTTCTAAAATTATTTGTTCTAGTTATGTGAAAAATGCCATTGGTATTTTGATAGGGATTGCAGTGAATCAGTATACTGCCTTGGGCAGTATGGTCATTTTGACAATATTGATTCTTCTAATCCAAGAACATGGTATATCTTTCCATCTCTCTGCGTCATCTTCAATTTCTTTCATTAGTGTCTGACAGTTTTCTGAGTACAGATTTTTTTACCTCCTTAGGTTTATTCCTAGGTATTTTATTCTTTTTGATGGGATAGTAAATGGGACTGTCAATTTCCCTGAAAGTCCATTGTTAGTGTACAGAAATTCCACAGCCTTTTGTATATTAATTTTGTATCTTACAACTTTACTAAGTTCATTGATGAGATCTAGTAATTTTCTGGTGTGTCTTTAGGATTTTCTGTTTATAGTTTTATGCCATTTTCAAACAGTGACAGTTTTATTTATTCCTTTTGAGTTTGGATTCCTTTTATTTCTTTTTCTTCTCTGACTGCTGTGGCTAGAACTTCCAAAACAATGTTGAATAAAAGTGGTGAGAGTGGACATCTTGGTATACAAAATATAGCATATATAATAATACATAATACGCAATTTATGTTAAATTTTTAATGTTAAATGATAGCATACGCAATGCACTGTCCAGTTTAAAGAAAAATAAACAAAAACCTTATATACTAATAAACAAGCTTACAAAACTTAGAGTTCTGAAAACTTCAAAACTGCTATGGGCATTCTGACAGAAAAAAATTGTAGCATTTCTAAAACATATAACATATAGTTCTTTCTCTGTTCTAGCAGAAAGTGAACCACAAGAAAATTAGTTATGATGTGGTTAGACTGCATTCCAAGCAACAGACAAGTATAAATTTCCATTATTAAGTAATTTTATGAGCTATTCTGGATCTTTAGTATATAACTTGGGGGAAAGCGTTGGTTAATAACATAAATAAGCAACTTTGAAACTCAATTTATTGAGTCCAAGTATATAAGTGCAAAACATCTTTTAAATGGATTTTTTTTGGTCTACAATAAACATCATATATTTGTTTAGTAGCTAACATGCTGTATATTTATTTGCAATGCCTCAGCTTTTATCCTGAAGTCATAATTGTATTAATGCTGTTTTTGCCATCGAAGTTTAGCATTTGTCTTACTCTTCAGCATTTGTCACTGGAGATAACCAAAAGCTATCCTAGCTTGTCAAAGAGAATGTATTTCTGCAGCGTCTGGTGTCTTACTGTGGCTTAATTTATTAACTACACTGAAAAAGTCCCATTAGCCCACCCATGGTCTTAAACCTCCTAGTCAATAGAACAACAGAGGATACAATCTAAGTTGTGGGCTGTTACAGCTGCTATAATTCCAAGCCACTTTACAGCACAGTTACTACAATTCCAAACTACTTTAGAACACAACAATCCTTACAAGCACTTATATGGTAGGTAGAATAAGCAAAACAACACAAAGGTGCAATCATTTGATATTATTATCTATGCTGGTTGTAAGCATACCTTGAAAAGAAACCATATTGCCTGCAGTAACCCAAGTTTCTGCACATATAGATTCAATTTCTCTTGTGAGCTTATGCTTTGCTTTACTGACTCTTCCTCTCAACTCCTCCTCAAGGTGGAGCAACTGTAGTTAAATTTGGTTTTATTCTGATTACAATTTACAATCATCCCTAAGCATCCAGGATCCCTCAGCATCCTGGCATCCCAGGCAGATTTGTTAGTCCCAGGACCCCCAAGGATTCTGAAATCCATGGATGCTTGAGTCCTTTATATATAAATGGCACAGTATTTGCATATAATGATGCATATACTATTAAATGGCATAGTATTTGCATATAATGATGCATAACTGATGCACATCCTCCCTTACACTGTAAATCATCCCCAGATTACTTATAATGCCCCATAAAATGTAAATTCTATGTAAATAGATGCCTGCATGTGGCAAACTCAAGTTTTGCCTTCTTGAACTTTCTGGAATTGTATTCCTAAATATTTTTAATCTGAGGTTGGCTGAATCCCTGGATACTGAGGGCCAACTGTAAGGTGTTTTCTCTCATTGTAATTTGTAATCAGAAGGTGAGGGCTATTTTGCCAGGGCAAACAGGAGTGGGATATGTACAGTTCCACGTTAACTGAAACCTTGTCAATGCAGTCATTCAGTGTTTTCAGGACACTTCATTTTTTCAGCTGCAAAACATTAACATTCTGCAGTTTCCTGTTCCTTATTTTGCATTTCTTTACAAAATATTGGTGATCTGTATGTCTCAGCCTGGATGCACTGACTTCACACATGTATTTCTATTAACCAGTCTTGATGCATTCTGCCATTCAACTTTCCCTTTTTTACAAAATTGTCTTTTTAAACTTTACTCTCTGTAGAAAAATAAACCTATCTGTATTTGATAACCTATTAACCAAAACTGTCCTGTAAGGTTCATATAATTTGTATTGACCAAAATATAGCATTTATTATAGACATTTTAATTGTTTTAATTTTTAAATTGTTAATTTACAATGCCATGTTAGGTTCAGATGTACATCAGAGTGATTCAGTTATACATATATATTATATATCTATTCTTTTAATAAACAACATTTTTAAAAGTTCAAGTGTGCTTTGTAACAATGCTTTAGTTGACCCCTAGCACGTGAACTTCCATATGTCACAGATGCAGCCCTTAAAAAAGAAAAAAATAGAAAAAAGAAAAAAGTTTTAAATAATATAATAACGCTTTAGCCCGCTTTGTGTTTTCTCTCTCATTTTGGTCTCCTTGTAAGTTCCAGGCTTTTTCCAACAGACTCAACCTGTTCCTAATTAATATCATCTTTGCTTGCCTTTAATGTTTGAATGGTTACAATGTGATGACTTAATTCCCTTTTAAAATGCTTTCTTTTTTGATACTTTCCTAGATTAACTGAAAGAATTATCATTCCCAACAACAAAATGTTTCTGACCCTTTATTTTCCTTGCAACAAAACATGGAATCAGCTTGTTCCCAAGAACATTACTGTTTTTAAGAAGAACAGTGTTACAAATCAATCTGGCACCACAGTGCATGTTCAGTGGTTCTTCACAGCTTTGAGAATACAAAGTTGACAATAGAGGAGAGGCTACTTACATTCCTTAAGATGCATAATGTGATTTTCTTTTTTAAAAAAGTTACCAGCTTATGATAACAATTCCAGCTCACTTGTACCTTCAGTGAGTTACTTTTTAAATTACATCTGGCAGAAAAATTCTATTATTATTAATTTTTTTTTGTATTTTTGCCTTTTCTAGGGCCGCACTCATGGCACATGGAGGTTCCCAGGCTAGGGGTCTAACAGGGCCTGTAGCCAACGGCCTACGCCACAGCCACAGCAACGTGGGATCCGAGCCGTGTCTGCAACCTACACCACAGCTCACAGCAACGCCGGATCCTTAACCCACTGAGCAAGGCCAGGGATAGAACCCACAACCTCATGGTTCCTAGTCGGATTCATTAACCACTGAGCCACAACAGGAACTCCAAAGAAGGAAATTTTTAAATAAAAGGCTTTTCCCCTTTATTTGAGGTATGAGATTTTCCTCTGTCCACTCTCTATGCTATGTGTTTTACTACCAAACCACATGTGTAAACTTAAATGTTGAACACAAATTAAGAAGTCCTCATTTCTTCCCTGTCTCTCTCCCTCTGGGTCTTTTATATCTCTTCTAACTCTTGGCATCAGCATCCTAGAATTGGTTGCAAAATGTGAAAATTCAGATGATTCTCTTTGGAGCTCCCATCCTGACTCAGCGTGTTAAGAACCTGGCTAGTATCCATGAGGATACAGGTTCAATCCCTGGCCTCACTCAGTGGGTTAAGGATCCCATATTGCCATGAGCTGTGTTGTAGATTGCATATGTGGCACGGATCTGGTGTGGCTGTGGCGTAGGCCAGAAGCTGTAGCTCTGATTTGACCCCTAGCCTGGAACTTACAGAAGCCACAGATGCAGCCCTAAAAAAAAAAAAAAAAAAAAAAAAAAAAAATCCAATGATTCTCTTTGTCATCATCATCTGAGCATATTCGCAAATGTTAGAAAAGAAAGTCCAAATCCCAATCACCAACAACACCTCAGAGCTAAAGGTACTTAAAGACCATTTACCAAGAGAAATTTGGCATCAGTTAATCAGAGTGGCTCGAGAATCCTGCTCCAGATTTCTCTATTTGGAGCTCCATTCTTTGAATATATATTCTGTTTTCTCTTTTTTCTTTTTTCTAGAGCCACGACCATTTTTCTATCATCAGCAGGTTTAACGCTGAAATCCAATTTCGAGTAACATCAGCTTTTTACTACCCTACCATAAAACCAGCCCATCAGCAAATCGTACTCAATTCTTTTTCTGAATAGTCCAAGAATTTGACCACTTCTCCCTAGCCCCAGGACCAACATTCAGTCCATTATACTTATATATTACCACCATCTCTTCTCCAGATTTGAAAATAAGCCTCTTCAATGGCCTTTCTGCTTCCTTCCTTGCCTACATTCATTCTGTTCTCAACACATAAGACAGATACAATTAAAATTTAATGTATCAGAGCTCACTTTTCTGCTCTGCCACTTCAGTGGTTTCCCTGAGCACTCAGTCTAAAAGCCAAAGTTCACACAGTGGTCTACAAGGACCTACAAAAGTTGCTTCTTCTTTACCTTCCTGACCTTACCGTTTTACTGTCTTCCTTTCCCTCCATCATTATTTGTTGAACCTGTTACGTATACTCCCATCGAATGGACTACAAACTAAGTATGCCATTCAATTCCTCAAGGATACCAAAGTCTGTTCCCTCATTTCCTTCAAGTCTTAAATCAAGAATCTCTCACTACGACCCTCTTAGTCATCCTACCTTACCCATCAATTGTTCTCCCTATCCCTACCCTTACTTCATATCCCTTTTCTGCTATATTTTTCTTCTCCTCAAGACCTATCATTGATGCAATATGTATTTTCCTTATTTATTGTTTTTCTACTTGACTGGGATACAAGTTGGGGGGGGTTGGATATAAGTTTTATGGCAGCAGTGTTTTATAAACATTTAGCTCACTGATCTTTCCCCAGTGACTAGAATAGTGTCTGGCACATACCAGGTGCTCTGTGAATATATTTTTTAAATGAATGAATGAAAAATAGTGGAGAGGGAGTTTTTGCTGTGGTTCAGTGGGTTAAGAACCCAACTAGTATCCATGAGGATACAGATTTAATCCCTGGCCTTGCTCAGTGTGTTAAGGATTCAGCATTACCGTGAGCTGTGTTGTAGGTTGCAGATGTGGCTTGAATATGGCACTGCTGTGGCTGTGGCGAAGGCTGGCAGTGACAGCTCCAATTCTACCCCTAGCCTGGGAACTTTCATATGCTGCAGGTGCAGCCCGGAAGGAAGGAAGGAAAGGAAGGAAGAAAGGAAGGAAGGAAGGAAGGAAGGAAGGAAGGAAGGAAGGAAGGAAGGAAGGAAGGAAAGGAAGGAAGGAAGGAAGGAAAGAAAGAGAGAGGAAGGAAGGAAGGAGAAAGAAAGAGAGAAAGGAAGAAAGAAAGATAGATGAGGGGAGGGAGGAAGGAAGGAAGATAACAGAGAAACATAACAAGTTAATATTGAGAAATACTGGAAAATATAGCAAATATTAAATCAGAAACAACCCAGAAAGCTTTCAGTGAATAACATACTCTGCAACTTTCACAATAATGATAGTGCCCCACAAGAAATAAGTCACCAAAAACAAAACAAAAAACCGAATTATAGAACACTCTAGTTGCAGTTCTACTCTCATTATACTTAGAAACCCCAATACCAATAACAAGTAATTTCCAGACAGCACTGGTGCATCCCCAGTGGGACTGTGCTCCGTAATGTTAAAAAGCCCATTCTAAAGCTGTGGATTAACAGAAACTGATGACTAACAGCAATTCTTGAGCTTGTTTTACAGGACAGCAAATAAGGGAAAGGCTTGTTTAAAAAAAAAAAAAAAAACCCTCTGGGAGTTGCATTTGTGGTGCAGCGGAAATAAATCCGACTAGTATCCATGAGGATGCAGGCTTGATCCCTGGCCTCGCTCAGTGGGTCAGGAAGGATCCAACATTGCCATGAGCTGCGGTGTAGGTCACATAAAAGCAAAAGAAAAAAAAGAAACCTCTGTACTCTGTAATCTGCCTTCACTGATCAAGCTTCCCTTAATTGTTCCTGCAAATTGCATACCCTCCAAGCTTCATGTAGCTTAAACAAATAACAACCCAAGATTCCTTTAACCACTCCTTACATATAACACCTCTGACATATGGGTCACCATAGTAATAATGGTTGTTTCAAGAACATGGAATCAGTCGAGACCACTGATCATACAATTAAGCCCACACAACAAGTGCGGTATTTGACTGCAAGGTATATAATAGGTGACTTTTTCATATCAGAGGGCTCCACCCTCAGATCATGCTAATACAGCCACTTTCTAAATTTGCAATCCATGAGGGAGCTCGTAACTTGTATATGTCTGAATAGAGCAGACATTTCCTCATCTTTTTTCCTACCTCTAATACCTTTGCATGCACCTTCAACCACCCTATACTCTTCACCCATAAATATCCCAAGCCCTTTGCCTTTGGGGAGGTGGATCTGAGATTCGTTTCCAGTCTCCTCACTTGGCTGCCCTGTGAATAAACTTTTCTTCTTCTGTAAACCTCGGTGTCTCAGCATTAGGCTTGCTGCACATGGGGCAAGCAAACTTGATTTTGTAACAGCAGCAGTTTTTGTCTCACATGTTAAAAAAAGAAAAAGCATAGAGAATTCAGAAAAATGTATCTACAGATGTAAAATCCAAATCTTTGCATGGATTCTAATATGCTCTATCTGCAAGCCCCAATTTTGTAGTATACAGTTAAGTGCAAGATAATTACAGAATAAAATATATAACCACCTTTCATAATTAAAACTCATGGAGTTCCCATTGTGGCTTAGTGGTAATGAACCTGACTAGTATCCATGAGGACACGGGTTCGAACCCTGGCCTCACTCAGTGGGTTAAGGATCTGGCATTGCTGCGAGCTGTGGTGCAGGTTGTAGACGTGGCTCCCATCTGGCACTGCTGTGACTGCGGTTGATCCCTAGGCTGGGAACCTCCATATGCTGTGGGTGTGGCCCTAAAAAGAAAAAAAAAACTCACAAAAATGGACCCTATATACCATAAAAGATTTCTTCCTTTCAAGATCATCTGATATAAATTTTTTTGGGTTTTTTTGTTTGCTTAGTTTTTTCTTTTTTTTTTTTAGGGCTGCACCTGCCACATATGGAGGTTCCCAGGCTAAGAGTCCAATAAGAGCTACAGCTGCTGGCCTACACCACAGACACAGTGATGCCAAATCCGAGTCTCGGCTGCTACCTATACCACAGCTCACGAAAATGCCAGATCCTTAACCCACTGAATGAGGCTGGGGATTGAAATCGAAACCTCATGGTTCCTTCAGATTCATTTCCGATGAGCCTAAAATTGTTTAATTCTTTAATTGTAGCATGCATTTTTTCATTCGTTCAAATTTAAAGGTTTAATATTTTAAAGCCCTCACACGGAAATCATTTGCAATTTGCAAGTGTAAACCTTAAAAACTTACTTTTTACTAAAAGATGTGGATACCGAGGGTATTGGGGTTTGGGAGGAAGGGAGTGGCGAATACAGGACCTCAGAAACCAAGACTCAGCTCCAGAAAAAAAAAATTAACTTTCCCAGTTCCAGAAAAAATGAAAAAAAAAAAAAAAACAATAAACCATCCTTTAAAATCTTTTGCCATAAAGGACCATTTAACAATCACAATTCTGGGTATATTCCTCTATAAAAATTCTTTTTTCTTTTTTTGCTCCAGGCCAGCAACATGGTCTTTCCTATATAAATAAGTGTCTAAATTTTAAAAAGTTTAAATTCTAATCACAAATTTCAGAGTTTAAAATACAACCCAATAATAAAGTTCTCTAAGTGTTCTTAAAACCATGCCAGAAATAATAAAATCTGTAGCATCTATAATCTGACCTTTAAAAATAATCTAGTTTACAAAGGAGTATTAGCATTGTTTTTGGATAATTTATTTTTTGAGGAGCAAATAACTTTAATATGTTACAATATCCCCTAACTACTCAGGTTTCCTACCAATCTCAGCAACACATTCTTCGAAGCAAATATTGGAAGAAGAACAATACATGTGTTTTGAAAATGAAAAAATAATGTTAACTATGTTTATATTCTTCTCTGGAGTGGGGTATAGATCTTATAAGTAAATAACTTCAATGAGTTGAAAATGGGAACTTAAAGAGTTTTTTGGGGATCGGAATATTAATCTAGTTCACCATAAAGCTAACTTTTTGCTCTAGTGATAATGAGGCTGTTCAGAGGGTAGTTGCAACTTCTTTGATTAAATAAAATGCAGTTTCTCTAATGTTGGCAATGGTGGGAGAATCACAACTTGGAAGAGTAACAGGGTTTTCCAGGCCTAGGCTTCACCCTGAGGTTTTCTCAATAATTACTGCCACAACTGTGCTGGCCTTAACTATTTTACATCCTAGACCAAGCATGATTACCTGCCCTTCTCTTTCCTTAATACTCCAGAGTATGGCCAAGAAAAGTCTCTAATGTTTCAAAAGAATTTATACCAAGACTAGGGGAATACAAAAAGGAGAAGCAATTAGTACCAAGACTAAGATATGGAATTATAAAATCCTGTTTGCCCTCTGGAGCTTTTAAGCCTTACGCTATTCTACTTAGCCAACCATCATCAAGATGCCATCTGACCACTACTGTGCATCCAGATCCTTAACACTGCAGTATCACTCCTTCCCAAAGTCTAAACCCAAGACTAATCGCATTTATTCAAATGTACTTGCCCTTCTGAAAACATGCTGTGCTGTTTATTTATTTTTTGGCATGACAGTGCTTCCTTTGGAATATTCTTCCCTGTTCCTACCCACTTACCTTATCCCTTTCTTCACCTTGGAAACTCCTAATCATCACTTGAGACCCAATTTAAGGATCCCTTTTCCATGAAACCTTCTCTGACTACTCTAAGTAGAGTCTTCCTTCCTCTAAATTACATATGCCTCTCACCATATTCCATTGCAATTACTTGTTTACAGCTCTGTCTCCATTAGATTAAACTGAATGACTGAAGGAACCCTGTTGTGTTTATCTCTGTATTCCTCCATGCCAGTCCCAGGCAAAGTATTTATTAAATGTCTAATGCCTGGTTGTCTGGATGAATGGTTAACAGCAGCTCAAATACCTCTCCTTTGGAATGAAATACACAGGCTTTGCGATTAGTATGTTACTCACAGTGCCTTTTTGTTTACTTCCAGGTTTTAGCTATGTTCCTCATGTTGACAAGGCCAAAAGTCTGATTTTTTGGATAAGCAGGTTGTTACCGTACCATGTAACTTTACAACATATTCTATTCTAACTGCGGCCAAAATGACTAAACACTTTTTCATTAAGAGTTGTGTATTTTTGAGTAAATTAGGTTACCTGAGTCCCCTAAACTTTTTCCTAACTAAATGTCTTTGCAATGCTCTGTGTATCTCCTTCCACTCCCAACATTTTCCTAAAGCCGTTTTTGGAACAGACATTTAAAACATATACATATATACTCTGTTTAAACTGATATCACTATTTTCTTTCCACATTAAACATTCTTTCCATTGTTGCAATTTATACTGATTATTTTTTCAATGACAATTTCCATAGATTTTAAAGTATATATAGGAATTTTTCTGATTTTACCATAAGGAAATCTTAAGTAAACTACATTATAATTGTGGCTATTGGAGCCAGATTTCCAATCTAATAGCAGTGACTGTCCTTAATTTATCTACCTCATGCTCTTGTCCACAGTCTTTCTGCTTTCCACAGACCCCTCCCAATGGGTAAAAGTTGAAATGTGTTTTTCTGAGGTTAAAGTAAGGTATTCCTAAGATTCAAGTACTGATCTCAAAATCATGAATTAAATAATTGGTATGATATTAAAAATACAATATACTTTTAATAATCCTGTTCAAAGTTATAAAATCACATTACCTGATTAGACTGTGATAATCTTAGGATGGTAGGGAATTCATCTTTAAATTCATCTATAAGGTCCATGATTACTTTCTGGATCCCCTCGACTAAGACAAAAAGAAGTTAAGGGATAAAAAACTGAAAATCACCTAATCATAATTCAAAAGAACATGAACAATGGACCCACCTCGGGAATTTAATTCCCAGTTTCCACACCCACAACCCCTTTACAAGAAGATTGTGCATACTTCTTCCAGAAAAGTTCTTCAACACCTGCCCACATATCCACCCAACAGGTTTGATTGGCATGATGAGCTCTTGCTTGGTTCCTCACACGTAGCAAGCTTGCAGGCCTAGACACTGCTTGTCCTATCCTATCATTAATGAGGGATGAAGGCAGCCTTCCCCTCAGGAAAGGAGGCAAGGACAGAACCTGTAGCTCACTGCCGGAATTCTTTGTTACTACACAATGGAGCTCTGAGAACTTGTTACAGAATCCTCTGAAATCACTCTGGCAGTGAGAGGAGGAAGAGTGTGTTTAGATGCACAAGGAGAGGAGAAAGCAGATTGAAAAAATGAGTTCTGCAATTTGAATTGAATTTTGTCCCGATTTCTGCAGTGATACTTCAATTACTGGATCATCCGAGAACAAAGCTCCCTTTGAAAAATGTCGGCATCTGCTTTAAAAGAAATGCTTCATATCTGATGCCAAGTGGAAAAGAAATACCAGCAGTTAATTCAGAAAGACTTTTGAACAGATTGTTTTTCCTTTACCCAAACAAAGATCACTAGGCCAGACCCAGGAAAAATCTCAAAGTCTTTGGTTTGCCTTCTTTAAAAGCTCAACCTTTTTTAATTCTTCATCTTTGCCCCTTCTAGTACTCTCCCACTATTTTTAATACCTGTTGTTTTACTTCTTTTTTTCTCCCACTTTAGATGATCATTATTTCCCCCTATCAAACTTGGGAAGAACTGCATATCATCCAGACTTGACGACTACTTGGTTATATTTTAGTGTGGATGAGGGGAGTTGGTTAACTTAAATACCATTTTAATTTGAAAATGTAAATTTAATTATAGCTAGTGGTTTTTTTCAGCAAGCATAAAAGTGGCTGCTGGAAGACTATTCAGGGGAACTATTTGGTAATGAGAAATGTTCATCAAAGGATTCCTTTAGCTTGTGAAGCCTGCCAGATCCTCAGCTTTCACAATGTCCTCAGTCCTAATCCGCCCGAGAATACTCTCCTTCACATCACAACCACCCTGCTGAACCTTAACAGAACCTGCTTCCCTCCCTCATGAACCTAATGTTCAAGATAATTACACCCTTGCTGGAGAGGGAGTGGAGAAAAGGGAATCCTCACAGACTGCTGTTGGGAATGCAGACTGGTGCAATCACTACAGAGAACAGTATGGAGGTTCCTTAAAAAACTAAATACAGAACTACCATATAATCCAGCAATCCCACTCCTGGGCATATGTGCCCATCGACAGAGGAATGGATAAAGAAGATCCGTGTTGTTGCAAATGGCATTATTTCATTCTTTGTTATGGCTGAGTAATATTCCATTGTGTGTATGTACCACATCTTCCTAATCCATTCATCTGTCAATGGACATTTAGGTTGTTTCCATGTCTTGGCTATTGTGAATAGTGCTACAATGCACAGATGGGTGCATGTCTCTTTTCAAGGAAAGTTCTGTCTGCATACATGCCCAAGGGTAGGATTGCTGAGTCAAACTGTCATAAAAGGTTGACATTTTAACTGATGATGGGCATCTAGGCTGCTTCCATGTCACTATTGTAAACAGTGCTGCTATGAACACCGAGGTACATTTATCTTTTCAAATTAGAGGTTTTTTGAGTGATTTTAGAACAAGTTTTAGAACAGTCCAAGGGCAAAAAGAACTAGAAAGACTTTTTTTGGCTGTACCAGGGACTGAACCCACACCACAACAGCGATCCAAACCACTGCAGTGACAACACCGGATCTTTAACCTGTTGTACCACAAGAGAACTCCAAGAAAGACATTTTACATTTCATTCAGGCATTTTCTTGGAAATACTGATATTAGTTTTTTATTTGAAATTATTTTCCTCATAACTCAAGATAAACACATTTAGGTTAATAATGTTAGGTATCAAGAATTTCAGGATAAGAGAAAAAAAGACCCAATTACAAAATCAAAGAACAAAATAAAACACAGTAATGTTAAACAGAATCGAGCACATTATCATAAACTCATGATTTTTAAAAACATATCTTTTCTAGCCGTATAGACTGAAACAAGTAGAAACATTGCCAACCCAGTAAAAAAGAGCAACCAGATTCTAGGATTTAATATAATTTCCCCCTGCAATGAACCAAGACTCCTTGAAGAAACACCTGCTAT
This sequence comes from Catagonus wagneri, assembly GCA_004024745.2. NCBI lineage: Eukaryota > Metazoa > Chordata > Mammalia > Artiodactyla > Tayassuidae > Catagonus > Catagonus wagneri. The sequence continues at coordinate 17,417,898 of PVHT020004020.1, forward strand.
CAGTCTGCAGCAGCAGAAGTATAAGATGAAGCAGAGAGATCCCAGGACACAAAGGAAGAGAGGTTTTTTTTTTTTGTAATTATGAAAGGATACTTGATTTACAACGTTGTGCCCATTTCTGCTGAATGGCAAAATAATTCAGTTTTACACAAACACACACACACACACACTTTTATTTACCACCATGGTGTATCTCAAGAGACTGGATATAGTTCCACGTGCTGTACAGTAGTACCCTGTTTTACATCCTTTCTAAATGCGACAGTTTGCATCCACTAACCCCAAACTCCCAGTCCATCTCACTCCCTTCCCCTTCCCACTTGGCAATCACAAGTCTGTTCTCTATGTCTGTGAGTCTCTTTCTGTTTTGTAGATAGGTTCATTTGTGCCCTATTTTATTTTTATAGCATTTTTTATTCCTTAATTACACTTATAATTGTACAACGATCATCACAACCAAATTTTATAGCATTTCCAACCCAAACCCCCAGCATATCCCCCCATGCCCCAACCCATCTCATTTGGAAACCTTAAGTTTTTTGACGTCTGAGTCAGTATCTGTTCTGCAAAGAAGTTCATTGTGTCCTTTTGTAAAATTCCACATGCAAATAATAGCATTTGACGTTGGTGTCTCACTGTCTGACTTCATTTGGCATGATAATATCTAGGTCCATCCATGCTGCTGCAAATGCCATTATTTCTTTCCTTTTGATGGCTGCGTAATATTCCATTGTGTATATGTACCACCTCTTTATCCACTCCTCTGTCGACAGACATTTAGGTTGTTTCCATGACTTGGCTACTGTATATAGTGCTGCAAGGAACACTGGAGTACATGTATCTTTTCGAGTTATGGTTTTTTCTGGATAGATGCCCAGGAGTGGGATTGCTACTTCAAATGGTAATTCTATTTTTAGTTTTCTGAGACATCTCCACAGTGTTTGCACCAATTTACATTCCTACCGACAATGAAATAGGGTTCCCTTTTCTCCACACCCTTTCCAGCACTTACTCTTTGTAGACTTTTTGATGATGGCCATTCTGGTTGGTGTAAGGTGGTACCTCATAGTGGTTTTAATTTGCATTTCTCTAATAATTGGTAAGGTTAAACATCTTTTCATGTATTTTTTGGCTGTATATATATCTTCTTTGGAGAACTGTCTATTTAGATCTTCTGCCCATTTTTTGATGGGGTTGCTTGTTTTTTTGCTATTGAGCTACAGGAGGTGTTTAAAAAGTTTGGAGAGTAATTGTCAGTCACTTCATTTGCAGATATATTCTCCCATTCTGTGGGTTGTCTTTTAGTTTTGTTTAGGGTTTCCTTTGCTGTGAAGAAACTTTTAAGTTTAATTAAGTCCAATTTGTTTAGTTTTGTTTTTATTGTCATTACTCTAACAGGTGAATCTGAGAAGATGTTGCTGTCCTTTTTGTCGGAGAGTGTTTGGCCTATGTTTCCCTCTAAGATTTTTATGGTATCTGGTCTTACATCTAGGTCTTTAATCCATTTTGAGTTTATTTTTGTGTATGGTGTTAGGAAGTGTTCTAGTTTCATTCTTTTACATGTGGCTGTCCATTTTTCCTGGCACCACTTACTGAACAAGCTGTCTTTTCTTCATTGTATATTCTTGCCTCCTTTGTCATAGATTAGTTGACTGTAGGTACGTGAGTTTAATTCTGGGCTTTCTATCCTGTTCCACTGATCTATATTTCTGTCTTTGTGCCAGTACCATGTGGTTTTGATGACTGTAGCTCTGTAGTATAGTCTGAAGTCAGGGAGACTGATTCCTCCACCTCCATTTTTCTTTCTCAGGATGGTTTTGGCTATTCTGGGTCTTTTGTGCTTCCAAATAAACTTTAAACTATTTTGTTCTAGTTCTGTGAAAAAGTCCTTGGTAACTTGATAGGGATTGCATTGAATCTGTAGATTACCTTGGGTAGTATAATCATTTTGACAATACTGATTCTTCCAATCCAAGAGCATGGTATGTTTTTCCATCTGTTTGCATCATCTTTGATTTCTTTCATCAGGATCTTATAGTTTTCAGAGTACAGATCTTTTGTCTCTTTAGGTAGGTTCATTCCTAAGTATTTTATTCTTTTTGCTGCAATGGTAAATGGGACTTTGTGCCATATTTTAGATTCCACATATAAGTGCTTTAATGTGGTGTTTGTCTTTCTTTTTATGACTTATTTCACTCAATATGATAATCGCTAGTTGCATCCATGTTGCTGCAAATGGCATAATTTCATTCTTTTTAATGGCTGAGTAGAATTCCACTGTATATATGTACTATGTCTTCTTAATCCATTCATTTGTAAATGGCCATTTGGGTTATTTCCATGTCTTGGCTATTGTGAACAGCGCTGCGATAAACATAGGGGTGCATGTATCTTTTTGAATTACAGTTTTTTTTTCTTTTTGCCTTTTCTAAGGCTGAACCCATGGCATGTGGAGGTTACCAGACTAGCGGTCCAATTGAAACTGTAGCCGCCAGCTTATGCCACAGCCAGAGCAACGTGGGATCTGAGCCGCGTCCACAAACTACACCATAGCTCATGGAAACACCAGATCCTTAACCCACTGAGCAAGGCCAGGAACTGACCCCACCACCTCATGGTTCCCAGTCAGATTCGTTAACCACTGAGCCACAACAGGAACTCCTCTGAATTATAGTTTTGTCTAGATATATGGCCAAGAGTGGGATTGCTGGGTCATATGGTAGTTCTGTATAGTTTTCGGAGCAACCTCCATACTGTTTTAAGTAGTAGTTGTACCAATTTACATTCCAAAAAAGTGTAGGAGGTTTTTTCCACCCCCTCTCCAGCATTTGTTATTTGTAGACTTATTAATGATGGCAATTGTGACCAGCGTGAGGTGGTACCCATTGTAGTTTTGATTTGCATTTCTTCAGTAATTGGTGATATTGAGCATCTTTTCATCTGCCTACTAGCCATCTGTATGTCTTCTTTGAAGAAATGTTTATTTAGGTCTTATTAAGGCAAAAAGACAAAAAAAAAGAAATTCTAAGGGAGTTCCCCTTGTGGCATAGCGGAAACAAATCCAACTAGGAACCATGAGGTTGCAGGTTCAATCCCTGGCCTTGCTCAGTGGGTTGAGGATCTGGCATTGCCGTGAGCTGTAGTGTAGGTCACAGATGCAGCTCGGATCCTGCATTGCTGTGGCTGTAGTGTAGGCTGGAAGCTCTAGCTCCAATTCAACCCCTAGTCTGGGAATATCCATATGCTGTGGGTGTGGCCCTAAAAAGAAAAAAAAATTCTAAGCAACCCAAATATCGATCAACTATAGTTTATAATTTAATAAATAAATTATAATATATCCATAATGGTTACCATATAGCAATAAAAATGAACGAATTCTAGCCACATGGAACATCATGAATAAATCTCAGTAATGTAATTTTTTTTCTTTTTTGGCTGCCCCATTACATACGGAGTTCTCAGGCCAGTGATCAGATGTGAGTTGTAGTTGGGACCTAAACCTCAGCTGTGGCAATGCCAGATCTTTAACCCACTGTGCCAGGCCAGGAATCGAGCCTTCATCTTAGTGCTCCCAAGACGCCATTGATCCCATTGCAACACAGCAGGAACTCCAGGAATGTAATAATTTTGAATGAGAAAAATAGCAAGATACAGGGGAAAAAAAGCAGAGCATGACTCAATTTACATAAAAAATATTTGAAATTTATATTTCCTAAACACTCAAACCTAAGCAACATATTAAGAGTACACACATATGTGGTAAAACTACAGAGAAAAAAACAAGAGACTCAAAAACACAAAATTCAGGATAGTAGTTACTACCTTTGAGAGAGGAATGAAGAGATGGAATTAAACAAGGGCATTTAAGAATTCTGAAGGTAATGGTATAATTTTTCTAAAACTTAATCATGTGAACAGGTATTGAAGTACAATAATCTTTATCCTTTACAACAACTTATAAATATATCTTCTCAATATTTAATAAAAACAAAGGAAATAACCTGATGAAAAAATTACTGTAAAAACTTTGGCAAAAAATTATCATTAAAGGCTATTTTAATAATAACGGTAAGGAGACTTCTTTCATTCATTCAATAATCACTGAGTGTCTACTATGTGTCATCACTGTTAAGCATTGGAGATAGGGTAGTGAACAAAATAGACAAAAACTCTTGCTCCACTGGAGCGTACAATCAGTGGAATAGAATCAAACTATTTGCTATTTTCTATAGCCCTAGAGAAGTCAATTCTTTCATTAGTAACTTGCTCAGATTTTGAGGTGAATGTTTCACAAATGTATTCTATATAACACTTGAAAAAATATATATGATAAAAATATTCTTCTGTTTGAAAAGATCTTGTTTCAGCCTTAGAAAAGTTTACGTTATAAATCTACGTTTTATTTTTAAATATTGTTTTGGATACAGCATGTAGCAGCTTGATGTGGGATCTCAGTTCCCAGACCAGTGACTGAATCCAAGTTGCAACAGTGTAAGCATCAAGACCACCAGGGAACTCCCTCTACCTTTTAAACTAAAATTGTTCTTGTTTTTTAATCTTCCTCATCAAAGCTGTAATTATCACTGCAAATAAGAGTTTTTGAGCAGGTACATATCTTCTAATAGACATCTCCACCTTGGAAACAGGCAATCTATAACTGAAGCCTTTCAGGCAAAGCAATATTAAATACCTTTAAGTATCCTTAGTCCACGTATTTTTAAAACCTTTACTTTTACTTAGAGTCTCAGATTTATCTACTTTATGCTGCAAAACTGCCAGGCATGACTACAAATACAGATTATGTATTTCAGTCCCCTCCCCTACAGTCACAGAATGCATAACTTCGTTGACTAGATACTTAAGCAGGTCTCCCTGGTCAAACCAATAGTATTCAACAGAAAAAGAAAATTGGTTATTCCATGTAATTCTACAGTTATAAAAACGAAAACTGCTGGAGTTCCTGCTGTGGCACAGTGGGTTAAGGATCTGGTACTGCCACAACTGTGGCATAGGTTCCAGCTGTGGCTCAGATTCAATCCCAGAACATTCACATGCCACAGCTTTGTCAGAAAGAAAGATTGGAAGGAAGGAGGAAGGAAGGAAAGAAGGAAGGAAGGAAGGAAGGAAGGAAGGAAGGAAGGAAGGAAGGGAGAAAAGAAGGAAGGAAGGAAAACTGTTATGTTCATTCAACAGTGCTAAAAATGAAAACACTGAAGGATGCATTCCAATCTTTCTTTGACAGTATGTTGATGACATGTCTTTAAACCTAAGCCCAGACAAGTTATAATTCATCACATGCAAATTTATCTGAACTTGCCATGAGACCATATTTACATTCAGCTAGCACCAACCAATTCTTTTAACTATTCCTAAAGTAACTCATACAAAAATACTTCTTGCAAGTTAAAAGTGTAATTGCCTACAGTCTTTAACTGTGAACATTACATATAACAATTATAATAACAATGCTCTTCATATTAAAATGAAGTCTTGACCAATGATTTGAATTGCATCTGCCTAACTTGTAGTTTTTACTCAATCTTCCACAAACAAGTCAATAAAACTCTAAACAGGAGTTCCCGTCGTGGCTCAGTGGTTGGCAAATCCGACTAGGGACCACGAGGATGCGGGTTCAATCCCTGGCCTTGCTCAGTGGGTTAAGGATCTGGCGTTGCTGTGAGCTGTGGTGTGGGTTGCAGACGCGGCTCGGATCCCGTGTTGCTGTGAGCTGTGGTGTGGGTTGCAGACGCGGCTCGGATCCCGCGTTGCTGTGGCTGTGGCGAAGGCCAGCAGCTACAGCTCCTGTTAGACCCCTAGCCTGGGAACCTCCATATGCCACGGGTGCGGCCCTAGGTAAGGCAAAAAAGACAAAAAATAAATAAATAAATAAATAAAATTCTAAACGTCTAATATGTTAGACATGTTTAAAAGATGTACTAAAACAGATTATTTTTTCAAATTCTATTTAAAAATAGAAAAAAGAATGGTTTGGTGGACCATACATAAGTATTACTATCTCTTTCTAAATGATGAGCCAGGCTCTAAGGAACTTAGAATCAGCCTCAAACCAGAAAGTGGCAGAGCAAGGACTCTTTCTTGTCTAGATGCTCTTCTCAAAATTTTGAATTCTCTTCACTAGCATATTGCCTCTCCTAGTTGGAGCAAGTGACTTTCAAGAGCAGAAATTAAAAATGCAAGAATAACGATAGGAGAAATACTCTAAGATGGTCTGAAAAGTTTTGAAAAGGATTCAGGGGAGCAGAAATCCTATGAGGGATGGCTTTCACCTTTTCAATCAAAATCTGAGTGTCCCACTGTGTATAAGGCACCTGGGAGGTAAAACAAAACAAAACAAAAAGCCCCTGATCTATATAAAGGAACACACACACAAACCTCTTTCAAAGACAGTTACAAAGTATTATAAAAGCAGTAACACAGACTTAAGCTATCCAAGGAAGAGAAAGGGCGCGAACTTTGGGTGGCCAAAGTCCGAAAAGATTTTATTTGATAAACAAACATGGCACACACTGTGCAAGAAACTGGCGACAGTGGTAACTAAAACAGACGGGAACACCGATCTCATGGCGCTTGCATTATAGTAGAAGAGACAGTCAATAAACAAGGTCATCCCATGTAGTGATAAATGCTATAAAGGAAATGGAATTGAGCGATGTACAGAGAACACTGGGTCACCCCCTTTAAACTGGAATGTCAAATAAGAATGCCCGTAACACAATGAGAATCACCTGAGAAGTCAGGGCTATACGCCCCTTCGAACTGTTACTGCTTAATCTCTGGCAAAATCAGTAAGTTTTTAAAAACTAAGCACCTTTATTCCACACAGAGTTTACTTTCAGGCTAATAGCGTAACTTCGTCACAGCTCAAAATCTCGATTCACTTTTCATCCTTCCCCAGAAAATATAAAGATAAAACATCCCCTTTTCTTTCAATTAACAGGGTCTGCTCTCAGAGAGGCTGGCGGCCTCGGACTGACCACGATAAAGGCTATCCTCACCTGGTTCAGCTCTCCTGGAAATGCAGGATCCAGATCAGACTGTGGCGCCATCTCGAGCAGGTGCAGGCCCAAGTGCCAGGCAAAAGCCGCCAACTCACACTGCGGTTTGGCTGCACCGCCGCATCTTTCCGGGCCCTTCGCGGCCTTCTGGACAGCAGCATTCACCCCCACCAGCAACCTCCCTGACTCGGCTGCAAATGTGCAGCCCCAAATCCAGTAACTCCACTTGCTCACCTCTGTGACTAGAGCCCTATGGGCGAGTCCTCCCAGACCCCGCCGCACGTGCCCTGACGTGTGACGTCAACACGTCACGTATGATGCGGAGCGACGCCGGTGGAGTGGAGAAACCTGGGACAGATTCCAGGTGCCAGGCCTCCCGACCTCTCAAAGGCCTGGGGTGGGCCTTCTAGCCCTCAGAGTTTGCCGCGTGTCTTGGCTTCTTATCCAACTAACCTCTTCCCCAGCTCTGAATGATTTTTGAGCCCTTGCACCAGAGACTGAAATGCCAGCTCCGAGAATCGCACTTCTTAACATCAGAGACATTCACGCCACGGGTTTGCAACTTTGCCTGTGAGCAAATGGTGCTGAATGTGGTTGATTTCCTTGTGATGAAGGTGGCAGGCTCAAGGGATAGGGATCCTGCACTACATCATTTTGAAGAAAATGGATGATGCTTTTAGGGAGAGAGCCAAAGAACGGTATCAGCAGAAAGAATTAATCCTCAAAGTTAACACCTTTTAATTTAAGGTCAAGGCGAAGGAGGAGTGTTGTTAGTTGTTGCAAACTTCTTGTTGTCAGAATCCTTTGTTCTTGCATCTGTCCACAAAGATCAGATCTTGATGTTCCTATTAACCTCCAACAAGACAAATATTATTCTCTGTTCTACAACTTTTTATCTCTGTATGAATGCACTCTTAAAGGTCTGAACTCTAAGAAAAGGCTATCCTATATATTTCAGGCTATAGGCAATATTCTTGTACAAAAGGTACACAGGCAGCATGACTAAGCACAGGCAATAGAACAAATCTAACATGAAGTCAGATTTGTTCTTCCCTATTACAGTATCACACTCAGTGTACAAATACATGTGACAAAGGCAACTACATTTCAACATGCATTTGTGTATTGTAATGCTATTATAAATACCATCATTTGAGGGGGAAAGTTTATAGTTATACATAGTAATAAAAAGACATAATAAATTCCCAAATAATGTCCTGCACTTTACCTTGTAGAAAGACAGTATTTATATTACTAGAACAGTTCTCAAACTTTTTGCTCTGAAAAACCTGTTTACTCTCTCACATAGATTTTGTGTGAGTTATATCTATCGATAATACCTTCTTAGAAATTAATACTAATACATTTGTAAATCATAGAGTAGGCAGCCTCTGAAATGGCCCCCAGTGATGCGTATCTCCTGGTATTTATGCCCTTGTGAAATCTCCTCCCCTTGACTTGCAGCCTGGACTTACTGACTCCTTACAAAAAAATAAAATACAGCTGAAATGATGGGATGTCATCTCCAGGATTAGCTTACAAAAAGGTGGTGGTTTCTGCCTTGCTTGCCTTCTCTTTGTCTTTCTTTCAGTCTCTCTCTTTGTGGGCAGCCAGCTGGTTTATAGTGAGTTGTCCTATAAAGAAATCCATGCGGCAAGGAATTGATATCTCTGGCCAACAGCAGGGAGGAACTGGGCTCTGTCAATGTCCACAAAAGTGAGCTGAGAAGATTTCTCTCCTCCTAGTCAAGGCTTAATATTGCTGAAGCCCTGCTGACATTTTAATTATAGCTTTGTGAGAGACCCTGAGTCAGACATACCCAACTAAACCAAACCTGGATTCCTGACCCACAAAAATAGTGAGAAGACATTTACTGTTTTTTGTTTGTTTTGATTTTTAGGGCACCCACGGAGGTTCCCAGGCTAGGGGTCTAACCGGAGCTACAGCTACAGGCCTATACCACAACCACAGCAACACCAGATCCGAGCCGCATCTGTGATCTACACCACAGCTCACAGCAACGCCGGATCCCTAACCCACTGAGCAAGGCCAGGGATCGAACCTGCAACCTCATGGTTCCTAGTCGGATTTGTTTCCTCGGAGCCACGAAGGGAACTCCCAACATTTACTGTTTTATGCTGCTAAACTTCAGGGTACTTTGTTATAAAGCAATATATAACTGATACAATTCATTTAAAAATAAAAATAAAATTTTCTATGAAAAATAACTGTACTTCCCAAATGCAAAAATGTAGTGAGATGAATGGTACTGTTTTCATTTTTGCAAATCTCTCTAATCTCTATTTTCATAGAAGATACCTGATTTCTCACGTCTGCTTCTGAATTTAATCTGTTGCAGTGCATTGTTTTAGTTGAAATACATGAAGATAACCCAGCCTCACATAGACATGTAGTTGTAAAGTATTTTTATAGGCTTTCCTAATAACTGTGGATATTCTTCTTTAACTTTATACCAGCATTCAACAAGTGATAGTTTCTTAAAAGTTAGTTGCAATGTAGAAAACATACACTCTGTTATATTAAAAGTTACCAGCTTGTCTTGCACCTTGAATAGATCTTTTACTAATCTATTACATGACTTTGTAACATCTTGTATTGATCATTTGAATAATATAGGTTCTCTAAGTTATGCAGATCTTCCATGATATGCTGCATTAGTTTCCTTATACAACAACCTCCCTGTTCCCTGCCTTCCCCCCCAAAAAACCTATTGTTGATATCACCACCATTCTTTTCAGAAAAGCTTTTAAGTTTGGAGGAGTTGTATTACTTATCTATTATTGCATAGCAAATTATTAGCAACCTAAAACAACAGACCTTTATTATCTCACAGTTTCTGTGCATCAGGAATCCAGGAGTGGCATAGCTGGTAGGTTTTGGCTCCAAGTCTTTCAAGAGGTTGCAGCCAAACTATTGGCTAGACTACAGTAATTTAAAGGCTCAAATGAGAGACTATACACTTTCAAACTCACTCAATGTGCTTCTTGGAAGGCTTCAGAAGACACTTCCAAGTTCATTCACATGGTTGCTTATGAGCCTCAGTTCCTTGCCACATTGGTCTCTCCATAGGCTGCATGAGTCTCCATATGATGTAGCAGGTAGCTTCCCTTTCCCTGGGATAAGAGAAAGTTAGACAAAGAGACAGGCAGGGGGTGGGGGGTGAATAAGAACGCCAGTCCAAGATAGAAGTCACAGTCATTTTATAACCTAATGTCAATACGATACCTCATCACTTCAACCATTCTCTGTTCACTAGAAATGTTCCAGGCCAAAATCAAGGGAGGGAACCTCCACTCCACCTCTTTAAGGAGATGGATCAAAGAATGTGAAGACATATCTACAAAACCATCACAAGTTGTCAAGTTCATGATGCCAGCCAGATGAGAGTTCTGCCAAATTCTAATTTTTGCTTTAAAGTTCATCACTGGCAATAAACAACTGTCAGCTGTTTTCTTCTAAATGATAGGCTTACCACTTTCATTTTTGGGAAAATAACTTGCCAGACATTCAACTCCATATAACAACAGTTTCTCTATCATTCATTCTTTCAAATGAAATGATATTCCATTTTTTTTAAAAAGCAGCAACTTTAGCTCACAGCTCCAACCAGTAAACTATTGCTTTTCCTTGGGGCAATCGGCAGTCATGTATTTCAGTCATGTATTTCAGGTATTATACATATTTCCTATCATACCACCTAGAATATTAAAATGATGTACACTCAAGGGTCAATATTTAATAAAATTAATCATTTTTATTACTTCATCTTAAGTAAAATTGACTTTTGGCACGGTTAGGGGAAGTACAGACTATACTGCCCAGAACTTCATACTGGGAAAATCCCTGTAGGAGCAGGTAAATCAGGAAAAGCTTCAAGGAAAAAGGTGTGTATCGAGATTGGCTGGGAGTTACTTCTAGACTGGCAGCGAGGCAGAAAGGTGGGAGAGGAAAATGAGCAAAACCAGTGGAACTAGAATGAAATGAGCATGTTATGTTCAGAAATGGAGAAAGAAGGCTAATTTGGGAGCAAACTGTGGACTCAATATGGGCACCTGTGAAGGGAACCGGCCTGATAATCTCACTAAACTGACCCCGCCTGAAGGGGCTGTGTGAGAGAATGGGAACGACTGAAGTACAAGAGCTTCTCAGAATTGTTATCTCCCCAGAAATGCAGTGGGAAGTTCCCCAAAGTGTTCCATGAGACACAGTCCCCTTTGACTCTTTCCCACTCCTGAGGGCACCAATGCTAGTCACAACCATCATGTAAAATGAGAGCTTTTCCCCTGTCTTATCTTCACTCCTTCCCTCTTGCAGCTTTGAAAAGGCCAAAAAAAAAGCCCAGCAACTGATAAAAGAGGGACCAAGAAGGGGAAAAACAGCTGACTACAGCTCCCTCCTTCTTCCATGTTAGACTTCCAAGCCTGGAGCAAAACTCAGGTATGAAAGTGAAGAAGTTTTAAGTAAAATGAGATCAAAGTTTGGATTATTACACTGGACTGGAAACTAATGACTAAAAAGAAACTATTCTTTTACTACCTGAGAGCAAACACAAAACTATAAAATCTACCTGAGAATTCAAAGGGGTAGAGAGAGTACAATGAGTGGGCACAAACTGATAGTGCAAGTCTGAAGGGTGGTAGACAAAAAGAGATAGCTGCTTACAGCTTGTACCCTACTGAGTTCAACCCCTGTAATAAAGGGGTTACACTAACTATATATTGAACCCTTATTTTTGCCAGGCTGAGGTTCTGCTGGTCATGCTTCAATGAATGGGTAAGATGTATTTATGTTTAGGAGAAAGGTGTTTTCAGAGTAATTGGAGCCAGGCTAATTCACATCCTAGCTCTGTTACTTAAAAAAATGTGACACAGGAGTTCCCCCTGTGACACAACAGGATCGACTGCATCTTGGGAGTCCTGGGGTGCAGGTTCGATCCCCGACCCAGCACAGTGGGTTAAGGATCCATCATTCCTGAAGCTGTGGCTTGGGTTGCAACTGGGGCTCAGATCTGATCCCTGGCCAGGGAGCTCCATACACCACAGGGCAGCCAAAAATGAGGGGAGAAAAAAGTGAAACATTGTTAATTTCTTGCACTCTCAGTTTCTTCATCTATAAAATGAAGATAAGTAATGCCTACTTCACAGGGGTGTTGTAAAGAGTAAACGAAGTAATATAGATACTATAACACAGTGCCTAGTACACAGTGAGCACTCAATAAATGGTAGCAGTGATTATGATCATCATGATCTCAGTCAGTGTAGTGACCAAAAATAGTAGTTTTAAAAAGTTTACCAAGCATTAGCACACAAGATAAATGGAAAGTAAATCAAGCTGAGCAGTTTCTGCTGTAGCTCAATGGATTAAGAATCCAGCATAGTGTCAATGAGGATGTGGGTTCCATCCTTTGACTCGCTCGGTGTATCAAGGATCTGGCATTGCAGTGGCTGTGGTGTAGTCTGGCAGCTGTGGCTCTGATTTGACCTCTAGCCTGGGAACCTCCATATGCTGTGCTGTGGCTCTGATTTGATCTCTAGCCTGGGAACCTCCATATGCTGCAGGTGCAGCACCCCCACACACGAAAGAAAGAGAGAGAGAGAGAGAGAGAGAGAGAGAGAGAGAGAGAGAGAAAGAAAGAAAGAACCTGATTAGATGTAATATGGTAAATAAAGGAGAAAGAAGAGTCAAAACAGCTTAATTTTTTAAAGATTGGTTAGCTGGGAGAATAACAGAAATGGAAGAAAGACAGACATTGGCAGAATGAACAGGTTGGGTGGGTAAGAGTGGTGGGAAGCAAATATTAGTTTTGTTTTGGTGACAGTGGGACTTCCAAGTACAAATATTTCAAATTTAGGTGACAGTGGGACTTCCAAGTACAAATATCCTTTAGACATTTGGAAAGTTATTTATTTATTTATTCATCTAATATTTCTTGAGAGTGTATTTGGTATCAGACACCATGCTAAGCTCTAGTGAGAACAACCTGGTAAAGAGTTGGAGTTTAAATGGAACATCTGGGCCAGAAAGAAAGATTTGAGGACCTTCATCATAAAGCTATTCCCTGAAAACATGAATATTAATCAGTTTCCTAATAATAGTGAGTGTCTAGATGAGACAATTCTGGGTATAGTCACAGTTAAGGAGACACAAGAAAAAAAAATCAAGATCACATGTCGTAGTTATTTTTATATTCTAACCATCTACAGTTTTACGACAAAAAAGAGCACTTTCATAAGAGCTGTTTATATCTCTAAAACTTTTTATTTTGGAAATATTATAGATTCACAGGAATTACAAAAATAGTAGAGAGGTTCCATTTACCCTTCACCCAGTTTCCCCTAAAGACTACATTTTATATAATGGTACGATATAAATGCCAGGAAGATGGAGTTGGTATAATCCACTGACTTTATTCAGATCTCACCAGGTTTACAGGCACCCATTTATGCATATGCATATGTAGAATTCTATGCCATGTTATCGTGGATGGCATGTACAGATTCATATAATCTTCCATCAACTGTTAAATTTTTTTTTCTTTTTCCTCATTCCAGTTACTTATGTAACTTAAAGAATCCATGCCACAGGAATTTTTTTAAGGAATGAGTAAACATTTGTAGTTTAATGATACTCTTGAATGTTCAAACTGCCAAATATAGCAAAGATCATAAAGATTTTTTAAAATATTTAATTAGCAAGGAATTAACAAGTGTGTTACACTATATTGAGCCAGATTCTTCTGAGACCTTTAGCCAGTCACTCACTGTTTCCCAAGTTCTTTATCATTGAGTTGTGATTTTTTTTTTGTAATTTTTAAAATTAAAATTTTGTTTTGTTTTGTTTTTGCTTTTTAAGGGCTGCACCCGTGGCATATGGAGTTCTCAGGCCAGGGTCAAACTGTAGCTGCAGCTGCCAGTCTACACCACAGTCACGGCAACTCAGGATCTTTAACGCACTGAGTGAGGCCAGGGATGGAACCTGCATCCTTACGGATAATGGTCAGGTTCATTTGCGCTGAGCTACAAAAGGAACTTCCTGAGTTGTGATTTCTAAAGTTCCTTTTAACCCTGCAGTTCTACCAATTTTAGAATTCTAATCCTAGGCAACCCGGTCCCTTTATATAAGGTAGAGACTTATGGTTACTGCATTGATTCTTTGGAGTCAGGGTCAGTCTCATAGTTTATCTGACAGGTGACAGGTGGGGCAGTTAATCACTGTCTTGTAAATAACACCCTGTGAGCTTGAAAGGTTTTTTTTTTTTTAATGTTTGAAAGATTTTAACATAGCTTCCATGTGTGCTTGCTTCCTCAAAAGGACTGTAATACATTAGTTAATGGGAGGATAAACTAATCACTGTCCTGACAGAAATAACTTGTATTTTTGAAAGAAAATATTTTTTACTCCATTATTTTTAGTAATAATTTAACTAAAACATCATGAACCATTTCCATTCTGGCAACATAGAACATATTAGCTTTGAGTTTCACTCCTGCTTAATTAAATCAAAATGTGTGTAGGAGTTCCCATCAAGGCGCAGTGGAAACAAAACCAACTAGGAACCATGAGGCTGTGAGTTCGATACCTGCCCTCGCTCAAGGGGGTTAAGGATCTGATGTTGCTGTGAGCTATGGTGTACATCATAGACGTGGCTCAGATCTGGCATTGCTGTTGCTGTGGCATAGACCATCTGTTGTGGCTCCAATTGGATCCCTAGCCTGGGAACCTCCATATGTCACGGATGTGGCCCTAGAAATAAATAAATATAAATAAATAAATAAATATATATATATATATATATATATATGATACTCTGACCTGGGCTGGACAAGGGGGAAGCTTCCTCTGTTTAGGAAGATAACAAACAGTATTAGGCTAATTGCCAAGAAAATATTTATAAACTGAATCTCTCTTCTTCCCCAAAAGATCTGTAATTAATTTCATGAAAGTAGTAGAAGACTTTATTCTTGGACAAAAGAGTTAGTAGAAGATTCATGTAAGCAAGCTCAGTACTAAAGTAAATATTTGCAGGCTGAGTAAACACCACTCTATAAAAATGGCCATGAGATATAGACTTTGCACAGTGGTCACATTAGAAAGCCTGACAGACTTCCGATGTTTTACATATTGATGGTAACAACACAGCAAGAGTAAAGTTAGATTTCTAATTCAGTAATGTTCTAGGAAAAAAACAAAGAGTGAACTAAAGCACTTCATGATGTTACTTTTACCTAACTAAAGTTAATGGAGTAATTTAAATACTTAATTGTTCAGTAGCTTGTTCCAGTTAAAATTGTACTAGTAGTTCCACTTCAGGATACCAAGATTCTTACAAGCCAAAACTGAAGAACACAGACTATTTGCTTTTAGTCAACAGAGGTGGTAGAGAAAAAAAGCTTCTCTCCAAGAAGTACAAAACATACCACAGTAGAACCCAGGTGTTTCAAAATAATTATGGCAAAAACAAAACACTATATATACTCATTATATACATTGTATATATGTATGTTCGTTATCTTAAAATTTTTGGACAGAGAACCTGAGCCCAATTTGGGGCTTTAGATCTAGTTTATTCTTATATTTAAGAATAAGTATCCATTTTAGAAACCCCTATCAAGGAATAGAATGCCACAAACTCAGGGAGGGAGGCTTGAATAGTCTCAATTTACAGACGCTCAGAGGCATTAAGTGAATTTTTTTCCCCTATCACACAGCTGCTGAGGGACAGAAATGAAATAAGAATTAAGTCAGTTTGATGTAAGTCACTGCTTTTAGGTATATTCTATGCTAATATCTATAAATAATTTCTATATCTTTACTCAGATAAACAGCAGAATCTCTACTAAGGAGCATTCAGCATTTTGCTCCTATATATTGAATTTATTTATTTATTTAAAAGTCTCCATAAAGTACCATTTGTATTAAATCAGATGTCTCTTATTCAACTCAATTAACGGGAACGTTATTTTCTATTTTTGGAAAAAAATTAAAATTAAGTATAAGTACAGGAAAACAGCATTTGTAACATATATACCAAAGCGCTAAAATCTTCAATTCACATAGAATTCACAAATAAATATACAAACATGCCAAAGGAAAAAATATTGGCAAAGACAATCACAAAGGAATCCTCCACTTATTTAACAGATATTTTCTGAATGCTATCAACTGAAAAAAAAAAAACCCACACAACTTAAAAGCTGAAAAGTTATGTTTTATTTGGCAGACATTTTTAGGACCACAGGCCCAGGAGACAGCACCTCAGATAACGTTCCTAGGAGACGAGGGGGCAGCCAGGATATTTAGGGGTTTTTGCAACAAAGTGCAGGTGGTCAGAAAGTCAAAAGATTATTATTAATAAAAGAAAACTAGATATCTCAAGTTAAGGAATTTAGTGCTTTTCTATGTGTCAGAAGACGTAAAAGTCTGGGCTCACCGAAATCATTCCTGGGATATGCACCGCAGCTATCTGGGGCCAGTATCCTGTGTTTTCTCACCCTGAGTTTCCTCAAGCAGTGCCCCTGTGGGTGGCTTCAGTCTGAGGCTGCTAGATGGCAGGCATTCCTTGTTCCCATCCTGAGTTCCCTCAGGGCTCATCTTTGGGGGTGCCTAGAGTTGATGGCTAGATCCTTTATTTGCTGATACGGCAGGTGATATTTAGTTCTCAATGCCTTTCAAATACCCTAGCCTGTGCTATGTGTTAGGGATAGAATGAGCAAGAATTTATTGACTTCATGCCATATTGCTAAAGAATGGCTTATTTAGGATAATTCCACATTGCAAAAGTGTGTATGTACATATACATAAAAAAATCTGTAAGGATATATAACAAATGGTTATCAATGAGTCTTTGATTTATTTGAAATATAAAATAATGACCATCCTTTCTTTTGTAATACATTTTTATAAAAATGTATAAAGCTTATAGACATACAATTATTCAATTATTTCACCTAATGTCTGGGAGGAGGGTGCAGGGGGATAAAAATACACTGTTTTTTCTTATCCAGTGGAAGATGATTCCAGTAGAAATGGATACCTTTCTTTCTTTTATACCACTATAATCTGCTTCCTGGATCCTGCCCCATAACACAACAGATACATAAACGTTGACAGACTGGCACATAAAGACACAAATTCAGAGATACAAAACAGACTTCTACACAATAGACACACACACACACACCGCACCACACCCCTCAGAAACATATTCACAGATATGCAGTCACAAAAAAAAAACTTATTTCAGTATAAATGAAAGAGTCTCGCAGATTCTGATGGTTTTAATCTTGGAAATAACTTTCGTTATTCTCTAAATTTGTTTTTTTTTTTAATTTGCAACCCCTGGATGCAATATTTTTCAGGATTGCATATTATAAAATCTATAATTTTTTTAATGGCACTAATCCTTTTTTGGGGTTTTGTTTTTGTGTCTAAATCATCTGTTCCATCAACTTGTTTTGAGTATTAGATTATCTTAGGACATGTGGCGGATATATGGTTGTAGTCACTGCTAGCCTAAGTATTTGGCAAAAAGCTTTGGGGAAATCAAAAGAGACTTGTATGAAATAGTTGATAGAAGACAGCAATTTTTTTCACCTAAAGATTTAGTCACAATGAAAAGTTTTCTAATTCTCAACTTATTTTAGTTTTACAACTATATACAGAGCTGGAGATTAAAATTTTCTTTAAAAGTCCAATAAATGTCACCTGGTAATAATGTTTATGAAGTACATTTTGATAATACAATTTTTTTAAATTTTATTTTTGCTTTTTAGGGCTGCACTCACAGCACACGGAAGTTCCTAGGCTGGGGGATGAACCAGGCCGGCCTATACCACAGCCACAGCCACAGCAACACAGGATCTGAGCCACGTCTGTGACCTACACCACAGCTCAAGGCAACGCCGGATCCCTGATTCAATAAGCGAGGCCAGGGATTGAACTGCATCCTCATGATTACTAGTTGGATTTATTTCCCCTGCGCCACAATGGGTACTCTCCCAATACAATTTTGTAAAAAAAGAAAATTAACTGAGTATATGTGGAGAACCTGTTTTAAACCCAACACTATACTTTTATTTGAATAACTATAGCTAGATTGAATTTCACTATAATCTAAGTAACCCACTGTTCTATCTCACATAAGAAGCCTTTTCATTTGATTTTTTTATAGCTAATAACCGTCAGGCAGCACAAGAACATTAACTGAAATCTCAAACAACACAAGAGCTAGTCAAAACCTGGCGCAAGGGTAATATATCTCAAGTATATGCCCATGATTTCTATTCAAACATAAATAGTCAAGGAAAACTTTCCCAGATTTTCCTTTTTGATATTTGAGAAGGATTCATCTATATCCTTAGTTTTCTATTTGAGTGTGGAAAGAAAGCAAGACACAAAGTGAGAAAAGGGTGAAACACAAAACATTTCCTGTGATGTTTGAGGGGTTACCAATTCCTGAAACACAGCAATCTGACCTAGTTTTCTTCATATGGAACTCATACATTTCTTGCTAATTGCATTCCAAAAGATTTTATCCTATTTGTTGCTACAATAAATGGAATATTATCTTCTATGATATTTTGTAACCATATGTTGCTTTTACATATGTGGACATATTACATGCATTCATTTGTTCCCAACCAACTTACTTGATTTTCTTATTGTTTTATAATTTTCCTATTGATTCTCTTGGAATTTCTGGGCATAACAACCATAATATTTGGAAATGATCATTTTATCCCTTTTTCCAATTTCTTATGTTTCTATATTATTTTTATTTTCTATTTGTCTTGAGTAAATGATGTTTTTTATATGCTGAGTTTGCATAAATTTATTTTTAAGTGGTTGAAGTTACCAAACTTTGGGAGTTCCCGTTGTGGTGCAGTGGAAACGAATCTGACTAGTAACCATGAGGTTGCGGGTTCAATCCCTGGCCTTGCTCAGTGGGGTAAGGATCTGGCGTTGCTATGAGCTGTGGCGTAGGTCGCAGACATGGCTCAGACCCGGCCCAGACTCACTGGCTGTGGCACAGGCTGGCGGATAAAGCTCTGATTTGACCCCTAGCCTGAGAACCTCCACATGCCACAGGTGTGGCCCTAAAAAGAAAAAAAAAGTTATCAAACTTTTATGAGTAAGTTTCCTGAAGAACTACCAAGTGAAAGTGCCTAGGCTACTGGATATACAGGTCTGCTGCTCAGGAGAGAAATATGGGGTCTGAGAGTTTGAAATTTGAGAAGTACCAATGTAGAGACAATCATAGAAGCCATAAGAACAGATGAAAGGGCTCCAGGAGGAAAATTGTATAGTATGAGAAGAGAAAAGGTACAGGACAGAACCCTAAGAAACGCCATCATGTAAGAGATTGGCCAGACAAGGTAACCCTGAGAGTGACTAGAGAGAAATAGGAAAAAAAAAAAAAAAAAAGAGGAGAGTGCTTTGTAATGGAGGGGAAAAGACAGCATTTCATAAGTGGGGGAAAGGTCCGCAAGGTCTCGAGAAACCTGAGGGGAGACTTTTGAATTGGGCAATATGAAGGCCACAGGTGACCTTGGAAACAGTGGTCTGGCTGGAGTGGTGGGGATGAAAACTAGATTGGAGTGAGTTGAGAAATGAGTAGCATGTGAGGAAAGAGAGACTCAGGTAAACAACCCTTTAAAGAAGTTTGGTTTAATTATTAGAATTAATAATAGGATCTAGCAAAGTTGCTGAAGGCAAAAGTCAATGTAAAAAATCGACTGTGTTTTTATATACCGACACCAAGCAGGTAAAGGATGAAACAGGGACAAGTTTCCTTTTATAATAATGTATAAAATATTAAGTACCTAAGAATAAACCTAAAAAAGTCATAATACCTCTATGGAGAAAAGTATAAAACCAATTAAAAACATTAAAAAAGATTTATGTCAATGAAGAGATACACTATGTTCATAAATTGGAAGACTAACTCCTAAAATGACTTGTAGACTTAATGCAATCCCAATTAAAATCTCAACCAATTTTTTTTCATGGGGCTTGTCAATTTGAAGATGCAAAAGATCAAGAACAGCAAGTTCTCGAAAAAGTAGAATTGGATGGAAGAGCTACCTTAACACTAAAACAGTTAAGGCAGTTTTGGCAGGATAGCCAAATAGACGAATGGAAAGCACAGGTCCATGCATGTATAGACACTTAGCATATGAAATATATGGCACCGCACAGCAGCAGGGAAAGGACAGTCTTTCATTAATGATGTTTGAACAACTGGATATTTATATGGAGGGAGAGAAAACTGCACATCTAATTTGCATCATACACAAAAGCATTTCCAAGGTCGATTAAAGATTTAAATATGAGGGAGTTCCCTTCGTGGCTCAGCAGTTAACAATCCCAACTAGAGATGAGGATGAGGGTTCGATCCCTGGCCTTGCTCAGTGTGTAAAGGATCCAGCATTGCCGTGAGCTGTGGTGTAGGTCCAGACTCGGCTGGGATCCTGAGTTGCTGTGGCTGTGGTCGGCAGCTGTACCTCCGATTCGACCCTTAGCGTGGGAACTTCCCTATGTCGTGGGTGAGGCCCTAAAAAGAGAGAAAAAAAAAGACTTACCTATGAAAGGTGAAATATAAGAATTTTGAAATAATACGGATAAGAAAATTATGATCTCAGGTTAGGGAGGAAATCCTGGGAGTTCCCTGGTGACTCAGGGGGTTAAGGATCCAGCGTTGTCACTGCTGTGAGCAGGTTTGATTCTTGACTTGGGCACTTCTGTATGCTATAAGGTGTGGCCAAACAAATAAATAATAATACTAAGTAAAAATAAATAAATTTTAAAAAAGGAAGTTCCTGTCATGGCTCAGCAGTAACGAATATGACTGATACCCGTCCCTGGACTCACTTAGTGGGTTAAGGATCTGGCATTGCCATGAGCTGTGGTGTAGTTCGCAGATGCGGCTCAGATCCGGTGTTGCTATGACTGTGACGTAGACCAGAAGCTGCAGCTCTGATTTGACCCCTAGCCATACGTTTCAGTGTGGCCCTAAAAAGACAAATAATAATAATAATACAAATAATAATAATACTAATAATTAAAAGGGAAATACTGGGAGTTCCCATTATGGCTCAGCAGGTTAAAAACCCAACTAGTATCCATGAGGATGTACGTTTGATCCCTGGCCTCGCTCAGTGGGTTAAAGGATCCAGTGTTACCATAAGTTGCAGTTTAAGTTGTGGATGTGGCTTAAATCTGGCGTTGCTGTAGCACAGGCTTGAGGCTACAGCTCCTATGTGACCCCTAGCCATGAACCTCCATCTGCCGCAGGTGAAACCCTAGGACAAAGAAAGAAAGAAAGAAAGAAAGAAAGAAAGAAAGAGAAAAAGGAAGTACTGATAAAACTGACTTCATTAAATTAGCAGATTTGAAAAAACGAAGAAAATGAAAAGATAAAAGAATGAGAAGGCATGTATTTGTAACAGATGGAGCCAATAAAGGACTATAACCTAGAACACAGAAATTTAAATCAAGAAGACCACCCAAGGTAAAAATGAACAAGACTTCAACAGATATCTCAGAAAAGAAGAAATCCAAATGGCCAAGAAAATCAACCTTACTGTTTGTCAGGGAAATGCAAGTTAAAATCACAGTGACTGACTTTCCACTGGAACTGGCAAAAATTCAAAGGTCTGAAAATAACAAGATGGTTACTTTGGTGAATATGTAGAGTAACAGACTCACACAGCATAGTGTAAACTGGAGTACCACATTGGAAAATTATCTGGCATAATTCATAAAATTAAATGTATACATATTTTATAGTACAGTGATCTCAGTACTGCATACATACTGTAGAAAATACAGTGCACATAGGTGGATGTACAAGAATGCTCACAGAAGTATCCAAAACTGGAAACAATACATATATTCATCAATACTAGAATCGACATTGTTTTTTTTTTGTCTTTTGTCATTTTAGGGCGGCAACCGCGGCATGTAGAGGTTCCCAGGCTAGAGGTCTAATTGGAGCCACAGCTGCTGGCCTATGCCACAGCCACAGCAATGCGGGATCTGAGCCACATCTGCGACCTACACCACAGCTCACGGCAACGCCAGACCCTTAACCCACGGTGTGAGGCCAGGGATCGAACCCGCAACCTCATGGTTCCTAGTTGGATTCGTTTTCACTGCGCCATGACAGGAACTCCCTAGAATCGACATACAAATCATCATATGTTCATGTACTAGAATTCATACAGTGATGGAGATGATTGACCTATTTTTACACATATCAATATGGATGAAACTTCTGTAAATGACACTGAACCAGGGAAGGATGATTCAACAGAATACATAAACCATGACTCCATTTACATTAAGTTCAAAAGCAGGCAACTATATTCTCTAAGATTGCAGACCTGGGTATACCCTAGCCATTGGTATACTTAAGCCAAGTGTCTGAGGCTTGTTTAATAAAAGGTGTGAAAGGGTAGAGGAAAAGCTATAAGGAATGCTGCAGTGTTCTAGGGCTCACAACAGCAGGAACCATATGACCCATAGGCATGAAGGGGTAAACAGAGGGAGCTCAGGAGAGAGCTGCAAGAAAAGGTAAGTCTCACAGGAAGTGTAGCCCTTGGTATGTATGATGGTTAATTTTATGTGTCATCTTGGCTGGGCCATGGTGCCCCAGATATTTAGTCAAACTTTTTCCGGATTTCTGTTAAGGTGGGTTTTTTTTTTCCCCTCCAACTATGAAATTAACATTTTCTTTTATTTTCTTTTTATGTCTATACCTGTGGCATATGGAAGTTCCTGGGCTAGGGGTCAAATCAGAGCTGCAGCTGAAGCCTATGCCACAGCCATGGCAATACTGGACCTGGGCCGCATTGGTGACTTGCACCGCAGTTTGTGGCAATGCCAGATCCTTAAGCCACTGAGCGAGGCCAGAGATCAAACCCGAATCCTCACAGACACTATGTCAGGTTCTTAACCTGATAAGCTACAAACAGGCACTCTGAAATTAACATTCTAAAGCAGGAGGTTTCGAATAAAACAGATTACCCTCTATAATATTGGTGGGCCTCATCCAATGAGTTGAAGGCCTTACCGAAATAAAGACTGACTTCCTTATGAGTAAAGAAAGAAGTCCAGTAGTTTCTGTGGTGGCTCAGCAGTAACAAACCCAACTAGGATCCATACGGATGCAAGCTGAATCCCTGGGGTTAAGGATCTGGCATTGCTGTTAGCAGCGGTGTAGGTCACAGAAGCAGCTCGGATCTGGCATTGCCGTGACAATGGTGTAGACCAGCAGCTGCAGGTCTGATTTGACCCATAGCCTGGAAACTTCCATATGCCACTGGTGTGGCCCTAAAAAGAAAAAAAAAGGAGTTCCTGTCGTGGCTCAGTGGTAAACCCAACTAGCATCCATGAGGACGCAGATTCGATCCCTGGCCTTGGCTCGCTCAGGGTTAAGGATCTGGTGTTGCCGTGAGCTGTGGTTGCAGATGTGGCTCAGATCCCACGTTGCTGTGGCTCTGGCATAGGCCGGCGACTATAGCTCCAATTCGGCCCCTATCCTGAGAACCTCCATATGCTGCCAGTGCAGCCCAAAAAGACAAAAAAAAAAAAAAAAAAAAAGAAAGAAAAAAGAAAAACAAAAAACAGACTGCCAGCAGACTATCTTTGGACTTGACCTATACTCCTCCCCAGGTGTCCAGGCTGCTTTCCTAACCTGCAGATTTTGGATTTACCAAGCCTCCACAATTACATGACCCAGTTCTGTAAAATAGGTCTCTCTCTTACTTATATGTATATATAACAGTGTTTTTTATATGTACACACACACACACACATGAACACTCGCATGTTGGCTGTTTCTCTGGCTAACCCCGATGAATACAACCGGTGACAGAACCAGCACAGGTTAGCACCTGGAGAGATGTCGCAGGAGAGGAGTGTGTGGGGGGGATATCCTGTCTTATTCTGCTCCCTCTGTTTTCTCCATTGACTAAATGCAACTAAAATCCAGAAAGGAAAAGGTGCCTGTTGATGTAGTTCACACAAGCTAGCTTCCCAGTATACAAGACAGGGCAGAGAAGAAAGAACAGGCCTTGATGGGCAAAGAAAGAGTTAAATTCATAAAGAAAAGGTTGGAAATTATTATCATAAAATTCAGAAAGGTGGTCACCTCCAGAAGGGTGAGAAGGTAATGATCCAGAAGGAACATATGGATTGGAGGCATTTCCTTGATAAGAATGGTGGCTAAATGAGTGTTTGTCTTATAATTATTCACTAAACTGTATATTTAAGTCTTCTGCTTTTTTGTATAGTTCATAATTTTAAAGTATAAAGAAGAAAACAACATTCAGTAATAAGAACTTGTATAATACATGAATTTTAAAAGTCACAATCATTTTCCAGGTGAGCAAGTTTGTAGTACTTAAAACAAGTCTGTTTAAAACACTAGAAAATTTATTATAGACAAACACAGAGATCCTGACAAGTGAAAGAACTAAACAACTCAGAACTCAAAGCTTTTTTTTTTTTTAAAGTTGCTTCCAACCAAAGGAGGAAGAAAGGATAGCAGCTGGAAATGCAGACATGTTTAAATGCTAATAGTAAAAGCCCAGTAGAGAGGTCAATGTTGAAGACATGGGAGAAGAAAGGGGAAACAGATGACACGCAATCTTTCCAAGGTCAAAAGGGGCAGCACACATCACACCGCCAAAGGGACTAGCTTTGTATAAGGATATGTATTTAATTGTGGCTGAAGGAAAAATAAAAGGATGTACGTGGCTGTATGTGGATATAATTGCGTCAGCTTAGCAGTGGGAGGCTGAGGAAAGTTCCCCATCTGATGCATCCTTTTTCTCTGTGACAGAAAGCATAAGGGAGGACAGGGAGGGAGAAGATGCCAAAGCCAGACATGGCAGACAGTGAGAAGGCTTAGACCACTGTAGAAAACAAGAGCATGAACTAGGTTTCCCAGCCAGTGCTGAATGCCCGATTGAAGATGGAAAGACTATGAATTAGTAGAACTGTTCATCTGTAGAATTTTGTGGTTTTCTACAGTAAACTTTAGCAACACAGATATAGTTATAGAAAAACCAGTCACCTGGATTGATTCAGTGTTGTTGGGGTTTTGGACTGAAGGACAATAGAACAAGGCAAGTGAAATTAGAAACAAGAGATGTACCATAAAATCTCAAGCAACCAGGGAAAGAAATGATGACAGAGGAGGGCTAGCAGAGAGGGAGAAAGCGAAAGGGTCAAGAGTTTAGAGCTTCTATGGGAGCATGAGCAGGGAGAAACCAAGGGACGGAAACAGAAGGATAGAAGGCTGAGTGTCCATGTTACAGACTATTGGAATGCACTGCTCAGTGGTCAAGCAGTTACAGGTGGTGATAATACCTAAGATCCGACCATGGGAAAGGTGGGTTGAAGGGGAGCGGATGTAAAAGTCACTGAAGATGAAAGGATAAGATGCTGAAAGGATAGTAGTGTGGACCTTGATATTATGGAGGGCCATGGACTTAGTGGGGTGGAGAGAAAAACAGTGAACAGTGTATGCATAAGAGGATGAGGGAGGGAGGTTGACTGGAAGGTTGCTAAAAGGCAGCAATCAGAGAGGCGGGGGGTAGTACAGTTTCTCTCGGATCTCAGAAGAACAGAAGTTCTTCAGGAGGATGGAGGAGTAGCAGTATGATTCTCCTCCTCCACTCTAACTGGAACCTCAGAAGGTAAACTACAAAGGTTTGGCAGAAAGCAAAGCATAGGCAAACCCAGACGATCAAGATAAGGTGTAGCTGGACCTGTAATAAGGGTATCAGGGAATGGAGCATGTTAGGTTAAATGGCTAGAGGGAGTTCCTGTCATGCTGCGATGGAAACGAATCCAACTAGGAACCATGAGGTTGTGGGTTCGATCCCTGGCCTTGCTCAGTGGGTTAAGGATCTGGCGTTGCCGTGAACTGTGATGTAGGTTGCAGCTTGGTGGTGTAGGTGGCTTGGATCCCGTGTTGCTGTGGCTGCAGCACAGTCCTGGATCTGTATAAACAAACAAACAAACAAACAAACAAACAAAGTGGTGAGAAATTTTCAAGAAGAATTTGCTCTAGAAATGCCCTGATATTGAGTAGTGGATGATACTAGTGGCCTAGATGCCAGGCTGGCTCTGGAAGACAAGTGTTTAGGTCACTCCTAGATAAGAGAGTCTAGTAGTAAAAAACACATGGGCATTATACACAGTTGTTTGCATACTTGTTCAGCAGGTTATCAGATCCCTTTGAAGTCTCAATTAAGAACGCTATTTAGAAGATGGCTTTGTGAATGTGGCTATTGGATGATCTTTGCAGCTAATTCCGTCATGCGAACAGATAATTAGTCTCATCTAAAAAGGCTGAATCTTCCAGTCTGAAGAGGAAGCTTTAGAAAATTGATCAAGGCATAAACTAGCTTAATGGAGTTTACTCTGGAAAATAATATCTCTATAACAATAAAATGCTGCTGTAATTCCAATTAAAGTGTTTATATACCCCAAACGTCCTTAGGATTGACGTGACCTGTACATTAGGTGCTTAAAAAATGTTTGTTGAATTGAAAAGGTAATGAAGGGCTTCCCATGCAGACTTTCCTAAGGGGAAAAGAAGGTGTTGGCCACAGAGCCTAGACTTCTAGGCCCTTTGATAGCTAAGCTTCTCATTATAAGTAAACAAACTGGTACCCTAGTTTACACACTGGCCTCTTGTGCACTGGGTTAGCACAAGCCTCATCCCTTGAGTATGATCACCTCTGGGCACCTCGACAAAATAAAGCTTTCGGACTTGAAAAAACAATGAATGGGCCCTGGAAATCGTGTCTTGGCTGAGGCAATGTCATGTTGAGGCAAGTCTGAGCAGCCCAGCTGGCTTCTCCCTATGATATTTCTAGCATGGTTGTTTAGAACAGGGACTCTATTTAAATCAATTTGACTTTCTGCAATAAAAAAATCCATGAGACCATGATGAAGTCGTTAGCGAAACGTAGGAATCATCATTAGTGCAAGAGGACTGAGTAATTTATTTGCAATCATAGTGAGTTAATAAAATACACTGGCTGAAAATGCCTCCTAATTCTAGAGTGTAGCATGGGGAGTTACTAATTGCGTACAACTTGTGACTGTTCATGGGTAGCAACTGAGTAACACGCTGTTCCATTTTAAGCCTACAGCTAGTCTGTACTGAAATGCTTGTGACAAAACTAAACAAAGCAAAGGAAACTGGTTTTTTTTTTGGTCTCTTTTGTATTTTTGTATTACGTTATACTTCATTGCTTCTTGGATTATGCCAGGTTGAACATTTCTGAGTGTCTCATTCTTTTTGCTCCTAGAATCATAGACCTTTCCCACAATTCTAAAGAGTTACACACAATGACCTGTAAAAACAAAAGATTTTTTCCAACACAGAGAACACTCCAATAACAATTACTGATTATTCTTCTGTTTCACCCACAAAAAGACAGTTTTTAACTAACCAGTTCAACAAAATGTCACTTCTTTCCAGATTTCACTAGAAGGAAAGAGTTTTCTCTCCTCAGAATCTGATATATCCTTTTTAAGACTTGCCAGTTTCCGTAGTAATAAACCACTGTATGTGAAAGAAAAGTCACAATATAAACAAGGCTCATCCTTTAATTTCACCTGGTGTCAGTAAGTAATTTAATTCCTTTTTTTTTGTCTTTTCTTTGCCTTTTCTAGGGCCACACTCACGGCACATGGAGGTTCCCAGGCTAGTGGTCTAATCGGAGCTGTAGCCACCAGCCTACGCCACAGCCACAGCAACACAGAATCCGAGCCATGTCTACAACCTACACCACAGCTCACTGCACCGCTGGACCCTTAACCCACTAAGTGAGGCCAGGGATCGAACCCACAACCTCATGGTTCCTAGTTGGATTCGTTAACCACCAAGCCACGATGGGAACTCCAATTTTTATATTAAATCAGCAGTAATATATTATGGCTTATGGGTAAACCTTGAGAAGACCTACATAAATGAAATCCTGGGCTTGTGGTGTGGGCAACTTATTCTGCTATTTGGGTGGGAGGTTAGGGATGGGACTGATAGAGGTTTTGCTCAAGTACCTCTCATTTGGAGGACATTCTACTGGAAAGTTTGAGAGGCTCTGTTTGGGACTGGCATTAATCCAGAAGTGCCTTTGCTTTTTGTTTTCCCTTTTTATCACTTCATCGAGAAAGCTCTTTTTTTTTTTTTTTGGTCTTTGGTCTTTTTAGGGCCACACCTGTGGCATATGGAAATTCCCAGCCTAGGGGTCCAATCAGGGCTGTAGCCGCTGGCCTATACAACAGCTCACAGAAACACTGGATCCTTAACCCAGTGATTGAGGCCAGGGATGGAACCTCCTCGTTCCTAGTCAGATCCTTTTCCGCTGTGTCACAGCGGGAACTGCCTGAATGCTTTTTAATGTAGATTTACTGTAGATTGAACTGCCTGGTCTCACCCTGGTCCTAACTCAGGAGCTTGTAACACTAAAACATCTTGAGGAAGCACTTGGAATCAGCCCCTTCATTAGCAGAAACTATATTGGCCTTTTAGGAGTAGGGCAGTTATTGTTGGGATTGAATCTGGCTATGGTGCTGAGGAGGGGAGGGGGAAGAAACTGGTAGACACCTGGAGAGATGCTAACAATCACACACGTCCAAATGTTTTTAATTTGAGGGTGAGAGGAGACAATACCCATCAAAAATATTTCTCAAGTCCCAGATTTAGATTTTTAAAAATTGAATGGGCTCTAAAAAGGAGCACGGAGAGCAAAGTCATTAAAAATGTGCCTCAGGGGGCCTCTAGAGAAAGTAGAAGCAGGAAAAAAAAGGGGGGGGGAGAAAACAACATCCTTCAGCTATGCTAGGCGATCTGTTAGAATGCCAAAAGGACTATTCTCCAAAGGTACAAGCTGCCAACCTAATATTTAATGGTATCAGTAGGACTTCAGAAAAAAAGATCACTAAGAAAATTTCTTTTGTTTTTTTTTGGTCTTTTTGCCTTTATGTAGAGCCGCACCCGTGGCATATGGAGGTTCCCAGGCTAGGGGTCTAACAGGAGCTGTAGCTGCCGGCCTTTGCCACAGCCACAGCAACGCGGGATCCGAGCCGCGTCTGCAACCTGCACCACAGCTCACGGCAACGCCGGATCCTTAACCCACTGAGCAAGGCCAGGGATCGAACCCGCAACCTCATGGTTCTTAGTCGGATTCGTTAACCACTGAGCCACGAAGGGAACTCCCATTAAGAAAATTTCAGTTGCTGTTGACAGGATAATAAACTCAGAAGTGAAAAGTAAAAGACAAGTCTAGAAAAATAAGGATCATCAGTGTTGTGTGAAGACAGAAGTCACATTAAGCAGCTTGTGATAGCTACTGAATGAAAAAGAACATCTGAAAGCATGCTTGCGAAATGCCCCACTTGGGCATTGCCCAGTAGATGGCCATGGCAGAGTTTCATGTACCTGAACACGGCTGGTAAAAGGAGTGCAAGAGATGATGAAGATTAACAGGGATTTACCACTGGAAATAGCATAACTTCTATTACAGTTAAAACTAGAGCCAAGGAGTTCCCACTGTGGCACACTGGGTTAAGAATCTGACCCGAGGAGTTCCTGTTGTGGCGCAGCAGTTAACAAATCCACTAGGAACCATGAGGTTGTGGGTTCGATCCCTGGCCTTGCTCAGCGGGTTAATGATCTCGCATTGCCGTGAGCTGTGGTGTAGGTTGCAGACGCATCTCGGATCCCGCGTTGCTGTGGCTGTGGTGAAGGCCGGCAGCTACAGCTCCTGTTAGACCCCTAGCCTGGGAACCTCCACATGCCACGGGTGTGGCCCTAAAATGACAAAAGGCCAAAAAAAAAAAAAGGAATCTGACTCGAGTAAAGGCTCAGACTTGGAAGTGGTTACTGACCCTGGTACATGACTTTGCTTAGGTTACTTTATGTGAAGTACTGCAAACTTTCACTAGGAGGAAAAAAAAAAGCTTAAATTTTGTGATTTTTGTGTAAATTTGCAAACTTTATCTCTCATTAGATTAGTTAATACAATAGAAATACATTTTTCACTGAGCTGATTTCTAGGCCAGTAGGTCTGCCGTTTATCTGTGTTACCTTCTCCTATCTCCCCTTCACTTCCTTTCTCGTAGCCTCCCTCACAGCAGCAGCCAGCCCAACACCCTGTTCTGCCTCTGGGGAGCCCAAGACTCCACTGTGGAATCCTGAGCTGGCTCTCGAAGGCACAACCTTTGACACCAGACTGGTATTCTCCACATTCTTTGACTGAGCACCCTACTGGAAAGAATTCTGAGAAAAACCCCGATATCTTTATAAATGACACGCAGATATTACTGCTAATATATTCTGAATACAATAAAACATACTGAAACAGAACATTTTCAATAGGTGAGATAGATGAAGTGAATATTTTAAATAATTTTAAAATGTGTTACTACTAATATTACAAAGTATGCTTTTCCCTGAAATGTTATTGTTGACGAAGGCTTTTAGGCACAACAATGAATATGCCTCATTATTTTCAAAATCTTGGTTCAACATTTTGTGATATAGCAACACAAATGTCTGCTTTTATGTTTAAAGGCTCTCTGAAAAGGGCTCACAAAGATATGGGTGTTGAAATGGAAGAAATGCTTCATTAGCTGGGTTACTAAATCATACTTAATTTTCAGTCTCTTCACTCAACATGCAAAGATTTTTGGTTGAATCTGATGGGTACATTTCCATTTTGCCTGTTACTCAAGTGGGTTAAAAAATCCTGTAAGATATCAGAGTTTTTATAGGTTACATGCATTCTTTTCAATCACAAAAATTATGTAACAAAGGAAATATTTTCTTTTCTTTCTTTCTTTCTTTTTCTATTTAGGGCCATGATCATGGCATATGGAAGTTCCCAGGCTAGGGGTTGAATCAGAGCTGTAGCAGCCAGCTTACACCACAGCCACAGCAACGCAGGATCCGACCCATGTCTGCGACCTACACCACAGCTCACAGCAACACCAGATCCTTAACCCACTGTGCAAGGCCAGGGATCAAACCTGTGTCCTCATGGATGCTAGTCAGATTTGTTTCCGCTGAGCCACCAGGGGAACTCCCACAAAGGAAATATTTTTAAACATCAACACAGCACAGTGTGTAAGGGCACAGACCCTGGAGCCATCTAAGTTAGAATCCCAGCTCCTGGATTCACACTACTTGTATACCCGTGGGCAAGTTACTTAGCCTCTTTATTTTCTCTCCTGTAAATTAGGATCGTAATAGAACCTACTCAATAGGATTGTTATGAGAATTAAATAAGCCAATATTTGTAAAGACTTTAATATAATATCTGTCATATACTAAGTGTATGTAAATACGTTAAGAAATAAAGGGAGGATTCTTATGTCCTGCCGTTGGGAGGATAACTCTTTAAAAAATCGCTTTAAAATCTGTTGGGCATATCTACCAAAGCTGGACACACACATATCCTCTGACCTAGTATACCTACCAAGATACTATATTTTAAAACAAGAGTGGTCCTAGCAGCTTTGTTTGTAATAATCAAAAGCTAGAAATAACCCCACGTGGCCATCTACAATGGTATGCATAAGTAAATGTTTATTTATCTATCCACTGGATGCTCTTCAGAAACAAAAAGAATGAAAGGAACAAAGCACAGCTATAGCAACATAAATGAATCTTACAAATGATGATGAGCACAAGAACCAAGACACAAAAGAGGGTATATCGTATGATCCCACTTATATAAAGTTCAAAGAGAAGGAAAAACAAAATACTAGTTTAGGAATGCACATATAGGTAGTAAAAACTATAAGGAAAAATAATCATTATGAAAGTCAGGCTCATGATTATCTTGAAGAAAAAGACGACTGTAACTGAGGAGGGGCATCAGGGTGTGTGTGTGTGTGTGTATGTGTGTGTGTGTGTATGGTGTGTGTGTGTGTGGGTGTGTGTGTGTGGTGTGTGTGTGGGGGTGTGTGGTGTGTGTGTGTGTGTGGTGTGTGTGTGTGGTGTGTGTGTGTGTGGTGCCCTCACATGAGTGCTCTATGTCCTCTATTTCCTGGCCTGGAAGATTGCTTAGGAATGTTTATTTTATAATTTTTTTATTTTTTTGTCTTTTTGCCTTTTCTAGGGCCACACTTGCGGCATATGGAGCTTCCCAGCCTAGGGGTCTAATCCGAGTTGTAGCCACCAGCCTGCGCCATAGCCATAGCAACGCAGGATCTGAACCACGTCTGCAGCCTATGCCACAGCTCACAGCAATGCCAGATCATTAACCCACTGAGCAAGACCAGGGATCGAACCCGCAACCTCATGATTCCTAGTCGGATTCGTTAACCGCGGTGTTAAGCCACCACGGGAACTCCTATAATTATTTATTAACGATGTGCATAGGTATTATGCCCTTTTCTATAAGTGTGTTATTTTTCTTCACATAGAAAAGTGAAGAAAAATTTTAAAAACTGCTATACAATTTGTTTTCACAAAATTAATCTCTGTTTCTGGCTCCAGCCTCTTTTCTGGAATAACTGCCTATGAGATATAACTCAAATGAATTTCATATGGTTGCTCTCACTGTAACCTTAGCTTGGAATCCTTCATTTAAAAAAAATTGTTTTTGGTCTAAGTAACTCATCCATCAGTGGTTACACATAAAATATAGATTTGTTTGTTTTTTCAGGGCCACATCCTCGGCACAAGGAAATTCCCAGGCTAAAGAGTCAAACTAGAGCTGTGGCTGCCAGTCTATGCCAGAGCCACAGCAACTCAGAATCCGAGCTGCGTCTGTGATTACACCACAGCTCATGGCAAGTAGGATCCTTTACCCACTGAGTGAGGCCAGGGATCGAACCTGCATCCTCATGGATACTTGTCGGGTTCTTTACTGATGAGCCATGATGGGAACTCCAACATAGATTATTTTAAGTCAGTTTTTGTTGAAAATTTAAAAGATGTAGTAGAAAAAGAATCTGAAAGATGTAGAAGAGAAAGAATATATTTTCTACTATAGCTTTCCTTTAGTGGCTAACAGAACTGTCATTTTAAAATGTATTTCATTGTTGAAACACAATCTAGTAAATACGACCCTGAAACAGAATCTATCAAATACCGTAACATGAGACATATTAAAAACATCTGTGCTTTCAGTTTAATATTATAGTAAACTCCCCACATTGTGTAACATGTTCCAATATTTGTCTTTCGGTCTTTAGCAATGTTTTATATGCATATTCTCAAGGTATTTGCTGTCAAAGGAATGCAGGTTTTTTTTTCCATTTGTGTTCCATGCGTTATTTCAAACATTTTTATTTTCACAAGAAGAAAACTATTTTTCCAACGGTGTGTTGCTTTCTGACTTTTCATTGTTAAGGAAGCTCAGAAATGGTTTTCACAGTATTTACAATCGGTGAGTTTTCTTTAAAGTATTGGCTTGAAGTGTACATTCTTTAAATTTGCTGGAAATAGTGTCGAGCTTTATCTTCAAGTTTGGATGTCAGGTTTTTAAGTGATTAGCTAATTGTGATCGGTTCATTATCTACTAACCTTAATACGTATTTGGGTGAAGTTGATGTTAGCAAAAGTCAATGTAAATTCATACTTCCAAGAGTTTTTTAAATAATTTAAACTGTTATTGCCAACTTCCTGTCAGATCTGATTAGTCATTAGTTTTTTTACCTTGCAGTGTGGGCTCCCAAAGGGTGCCAGATCAGCTCAGCCCACTGTGTTTGCCTGTTCTGACATTATTAACATTGTCTGCACTGAGCCTGCTACAATAGCTAGTTTACTTAAATACCAGCTATAAATTCATTTAGTTATATACAGAAACTGCAACATGTGACAATATATTAGAAGTGAACAAAGGAGAGGGTGCTCCCCTCCCCACTGTGCTCCCAGCCTCTCCTCTGAACAGGCTACAGTACCTGACCACTTACGGATCAAGTAGGTTACCACTACCAATCCTCACATTAAAAACCAGTAACGTATGGAGTTCTCATCGTGGCTCAGTGGTTAACGAATCCGACTAAGAAACATGAGGTTGCGGGTTCGATCCCTGGCCTTGCTCAGTGGGTTAAGGATCCGGCGTTGCCGTGAGCTGTGGTGTAGGTTGCAGACGCAGCTCGGATCCCGCGTTGCTGTGGCTGTGGCGTAGGCTGGCGGCTACAGCTCCTGTTAGACCCCTAGCCTGGGAACCTCCATATGCCGCGGGTGCAGCCCTAAAACCACAAAAGACAAAAATAAATAAATAAATAAATAAATAAAATAAAATAAAATAAAAAGAAAATCTTAGGCCAAGCCTAGCTCTTCAAATCTGGCCTTACCAACACTTGCTTCCTCTTCAGTTGTTAAGGAATCAGCATGTTTTTCAAAGGCTAACATATTAATGGTCATGATATGGGGACCAGTAATACCTCACTGAGTTACCTCACACATACCTTACGATCACATGTGGCTACATTTTATCTGGGGATAAGAACATCTAACAGAATGAGTATAAAATGGTGGCATTCCAGCCACAAAAATAGAAAAACATACTGCTTGGCCTGGAAGACCTTCCTTGTTGGTTCTGTAGTGACCTTGAGCTTGGAGGACATATGATAATCCACTTTGTACACCCTAGAAAAATGCAAAGAAAAAAAAACCTTAATGCTACTCATGAGGGAAACTACAAATATATAAACCAAATAAAAATTGTAAATAAAAGGGAAATATTTATTTTAAAAGTAGTCTTGAGATAATCAGGAAAAGAATCTTTAAGATATCAGGAAATGGACCATTTCTGATATTGTATTAGCCAAGGTAAGTAATATGAGTTGCTGTAAAAATTGACCCCAAAATGTCTGGATTAACTTGGTAAAGATCTATTTACTCACTTACATCACTTACATCACTGTTTTTGCATGCTGTGAAAAAACTTTCCCATAACTAGTCATTCAGAATCAGGCTTCTTCCAC
Organism: Catagonus wagneri; assembly: GCA_004024745.2. Taxonomy (NCBI): domain Eukaryota; kingdom Metazoa; phylum Chordata; class Mammalia; order Artiodactyla; family Tayassuidae; genus Catagonus; species Catagonus wagneri. Next base: position 17,452,904 of record PVHT020004020.1, read on the forward strand.
GCTGCAGATCAACAAATTCAAACACATGGATTTAAGGATGACCTGACTTCACCCAAGTAGTGAATGGATGGAGAGATTTAAAAAAAAAAAAAAAGAAACGGAAAGAAAAGAAAAAAGTAGACATCTTAACTGTTCAGCAGGAATCATATTCTACAACTGAGAACTAGTCACATGGCCCTATCTACATGCTTTTTACTTCAGAAAATGTGGTTTAGCCAGGGACCTGGAAGACAAAATGGGTTTGGTGAGCATCTTAGCCACCTTTTGTCATATTTACAGAGGCTGGTCTAAACATTCCTAATCTATAACTTGAGTATCACAGATTTGACTTTGGAAATCTCTTGGCAAGCCTCTACCATTCTCTTTCCTGCCTGATGTAATAAAGGAGTCAGAATAGCAGCCCAAATTTTAGCTTTTGCTGTTCCTGAACAAGCCACAGTCTCACACATCTCTCACTTTTGCATATGGTTCGAATATCTGTCCATTCTATCCAATACTTTTAACCTCCCCTTCTTCCAAATCTAGCAAACTCCTCCTTATCTTCTAAGACCCAAGACAATGGTTATTTCCTCTATGAACTATCTGGTTACACAGAAGGCACAGATCTCCTCTTAATGCTCACTGAACTTTATCCCTGTATTTTGTTCCTACCTCTATTACTGAATACATATGCCTATATTATCCTTTTTAAGGAACCAGTATGTTTTTCAAAGGATTGTGTGCATTAATATTCACTATATAGGGACCATTAATAATAGATTTAGCTTCTCAAGGGTAAGGACTAAGTCTTTTTTTTTTTTCTTTTGGCTGAAGCTGCAACATACAGAAGTTCCTGAGCCAGGGATCCAGTCCAAGCCACAGCTGCAACCTATGCCACAGCTGAGGCAACACTGAACCCTCAATCCACTGTTCCACAGCGGGAACTCCCAAAGACTGAATCTTATGTTTCTTAGTAACTCCCTTGCCTACTCAGCACAGGCCTGGCTCACATACTAATAACTGATGAAAAAAATGAATGCTCTCTTCCTTCTTGCCACTTCCTAGCAACTCTAACTCTCTCTCTTTGGTAAAAACAAAAACAAACAAACAAAAAAAAACCCATAAAACAAAATTTGGGAGTTCCCTTCACGGCTCAGTGGAAACAAACCTGACTAGCATCCATGAGGATGCAGGTTCCATCCCCAGCCTTGCTCAGTGGGCTAAGGATCCTGCGGTGCTGTAAGCTGTAGCACAGGTTGCAGACAAGGGTCAGATCTGGGGTTGCTGTGGCTGTGGTGTAGGGATTAGATTAGATTCCTAGCCTGGGAACCTTCATATGTGGCAGGTGCAGCTCTAAGACAAACAAACAAACCATAAAATTTACCCATCTTCATTTTAAAGTATACATTACAGTAATGTCAAGTATATGCACCTTGTTTGCAACAGGTCTGTGAAATTTTTCATCTTACAAAACGCAAACCCTGTACTCATTGAACTCCCTATTCTCTTCTCCCCTCAAAAACGACCATTCCATTTTCTGTTTCTAAGATTTAACTTCCTCAGACACCTCATGTAAGTGGAACGATGCACTCTTTGGTCTTTTTATGACTACCTTATTGCCCTTAAGATTCATTCATGTTATAACATAGGACAGGATTTTCCTCTTTTTTAAGGCTGAATAATATTTCATTGTAGGTATATACCACACTTTCTTTATCCATTCACCCATTCCAGTGTCTTTGTTTTTAACTTGTGGTTATGTTAGGGGGCTGATGACCCAAGAGGCAAGGAGATCTGGTACTCTCAGATATTTCAGGATGGTTTAGGTTCTAAGGACTAAAAGAGAAATTACTGAGGGCAAAAGGAAATTAGACTTTTTAAAAACCGGTGACTACATAAAGAATGCCTCCTATTATACCCTATCTAAGCATGAGAACTATGAAAGTCCTTTCAACTGAGCAACTAGGGCCCATAATAAAAAGCTGTTCACATTCCAGGGGCCTCTTTAGTCTTTTCATTGCCCTACTCAGTACCTCCTGTTTCATACCCTCAAAATAGCCCTGTTGAGAAAAGAAGCAGCAACATTTTAAAGTAGGGCTAAATAAATAAATGGGTAAACAAGAACTCTTTCAATACGCAGCACTTGTAAGAATTTTCATGTTTATGGAGAAGCAGAGCCCCAGAGTAAACTCTGGCCCTTCTTGGAGTTAGTGGATTCCACTGTTCATTTGCATCGAGGTAGTCTGAGGCCCTTCGGGGACATTCATAACCTTTAGTTCAGGGCGTTATCATAAAAGAATCTGAAGTATCCTTGCACTAGCATGATCATTATTTTTCAGTTGGTCTGAGGAGCTATTATTAAACACGTAGCCATAATATGTATTAAAAAAATCTCCATGTACATTAGCATTTAGCTTGTAAACACGTTAAACATCCACACAGAACAACTTTCTAAAACCATCACAATAAGAACCTCAACAGAAAACATACAAACAACGAAAAAAAAAACCTTGCAATTTTTGGTAAAAGATGCCAAAATAGCTTGCAGTAGTAAATAATTCACCCCCCCAACCCCGAAACGATATTAGCGAATTAATTTGTCTGTGAACAAAGAACCCTTTCTGTGCTAGCATGAATGTTGCTTTCATTTATTTTTTTTTTTCTCACAAGTATGATTCTAGAAAGCAGCTGTAGTACATGCTGACAAAAGACAAAGCGACAGACTCGGTAAAACACTTTTGGTCAAGGCCAAGAGGGGGTAAAAAATTGGGCTGCTTGAGCGTCCAGCGGGCTGGAATCCCTCGCTTCTCTCACCTCTTTTTTTTTCCCAGTCTGAAGGGAGCAGGGGCCTCACCGCCCCACCCCCCCTTTCCCCGGCTCTGGTTACAGCCTTTCGAGTTGAACAAACTTGCTGCAGGCGGATTGGCGATCGGGAGCTCTCGGGCTGGGGCGTTGTATTTATTAATTTATATGCCGCCGCGCCCCCGCGCAGACCGCTCCTTTGTATCCTGCCGCGGCCGCCCGGGGCTCCCGGGCCTCAGCGGGGAGCGCGGCCCCCGCGTCGGCCCGACCCCCAGGGCCGGCACGTGCTGCTCCCGCCCGCCCGCTCGCTCGGCCCGCCGAGGGGGCGGAGGCCCAGCTTTTCTCCTCACCGCCCCTGGGCCAGGAGGAGGAGGAGCAGCCGAAGGAGGCGACAGCTGCCCGGCCGAGGGAGCGCGGCGGAGCGAGGCTGCGGCGTCCGGCGACTCTCGGCGGCGGCAGCGGCGCGGCCGCCCGGGATGTTCCCGGCCACTTCCTGACTGGCTGGCAGCGCGCACACCCCCCGACTCGCACGCCCCCCGGCCCCCCAGTCTCGCTGGCTGGCTGGCTGGCTCTCGCGGGCCCGCTCTTCCTCGGCCGCGCCGCGGCGGAGGCGAGCTACCGGAACGCGGCCCGGGATGAGCTGACTGCGGGTAAATACGCCGCCGACGGGCCCGGAGGGGCAGTGAGGAGCCGCTTTTCTCCGACTCGCCGCCCTGCCCTTGCATTTGAGATCATGTACGTACGCATCGCGGTCCTGCTATTGTGTCCCCCGCAGCGCGTGCCGGGCGCCCCTGGGCGAGGGGCTCGTGCCCATCCTCGCCTCCCGCTGTCCTCCGCACTTCCTGTTCTGGTGAAAGCGATCCTCGCGCTGACCACGCGCGCCTCTACTCCCCCCCTCACTCCTGTCTCTTGTCCTCCAGGTCCATTCACATCGTGGCGCTGGGGAACGAGGGGGACGCCTTTCACCAGGACAATCGGCCGTCGGGGCTCATCCGCACTTACCTGGGGAGAAGCCCGCTGGTCTCAGGGGACGAAAGCAGCTTACTGCTGAATGCGACCAGTACGGTCGCACGTCCTGTGTTCACCGAGTATCAGGCCAACGCGTTTGGGAATGTCAAGCTAGTGGTCCACGACTGTCCCGTTTGGGTAAGGGGCTGCAGCTGCTCTGTGCAGATGCTGATGGAGCTTTTCTTTTTTTCTCCCCCCTCCCCCCTTTCCCCTTTCATGAATATGGACCGTCCGGGTCACCTGGATAGTTTTCAAACATTTCGTGGCAAGTCTTTGGTCCTCCGTTTCACTGGACGGGGGCCAGCCTAGTCAGAGAACACTCTCAGAAGGCAAAAGGCCCCAGTGGGAATGTGAAGTGTACACTTCATGACGGTGGGTTGTCCCTTGGTAGACAGCTGACAGTTGAATGTCCCAACCCCAAGGGACAGGGTCACTAAGTTTCGCCAGCAGAGAGCAATGTTTTTTCATGCTACCCAGTGGGTGATATAGTAATATTAGTGTTCTAAAAATAAAGCTCTCTGAAAGCTCAGCACAGCAAAAATACATTTCACTGGGGCAGCTCAGAAAATAGGACCCCTGGAAAGAAGGAGGAAAGATGGACTCAGAATTAATTTTAAATGACTCATTTATAGCACTGTCTACCTTTGGAAAAAAATGAGTGTTTTCAGTGTTAATAATGCAGATATTCTTGTTATATCTAGCCATTCGTTCCTCTTAACTCATAAATCAGAAATGTTACTAATACTGCTTTGGGATTTTAAAAAGCTTTGAAATTTGCAATAATTAAAAGAAATTCTAATGAAGTTGATAATTCCTAGTCTAATTCTTGAGTGATAAAAGGAGAAAGAAGTTTACTCCCTGACATGTGTAAATGTTTTCAGTACACACGTTATCGTGTTTTGAATGTTTTTGTATAATCTTTATTGAAAGTTTCTGATTATTTACTGATATTAAATTTTTTTTCCTTTTTGTCATTTTTTTTTTTTTAGGGCCAAACCCGTGGCATGTGGAGGTTCCCAGGCTAGGGGTCTAATTGGAGCTGTAGTCGCTGGCCTACATCAGAGCCACAGCACCGCCAGATCCCAGTCTGTGACCTACACCACAGCTCATGGCAATGGATCATTAACCCACTGAGCAAGGCCAGGGATCAAACACGCAACCATGACAGGAACTCCTGATATTGAAATTATATTGCAACTAAAGATTGTTTTGTAACAAAAGAAAGTTTAATATCTGAAAAAGAAAGTGTAAATTATCATTATGTGAGATTTACATTTAGACAGCAATATGAAAGCTCAATTAGAGGCCATAGGGTACTACCCCTTTTTAAACAAATGTATTGACTGTACATGGAAACATTTCTTGTGCAAATTACCATATTACAGAAAGAAAAGATCATTTGCCCAAATAAATTTTCAGCTAAAGTAAATTTGTTAATAGGCTAAAATAACTGAAAAACAGATTTTGTTAAACTCTTAATTATGACATGATGATACTGATCATAAGAAGGATTGATAGAGAACTTAATGACCACAATCCATGCAAAAAAAGGAAATACTTCTTTTACTTGGGTATTTTAATTGTGGAAGATCTTACAGCCTAAAAACTTATTGGTTCTACTCTCAGTTGAACAAATGTTGAGTGAATAAATTAGATAAATGTAGGGAAAATAAAATAAGCTGAATTAAGACGTTAGGATAACCTTCTCTGTTTTGTCTTTGAGCAGTTAACTTTTCCCTGTTTGATTATGTTGTTACTTTAGCTAAAAGCAGTACTTGGGATCTCATGAATTGCAGTAAATGAAATTTTCCAAATGAATTAAAAAAGACTCCACAGTCTTGATTTTTTTTTTTTTTTTGTCATATGCTGTTATGTGTTATGCTAATCACCTTTGGTTAGACTCTGGCCCTGTTTAAGGCATTGAGTTTGTAACCAAGCAGTTTTCTGGATTATTATGATCTTCAGACATAATAGAGCTACTCTTTATAAGGTGCTTTTCTTCTTTGATAGTAAAAGTCCATCAGAGGTGTGAAAATTGATTGTATCGATCACTGATATTTGGCATATACTAAATTGGAATATTAAACATAGCAGGGCAGATAGAGCACAAGTTTTGACATCAAGAGAACCTGACCTCAGATCCTCACCTTTCTACTTAGTTGCGGTGTTCCTGGGTAAAGTCAGATATCTTCTTTTAGCCTTATTTTCCCTGTGTGTAAAATAAAGATCATAATCCCCGCCTGTTAGAGCTGTGCCAAAGAGTAAATGGGGTAGTACATGTAAGTTCTAAGCATCCAGACTGGTATGTAGTAGGTACTGAATAAGTGGTAGCTATAATAATAATAAAGTGTTTATCACAATAAAATTAATATAGCTGTGTATCACTTAAACTAAGCAAAAGTAACATTTTCCCACACATCATTCAAGATTTATACACAAATAGGAGAGCCCTGGGGCTCAGTGGGTTAAGGATCCGGCATTGTTACTGCTGTGGCTCGGATCACTGCTGTGTCGTGGGTTCAGTTCCTGGTGGAGGAACTTTTTTATACCGCAGGTGCCGCCAAAAAAAACCCCAAACAAAAACCAACAACCAAAAAAATTTAAAAAAAATAGAGATTTATACATAAAGTACATTGAGGCAGCCATATTAGTACTTGGTGGATGCTTTATTGCAGCTGCACAATCAAGTAGAATAAACTTGTTGTTTTGCTATAAAAATTCAAATTATTTTCAAAAGATGAGTTCCACTCCCTTAAATGCGGCCCCAAGCCTCTTGTTGCATAACCTCCTAGAGGAAATCCTGGAACTGATTTATAAGGGGTGGGAGAATTTGATTTCCTTCATATTTCTAGAAACCAGTGGAGCATTTTCTCTTTGACATAGTTTGAGAAGAAATGTGGTATTGTTTCCTTGGAGTTGGAGCGAGATAGCTGTGCTTCTAGTTTTCTTCTGTAGATCTGCAGCCCCACTCTGGATCTTCGCCATATCTGTTTGGCACTTTTTAAATAAATGTGCTTCCAATTCATTATGTTTAGCTCATTATTAGTATATCTCTGTCAGACCCACCCTTTTTTGCTAAATTATTATTTCATTTCTGGATCTTTTCCTGTTTACCAAAGATATTCCATAAAAAGCAATGAGGTAATATGGGCACACTTGACTTGTGCAGCATTTGAAGCTCTGATTTGTATTAAAATTGTTTATGGTCTTTATATCCTCAATACCACAGGGTTAATGATGCCAAAACCCATTTCCTCATGATGTTTTCCCTTAAATGACGTTTTCCTTCTACTCCCCTCCAGTAACTCTGGATTTTTGAAGCATTTAGCATGCAAAGAGTGGTTAACTTTTGATTTGTTCTCTCTGAGTTAAATTAAATGGCTGCTCAATATAGGTCTCACTTATGTTTACTTTATTCATCCCACTCATCTGACTTTGCCCTCTTTCTTTGTTGTACGTTTCTACCCTCTTATACTTGTATACTTCGGGCTTGACAGCTCTAACATACAATTGGAACTGAATGGGCCTCGTGGTTTGGGATTTGGAAATCAGCGCAGAGCTCTGTTGGGAAGCTTTCACGTTCTCTTAATCTGTGTCCTATTTTGCTTCTCCCCTCTCTTACATCCTCCACTAATTTCCAGGCTTTGCTTTTGCTATTTATATCCCCATAGTTTGCCCTTTGTGGTTTGTTTTTAAATCTTCCTCTAAGAAGGCTCTACCCATCCCACTTTTAGAAAGGTATTCCTGTCTAAAAATTCTGCAATTCTTGTTGCTCAGAGTATACTTGGAGGGAATAGGCAGGCTGTGGGGGTGTAGGGAAATGGAGGGCCTTGGCTGGGACTTGGGGGCATACTGGTGAGAAGAAGCTCTCTGCAAAAGGGCATTATTGTAACACTTCTCCAGAATTTCCCAGCATAGGACAAAAGCTCTGTCATGATTGAGTCAAACCCTCTTTGGGTCTCATATCAATCTGACAGAAATCTGTAAGCCAGTTATAATGCAAAAGTAAATAAATAAATACAATTAAAAAATTAAAAAAAAAAAAAACAAAGTGCAAGCTATCGTAGCCTAACGATTTTTGGACCTGTTAGCCACATAGCTGTCTATTTTCTTAATCTAGCTTTTTTATATCCTAAGAGTACATACCAGAGGCCACATGAAAAGACAATTAGTAATTAATAGTTAGCCAGAATGTGAGAAGACATCCACTTATTCATATTTAGCAATCGTATTAAGATACATAAAGATCTTTTTCTTATACCACTATTCACCCAATAACTGAAAATTTATTTTCAGAATATCACAGCACCAAGTTTTAAGGAGTAGGGGCCATAATAAATTACATTTGGCCTCAATTCTAAATATAAATAGTATTAACTGCAGTCTAAAAGTAAAGATTTCTAAGCTGAAAAGATTTATCCTGAATTTTTAATTGATTTGAGCAAAATGCTTGCATTGCAAATATATTCCTTACTATGTTATCAACTTATAGTACCCACTATCTTTTTATGGAGGCATTCCCTATGCACACACCCTCTGTTCCTCTCACACGTACACTATATATGTATGTACACTGTATATGTTTATATATGCGGTGCTGTCCAAAGAATGGATAAAGTCGAAAAGTACATATAAATTTTGAGACTATGGATAATGTATATAGAACTCCACAGAATTCATTGTATTCCAGTTCAAAAGCCTGAACAATCCTGCATTATCTAACTGGGTCACAGAAAAGCCTTTAAAGCTTTCTTACTAGCGCTGTTGCTCTTCCATCTGATGCATAGTGTTACATTTTTGAAACTATTAGGTGATAAAGCTGAGGCATAATTGTAAAACAGAGTGCTCCCTTTTAAGTACAAGTGTTGAAAGAGGTTCCTTCATCAGATTCTCAGGAATTCTCAGATTCTGTTTTGCCACTACACAGTTATCTAGGCTAAATGAATAAATAAAAACTTTCTTGAAAAGTTGATAGACTTCAGACATTTTAAATTTCATGTGATTACTTATTCAAAAATAAGTGAATTTTTAAAATGAATCCCCAAAATTAAAATATAGAAACAATTAAACTAATATGTTACAGCTTATTACATAATTGGTTTGAAGATAAGTAGACTAAAGATTGCTCTTTTCTTTTCATTTTGGTTTAGGACATCTTTGACAGTGATTGGTACACCTCTCGAAATCTAATTGGAGGTGCTGACATCATTGTGATCAAATACAATGTGAATGACAAGTTTTCATTCCATGAAGTGAAGGATAATTATATTCCAGTGATAAAAAGAGCATTAAATTCAGTTCCAGTAATCATTGCTGCTGTGGGTACCAGACAGAATGGTAAGTGTCTAATTTTTCTTTTATATGAGAGTACAGGTACTGTATTAATTTTCAATAGATTTAAGTTAATTAATGATTAATACAGGTTTTTTTTGGGAGGGTGGAAAGCAAAATGACTGTGGGTTCAAATGCCAGCTGTTATCTCTTCATCGGTGGATGTGATAATGAGACATCAAAGGGAAGTATCACAAACTACTGCTGTGATTCTGATGGGTCTAAGTTTGTCTTTTAAACCGCTCCTCTGCAGAAGTGAAGGAAGTCAGTAATTGCGTTCTTTTCCATAGAGGGGAGGAATGAAACTGACCCGGAGCCCTGGAAAACTCTTTTTGAAACCCTAAGGGTGTTATCTACCTGGGGAGGCTAGATTGTCCACAGGAGGTTGCGGCATTGGGAGCAGGGTTTTTAGGTAGGCAGCAGCACAGGGGCATCCAGGAGGCAGGGCTGTTGACTCCAGAGCTGATGGGTTAGTTTGGTTCAGTCAGTTTCAGTAGTTGCTGCTGTGCATACTCTCGTCAGATAGCTCAGGTCCGGCTCAGAATTCACTTTGGTTTGGTGGTATCTGTAGTTCTTAGCGGTTATTTCCTCAGTTTAGCTGTCTTTAAATTTTTATTTTTATCCTGTTTTTACCCATTTTTCCTTGTGATTGAAGTGTAGCAAAATAAAGGACATAGATTTCACTCAATTGAGAGCAGAGTTTGATGCATTTTTACGTGTGTGTACATCTGTGCAGCCATCATGCAGACCAAGATATAGAATGTTTGCCTCACTCCAGAAGCTTCTCATGCCTCTTCCCAGCTAATAGCACCCTTTCCCAGAGATAATTACTATTCTGACCTCTAACAGCATAAATTTGTTTTAACTATTCTCGACCGTCAGGCAAATGGAATTACACAGTATGTAGTGGCTTGTGTCTGACTAATTTCATTTAGTGTAATACTTTGGAGATATATCCATGGTGAGCTTCTCTGTAATTTGTTCTTGTTATTGCTGTGTGTTATTCCAGTGTGTGACTATGCTGTGATTTATTTCTCCATTCTCCTTTCAGTGATGCTTAGGTTGTTTCCTAGGAGTAGGATCGTTGGGTCATACGGTGGGTATGTGTTCCGCATTACTAGATGTGAATAAAGCAGGCGTGACCCTTCTTTGACCTCACATCCCCTCTACTTCCTTAACTTTCTTTTTATTGCTGGTCATGATGCTTGAACGAGTTATCCACACTTCCTGAGTCCACTTCCTGACTTCTCATTCATATTTCAGTCCACTGCAGTCTGACTTTGACTCACAATTACGCAGGGTCTGTTTTCATTCAGGGCCACCAGTTGTATACCTATTGCCAAATTTATTTATATTTTAATAAGAATTATCTCTTTGAAGTTACTCAAGCACACCTCTTCCTTTGCTTAGTATAGCTACTCTTTCTTTCCTGGTTGCTCTAATTCTCTGTCTTCTTTCCTTGCCTTCTCAGCCCCTTATGCACATACACCAAATCCATATATCCTGCAGTTGTTGCCCAGGGTCCCATCCTTTGGCTTCCCGTCTTCTTGCTGTTTCCTCTGACCCTGAACCTCCTAATCTGTTGCCCGGGTTTCCCCGGAATAGACGCTGGTTATTACCCAGACTGCTTCTCTGGCTTCAGTCTCTCTCCTGACCCACATCCCCACAGACATCTTCCTCTTTCTACCGAGTTCCCTGTCTTGGTGAATGTTGCCAGACCTGTTCTTTCACCCAAACTAGTATCATCCAAACTTTCTCTCCCTTTCTCCACATCCAGTTAATGAAGAAGCTCTTTTGATTTTATATTTTAAATAAGCCGAAGACTTGCTTTCTCATCATCTTTCCTGGATTTTAGATTCTATCTATCAGAATTTAATTTAAATATCTATAATAATGACTTTCTTTTTGGTCTAAGGAAGCAGTTCCAGATTTTTTCAGATCTGAAACATACACAGTTTTGAAGGTCCTTTATAAGAAAAAAAGCTACAAAATTACAGACACACACGTATTTACAAATAAGTATTTACTTTGGATGTGAAAAGAAAGCACAATAGATTACAACTCTAAAAAGCTGTCAAAACCCACAACATTAAAAAAAAAATTCTACTATTTAAAAATCTGGGGAGTTCCTGTCATGGCGCAGCAGTTAACGAATCCAACTAGGAACCGTGAGGTTGCGGGTTCGATCCCTGGCCTTGCTCAGTGGATTAACGATCTGGCGTTGCCGTGAGCTGCCTGTGGGTCACAGACATGGCTCGGATCTGGCATTGCTATGGCTCTGGCAGCTGTAGCTCTGATTCGACCCCTAGTCTTGGAACCTCCATATGCCGCAGGTGCGGCCCTAAGAAAAAAATAAAAATAAAAACCTGACACTTCTTTAACTTTTCTTATGCTTTTTGGACAGTGTAGTCTTGGATCAGTTCTTCATATAATAACCACTTTTTGAGATATTTCTGTAGAGAGAAGAGAGTGATAGTATTTCTTCCAACATGTTTCTTCACTCTCCACTCTTTGGGGTGCTGGGCATTACAGTTTGTGTTGTATTCACTTTTGGCTCTGCCTCTTTTTATCATGACGCCAAATTAGTCTGCTCAGTGGGTGGAAGAAGCATTCCTGAAGGCCATTCGCCTACCAAGACAGCTCGCAGACATTTATAAGGAAGTGACTACAAGCCACAAATAATATCTCACTAAACCTAAATTTAAATTCTCCTTAGCAGGATCCCAAAAATGTCTATAGCCCTTCCAGAGCTGCCTGATGCAAGGTGAAGTGAGTTGGAGTAGAAAGAGGCAGTAGTCTTAACCACATGTAGTAAGAATATCTTATTTTGCAGATTTTACAAAAGCATATGTGATGTGAAAGAATCTGATGCCCAGGTTTCTCCCAAGGCTTTGAAAAGGACCTACAAGGAGTGACCTTGAAACTTAGGCCTCTGGTCTCCTGCTCGGCCTCTTTCTGTTTTTGTTTGTTTGTTTGTTTGTTTTGTCTTTTTGCTCTTTAGGGCTACACCCGAGACATATGGAGGTTCCTAGGCTAGGGGTTGAATCAGAGCTGTAGCCGCTGGCCCAGGCCAGAGTCACAGCAACGCACGATCCGAGCCGCGTCTGTGACCCACACCACAGCCCATCGCAGTGCCAGATCCTCAACCCCCTGAGCAAGGCCAAGGATCAAACCCGCGTCCCCATGGATGCCAGTTGGGTCCATTAACCGATGAGCCACGATGGGAACTCCCTTTTTGGCCTCTTTCTGAAATAAATCCTCCTGGAATAATCATCCTAGAGTATGTCAGATTGTAGATACTCAATTCTTTAAATTTTTTAGAAACTTTCCTTTTTTTTTCTTATTTACAAAATTTCAAACTTAAGAAACTTGACAGGACTAGGACAGTGAGCCCCTGAAATTACACACACTCACACACACACACTTTTTTTGTGTGAACCATTTGGGAGTAAATTGTAAATATGGGATTTCTTCGGTCCTAATTAATTAAGCGCGTCTGATCTAAGAACAGAGCTGTTCTCCTAATAACCAGTAATGCAGTCATCACTCAAGGATTATACCATGCCATCTAACATACCTATTATACTATTGTACTGTTTTCTTTTTGGTCTTCTGGTCTTTTAGGGCTCCACCTGCAGCATATGGCTGTTCCCAGGCTAGTGGTCCCATAGGAACTGTAGCCACCAGCCTACACCAGAGCCACAGCAACTTGGGATCCAAGCTGCGTCTTCGACCTACACCACAGATCATGGCGGTGCTGGATGCTTAACCCACTGAGCAAGTCCAGGGTTCAAACTGCGTCCTCGCGGATGCTAGTCAAGTTTGCTAACCACTGAGCCACAACAGGAACTCCCTATACTGTTATTTAAAATAGAACCTATATCCACATTTTTCCACTTGTTCCAAAGCTGTTTTTTGTTTGTTTGTTTGTTTGTTTTTGCTGTTTTGTCGTTTTAGGGCCACACCCGCAGCATTTGGAAGTTCCCAGGCTAGGGGGTCCAATCGGAGCTGTAGCTGCTGGCCTACGCCACAGCCACAGCAACACAGAATCTGAGCCGTGTCTGCAACCTACACCATAGCTCATGGCAATGCCGGATCCTTAACCCACTGAGCGAGGCCAGGGATCGAACCTGCAACCTCACGGTTCCTAGTCGGATTCGTTTCCACTGAACCACGACAGGAACTCCCTCTTATAGTCGGTATTTTATAACCTGTTCTTGTTATTCATTCTGACGCTCCAGTTACCCCAAATTTGCCTTCATGCTCTTGCCAATTAAGTTTTGAATCCTTCCTTATTTTCTGGCACCGTATTTCCCAGGTTCACCGTAGACTTGGCCTGCCCTAGGACCTGTGGGCCTCGCTGCTTCCACAGGGGTCCTCCAGCTAATCTCCACTCAGTTGCCCTTGGGCTCCTCCTTGCCCCCCTCCCTTCATTAAGCAGTGAGCACTGAGTGTTGCTGCAGTGCCTGGGTGTCCCACCTGTCCCTGAGCGTCAGCATCCCTCTTTGGTCCTGTGCGCGCCTCCTGTATCCTCTCAGGCACTCCTAGTTCCTGGGCTGATGTATTTCTCTGATTTGTGAGCGTTGCCATACGTGTCTCCCTTCCTTCTCTTGTCTTCCTCCCCCCCCATCCCTCTCTTCCTTCCTCCCTTTCCCCTTCCCACCTCTTTCCCCTTGCCCTCTTTTTTTTTCTCATGATTTCTGTGATTTGGTAGAGAAGATTGCAGTTTGGGCTTAGCTTGCCCTCTTGCAAGTGGAAGCGATGGGGTCCCTTTATTCTCACATTCAGGCCTCAGCATCTGCTGCACCATATACTCTGACTGGAGGGCCCCTCTGCACAGCTCCTATCACATCTGCATAAGGAATTCATCCTTACCTTTTCAATCGTCACCTCTTCTGTGAAGCCTTCCATAATAAGAAGAAGTTAATTTCTTCTCCTCTGTTTCTGTGATGATTTGGTGTTTGTATACATTTATTTTCATACTTACGTTAAAATTGTCCACAGTCGGTGTTCCCATCATGGCGCAGCGGAAACAAATCAACTAGGAACCATGAGGTGGTAGGTTCAATCCCTGGCCTTAAGGTTCCGGCATTGCCGTGAGCTGTGGTGTAGGTCCTAGATGCAGCTCGGAGCCTGTGTTGCTGTGGCTGTGGTGCAGGCTGGCAGCTACGGCTCCGATTTGACCCCTAACCTGGGAACCTCCATATGCCACAGGTGCAACCCTAAAAACACCAACTAAATAAATAAATAAATACAAATAAAAAAATTAAAAAAAATTGTCCACAGTCATGTCTGTTTTGGCTTAGTTGACTATAAGTTTCATTTGTCTTTATATCTTTATAACCCTGATACTTAAAGTGTGGTAGGTACTCAAAAAACATTTGCCCAGTGAGTGAATGATTTTATGACTAATAGACATAAGTGAAAAAAATCACTTTCACTAACAGGATGAAATTAATTTATCATGTGAGATGTGATTACACAGTAATTACAAAGCTAAATCTGGCTGTTCAACTCATGGACAGTTTTCCTCCCTCCCCCAGCCCCTTGCAATCCATGAAACTATCCTGGGTGTTCTGGTAACTTCTCTCCAGCTCCTTTAAGAACAAGTTCAGCAAACACAATTAGTCTGATCTCTTCCCTTTGTTATACATGTTTTGACAAGCTTGACTCTGTGTGTGTGAGTCTTCATCATACTTGGCTCTGAGTACGTTTTTGGCTTTTACTAAATATTGAATCTATCTTTAAAGTAGAAAATTTTCTCCAAAATTGACACGGGTGCATTCATAGCCTTAAGCTTCCAAAAGCAGGCATCCTGTCTTTTTCTTTGTGAAGCTCTGACAGGCCTAGTAAATTGCTAGGCTGGAATTGCTAACAGTATTTCTAAGACTCTTAAGCACCAGCAACATTGTAAGCATCACCCTATAGGTTCTCAAAGCCACTGCTTTGAAAGGGATTTGAATTCCAGAGTTACGTGGTGTTTTCTTTTAAAAATATATAGACATTTCGTGATAACACCTGGAAAGATAATATATAAGAAGAAAAAAGACTACAGTGTTAGCTAGACCTGATTCCCAATGTTCCAGGGACCCTGAGGTGGGCTCACAGGAGTGAGTCCTGAAGAAGGCACCACAACTTAACATTATTTGGGTCTTTTTGTTGCTGATGAAATGTTCTATGTAGGTTTATTTAACCCATAAATGTTTTGCGAATTTTCCTACCTAACGTGTAATGACTAGGCATTTTTTCCTTTTGGGTGCAAGTGAACTAAAAGAAATGTCTTCTGTGATGTAGGAGAGATATAATGATTGGATATAAGGAGGCACTTTCTAGGTTAGTAAATTGCTTCTGACTACACACATGGAAAACCCCATTTGGTTGGGTTAAATCTGACACCAGCTGGGTTTTCCCTCAAATCAAGATTATTTCATAGCAATTATTTTACATTATGCAAGCTTTGTTTTTCACTCAAAACACTACTATTTTTGTCCAGAAATGAAGTTTAGTGAGATGATGTGCCTACCCACCTCATTCCATCAACATAAGGGAGAGCTTTGTAGTGATAAGAAGACCTCTGTCTTGAGAAAATCAAAGGCACTGTTTATGAAGGCTTTACAAAGAATGCAAAATACCAATGTGTTATTTTTCAAGATAGCTGAAATGTGTATGGAAACTTTACTTGCTCTGAACCTAAAATGATCTTAGAAAAAGTAAATGCAAGAACTCAGATTAGAAGCTACTGCATACTTTAGAGAAATCAAGCTTCACTTTCTTCATGGGCTTTCTGTTCCATTCCAATGATCTTATATTTCTGTTTTTGTGCCAGTACTATATTCTTTTGGTAAGTGTAACTTTGTAGTATTGTCTGAAGTCAGAAAGCTTGAGTCCTACATTTTTGCTTTTCTGTTTCAATATTGCTTTGGCTTTTGGGGGTTCTTTTGTGTTTTCATACAAATTTCAAAATATTTTGTTCAAGTTCTATGAAGAACGTCCTTGGTAATTTGATAGGAATTGCATTGAATCTGTAGATTGCCTTGGGTATTATAGTCCTTTTGACAATATTGATTCTTCCAATCCAAGAGCATGGTATATCTTTCTATCTGTTTGTGTTATCTTTGATTTCTTTCATCAGCATCTTATAGTTTTCAGAACATAGGTCTTTTGTCTCTTTAGGTAAGTTTATTCCTAGGTGTTTTATTCTTTTTGATGCGATAGTAAATGGGATAATTTCTCTTTCTAATCTTTACTTTTGTTTCTCCGTCTCACACAAGGAGACTTAGACAGGTCCTTAACCTCTCCAAGTCTCAGTTTTTTCCTAAGCACAATGAGGTTGTGAATACATGGTTTCTGAGCTCAGTATGCTTTCAGCAAAGCTAAATTAAGTTGTGTGTGCATGCACACATGCAAGTTATGTGTATAGTAGTATGCACATGCACTAAATATCCTTAATATATACACCATGTGTACACATATGTGCTCCATCTCTACGCAGTTCATCTCTATGCAGGAAATTCATTGTGTGTGTTGTGGTTAGTACCCAAATGCCCTTTCAGGGCCACTGTACTCCCTCAGTTACCAGGTTTGTTGGTCGCTGATGGCTTACAGATGATTCCCTTTCCAGACATTACCCTGTGCTTATAGAAGCTGCCTGCCCAAAGTTTTGCTCCCTCCACAGGGCAGCCCTCTTTTAATTACTGGTTGATTGAGGGATACAAAGGCCCAGCTTTGTATGGGGAACCATTCTAAAGGGCCATCTGAGCTGCAGAGCTCCCCCTGTGGGATGTCTGAGGTCTCTGCTGCACAGACATTATAGTTCAAATTTTTCTTCTGCCCAGTCCCCCTTCCCTCATCCCTGAGACAAGTTGTTCCCAAGATTACCCCCCAGTAAGCCTCCTCCACACCAGTTTCCATCTCATAGACTGCTTCTCAGGGAAGCCATCCCACAGCAACGTGCTTTTTTAGAAATGGATTTACCTCTTTTTGACCTGGCCGCCTTTGGAACAAGGACATATCTGATGGTGTAGCATGAAATGAAACAACCCTGGCTGATGAACATGAAGGTGAACATAGGTTTTTTAGGGAGTATTTTACAGATGGGTTAACCGACCACCTTCCCAGCCATAAGTCTGTACGTGGGACAGCCATGACTCTTGGGACCATTCACATTTTGAGTGATTACTTTTTATTTCTTCACTTTTTAATTTTTTAATCTTGCAGCAAAAGTTGAAAAGTGATTGAATTTGGTCTCTGCAGTTGAGTACTTTAGAGCTGAGTAACTGAAATGTCTGGAGGGATAAGAACGTACTTCGTAGGAAATTTACAAAGACTGGCAATTTTGCAACCTTGGCGATTAAAGTCAAATTGAGGATTCTTTTAAAATAAAAGTGTAAGATCTATTCAAACTTAGTGAATACATTTAAAGATTATTACAAAAAAAAGCCAACCCATGTTTTCTGTGGTTTCTGTGGGCAGTCAAGTTGTTAACTTTGTATTGCTATTCAGGATGTCAAGGTTGTATAAAAGGAAGCAGGCCTGACCTTACTGGCTATTGGTTGGATTCCTATAATAGCCTTGGCAATATTCATTCACCTATTTAGAAATTCTAATATATTCTAAGATGCCATTCATTCTTCTCGCATTTAAAGGTTGTTTATTTTAGGGACCTTGCTATTATCATCGACACTTTCTATTCAGTCTAGTGGATAGTGGATACACTAAATGGCCTTGAATTGTGGTTCTGGCATGATCTCTTAATTTGTTGTTTAGTGTTCAGACTGTCTATGCACATTTTTCCTGTCCAATTTCAAAGCTCTTTGTTACTCTCATTCGTTTTCTCAGAAGAATTACCTTGTACGTGCCCACTGTGTACCTCAGACAGAGGGAGCTGTGTCAGTACAACGGAAGGGATCCAACTTGCTAAAGAACTAGGAGCAACTTATCTGGAACTGCACAGCCTTGATGACTTCTACATAGGAAAATATTTTGGAGGAGTGGTAAGTGGAAATTCCAGTCACATAAATTAAAGTCACTTGTCAGGTTGGCTCTGTTGCTGTTTTCCAGAGCCTCAGCTAGAACTTTAGTTTTAAAAGCAGGATTAGTTTTAACTTGGAGAAATGAAATGGGAGCAAGTAGAAAGCAGGATTTGTCAGAGTAAAATTCTAGTTTTACTTCTCTCTCCAAGTGAAACATTTCCTATCGTCTCATAGGGTATTTTGGAATTTTCCATTTAATGACAATTTACACAAACCTGTGATGTCGGTTTAGTAACTGACATTTTGTCACTTTTAGTAAAGAGATTTAGTATTTACATAGCTTGATGAGCCGGGCAGCCTGAACCAAAAGAGCCTGAAAGTTCTCTTTCATTTCTCTCTGCTACTTGAGAAGAACTATCCCCACGTGGGCCTCAGCAGGATTTCATGGAACTTCTGATTTTGGTGTAGCTCAAAAAATATCCCAAGGCACTACTCATGCAGATGGCTTCTTGCTGAACAGGTGGGGATCCAGGGTGTGCCACTCTGTCGCGGTGGCATGCATTGGGTCCTGCGGGCATTTTGAGGCCCATCTTAAGCCCACAGCACTTACCCTATGACCTTAGGACTGCGTAGTCCATCCAGAATACCGTGGAGTTGTATCATCTGAGTACTAACTGACTTTGGAACTGTCTTCCCAAACTGCTAAGGAGTGATTCCTTTCAGCAAACAAATCTGGTAAACATTGACAAGAGGCTTCGACCAACGTAAACCCCACATTAAGCGGGAGCCCTTTGGACTTCTCCAACAGTCCCCAAGCTCTTCATCAAGGACTCTAGCCAGTGTGCCAAAGTATTCATGGTATAGATTCATGTCGAAATGTTGAGGTTTCCACAGACCACAGAAGTTTCACTTATTCTGGAGTTACTCAACTCCACATAAGAACCAAAGGTAAAATAAGAACCCAATATAATAATTCTGATTCCTGGAGTTCCCGTGGTGGCACAGCGGAAACGAATCCGATAGGAGCCATGAGGTTGCAGATTTGATCCCTGGCCTCACTCAGTGGGTTAAGGATCCGGCATTGCCATGAGCTGTGGTGTAGGTCGCAGATTCGATTCGTATCTGGCTTTGCTGTGACTATGGTGTAGGCTGCCAGCTGTAGCTCTGATTAGACCCCTAGCCTGGGAACCTCCATATGCCGCGGGTACAGCCCTAAAAAGCAAAAAATAAAATAAGGTAAAATAAAAAACAATTCTGATTACTATCACATATAAATGCCTATTACTCACTTAGTAATGTAAAGAAATAATCATACAGCACTCAGGAAGATAGACTCACAGTACTGATGTTATCAGTGACTGGGAGAATCTTTTGCCTTATTTGTTGATGGTGGTAAGCAGTGGGTAGAAAGGGAGGGAGAGGTGAAATCTAATTTTCCTGTCAAGCTGATCATATTGTAGTGGCTTAAAAAAAAATCTTAGTTTGTTCTAAGAACCTTATGTTTCCCCGGAAATTCCTAGGGAAAAAAAGAGCTAGGGGTGGGGGGAAGGTAGTTTGGTTTCATTTGTTGGGGAAGATGGAGCTCTTGGGGGCCTTGTGTTTCCTGGTTCCCCTTTCTGGGCTCCTGACCTGAAATTCTCAGGGTCACTCTTCCCATTTCCCAACTCCCACTTTCTCTTCTCTCTTCCTCTTCTTTTCTCCCCTTGCTTCTCTTTATTCCTAACACCTCATGTTGGAGGCATGGTGAGAACTGAAGATGAGGTCAAAGTCAGGGGAAAAACTTGACAGTTTCTTTCTTCCTTACCTCAAGACTTGATGAGCTTATGAAAATAAGATCAGAGTGATCTGTTTTTAGACCTTTGAACAGTAAAGTACAACTAGGATCTTGAGTTTAAGAAACACTAGTGTTTGTAAAAATATGAATGGAGTGATATGTCAGAGGGAAGGGAGCACTTTACAACCTTGTGTTGAAGAGTCAGGGAAGAAGAGCTGTGCAGTGTCACCCTGGGCTAGGGCAGCACGTGACCTGAAGCTTTAGAAAGCCTCAGCTGGCCCTCCCCCAGTTGCACCTCTCCCCTCCGGGGCATACGTTGATGGAGCCACAGGCATGTGCCCACTACAGCTAGTAGGTTCCTTCCTGCATCATCTGTGTGGTAGCCACCACCCACATGTGGCTGTTTATATTTGTTAATGAAAAAAATAATTTAGTTCCTCAGGTGCACTATCCACATTTCAAGTACTCAGTAGCTACATGTAGCTAGTGGCTACTGTTCGGATGATTAGCGCAGATGTTACAGGACATTTCCATCAACACAGAGCAGAGGGTTCTGTGGAGGAGAGCTGTGGCCATGCTCCAAAAACCAGGTCCCCAGAATTCTCTGACCAGTTGGCTCTTGAGTCTGTTTCCTGGACCTGTGAGTGCCTCTTTCCTGGCTCCACCCTCCTGAAGGTGGACCACGTGCCTGGTGTGTGCACCCCTAGTCCTGAGGTGTGGCACAGGGGTGACTGCATACAGGCTTAGGGGAGGGGAAAGTGGCTGGAGCTTGGTTGTATAGTATGGGTATGAAAGTCCGCCTGTATGCATAGGTCTCCTCCACTGGTGAGGAAGTGTGGGGTGGAGCAGGGGGGTGACACGAGGCTGGGTGGTCTTGGCTCCCAGGAGTTAGGACCCTGTTAGGAGCTCTCTTTGTGCTGCATGAAACTGTGGGGAGTCTGAGAATTGAAATCTGAACCTGGCCTTCCAGGCTTTAATGATGACATACTTGCCGAAGCAGGAGGCTAGACTATCACTTACATAATAGTTTGCTTTCTTGATTTACAACTTTTAAATATTTAGGTATGTGGGACATGGACCTCCATTTGTACTTTTGCCCCAGGCCTCACACACCTTCATGTGGTTAAGATTTTTAATTTGTAGGGAGTTCCCATCATGGCTCAGCAGAAAGGAATTTGACTAATATCCATGAGGATGCAGGTTTGATCCCTTGCCTTGCTCAGTGGGTTAAGTATTCTGTCGTGGCTCAGCGGAAACAGATCTGACTAGTATCCATGAGGATGCAGGTATGATCCCTGGGCTAGCTCAGTGGGTTAAGGTCACAGATGAGGCTCGGATCCTGCATTGCTGTGGCTGTGGTGTAGGCTGGCAGCTGCAGCTCTGATTCAACCCCTAGCCTGGGAACCTCCATATGCCATGGGTGCGGCCCTAAAAAGACACACTCAAAAAAAAGATATTAATTTATAAAATAAAGCATGTGTTTCAAAGTGACTTATTCAGGAAAAAAAAAATAGAACACATGTGAACTTTCCAAGTTGGTGCGATTGTTTGTGATATAGAGCCAGGTCTGTTCTTGCCTTGACTTTCTCTAGTATTGATTGCTGTGCTCGCCCACGAGATGGTGATTGATAGTCACGCAGTTGTACTGCTTGGCTTTCTTGATTATCCAAGAGAAAATACAGCTCTTTCTTGAATGCTAGTTTATTTATGTTTAGACAAGGCACAATCTGTCCTACTTGATAGATTTTTTAAAAAATAAAAAAACATTTAAAAGCATCTGCTAAAGCATTCATGTAGATGGTACTGGCATTAAAAACACTTGGCAATTGTGGTTTGGGGTACAAATCATCATGTCAGATACATAATTTTGTTGGAGCTTTAATTAAAATTTGATTCATGTTTTAGTTGGAGTATTTTATGATTCAAGCCTTAAATCAGAAGACAAGTGACAAAATGAAGAAAAGGAAAATGAGCAACTCGTTTCATGGAATTAGACCACCTCAGCTTGAACAACCAGGTGCATTTATTAGCCAATGTCTAGACATTCAGTTGATATTTATCGTAGATCATTTCACAAGTCTTAGAGCAATGGTTCTCAAATTTGAGTATGTTCAGGACTCACCTGGCATTCTGACTCAGTCAATCTGGGATGGAGCATGAATCTGATTTTTAAATAAGCTTCCCAGATGGTTCTGAAGCAGGTAGTACTTGGACCACATTTTGAGGACTATTGTCTTAAAAACTTGAGTCTATAGATTTTTAAAAATTGTGTGTGTGTGTGTGTGGTAGAGAGCCGTTTTATAGTCTAATGAGAAATAACCAAATGTAATGCATGAACCTTGATTGGAATACTGGTTCAATAAAAACATCCAAAAGATGTTCTTGGGACAGTTGGGTAAAATTTCAATATGGGTTGGAAATTAGATGATATTATGGAATTACTGTTAATTTTCTTTTTTTTAACTCAGTGAATTTTATTATATTTTTATAGTTGTACAGTGATCATCACACAGTGTTAATTTTCTTGTGTATGATAATAGTGTTGTGGTTAATGAAAGAATATCCTTATTCTTAGGAGACGAGTGTGAAAGTATTAAAACTGAAGTGTCCTGATGATTATAACTTACTTTTAAATGGTTCAGCAGGAGTTCCCATTGTGACTCGGCAGTAACAAATCCGACTCGGATTCTACCTCTAGCCTGGGAACTTCCATTTGCCACAAGTGTGGCCCTAAAAAGAAGAAAAAAGTGGTTCAGCAGTGAATAAGAGAGAAAGAGACATGGAGGGAGAGAGAAAGTCTAGAGATAAGGCAAAATATGATAAAATTGTTAATAATTATAGAATTTAAGGGCAAGGTATATGTGTGCTTATTGTATCATTCTTTCAGCTTTTTTGAATATTTAAAAATGTTCATGATACAATGTTAGAAGAAAATTTAAAGTTAAAAATAAGTAAAATTACACCGTTACGTTGCATAATTTTGGTAGAATAGTACTCTCTTCAGGTCAATTAATTATGAATATTGTTTTAAAAAGTAGGTACTTGATAACTCTTTAAATAAATGAAGGTAAATAAAAAACCAGGAGAATATAAATTAGTATGGGAAGTCAATTCCAGGTTTTAAAAGCTGAAGATTTGGAGTTCCCTTCGTGGCTCATTGGTTAACAAATCCGACTAAGAACCATGAGGTTGCGGGTTAGATCCCTGGCCTTGCTCAGTGGGTTAAGGATCCGGCTTTGCCGTGAGCTGTGGTGTAGGTTGCAGACGTGGCTCGGATCCCGCGTTGCTGCGGCTGTGGCGAAGGCTGGCAGCTGCAGCTCCTGTTAGACCCCTAGCCCGGGAACCTCCACATGCCGCGGGTGCGGCTCTACATAAAAGGCAAGAAGACAAAAAATTAAAAAAAGTGAAGATTTATAGACCATTAAAATTGGCTCTGAAGAGACACGATCTGTTGTGTAGCAAACACTGGATCCTTAAGTACTTTCTGGATGAGAAGATAAGAGGGGAATGTTGACAGATAATATCTTTGTTCTTCTTAATCAAGAAGAGGAGGAGTGTCCATCCTGGCTCAGTGGTTAACGAATCCAACTAGGAGCCATGAGGTTGTGGGTTCGATCCCTGGCCTTGCTCAGTGGATTAAGGATCCATCATTGCCGTGAGCTGTGGTGTAGGTTGCAGACGCGGCTCGGATCCCACGTTGCTGTGGCGGAGGCCGGCAGCTACAGCTCCTGTTAGAACCCTAGCTTGGGAACCTCCATGTGCCGTGAATGCAGCCCTAGAAAAGGCAAAAAGACAACAAAAAAAAGAAGAGAAAACTTACCAGTTCCTCAGAGAAAGCAAAGCATTTCATGTCATTTAGCACCAAGAGGAATTTCTCCTGTGGGTCTTCATTTAGGGGCCCTAGGTGAGCCAGTGGGTGGGCCTTCAGGAGTGCCCTGTCAGCAGTACAGTATCAACTTTCCCAAAGCTGTCTCTTGTACGCTTTTTTTTTTGCTGGGGGGGGGGGGGGGGCTGTGGGATCACACAGATCATAACCCAGGGTCCACACTGGACGTAACGCGGTCTGGGTACATATTTGTCCTGGTGTTGATTTGTTCTAAGGGCAGATCCTGGGCTCTAGGCCACAAGGTTTCAGACTGTTCTCGGACTTTAAGTGTCTGTAAGGCTCTTCTGGCCATGGAAAAGAGGATAGCTGGGGTACAGTGCAGAAAGATCCAGGCCCCCAACTTACCTTGTTATTGTCCATTTTATGGACTGGAGTTTGACTTTAGAATAAAGAAATTTTAGGAGTTCCTGTCGTGTCTCAGTGGTAACAAACCCGACTAGTATCCATGACGATGTGGGTTTGATGCCAGGCCTCCACTCAGTGAGTAAAGGATCCAGCTCGTCATGAGCTGTGGTATGGGTCGAAGACGCAGTTCAGATCCCGCGTTGCTGTGGCTGTGGTGTAGGCTGGCAGATGCAGCTCCAATTTGACTCCTAGCCTGGGAACTTCCATATGCTGAGAGTGTGGCCCTAAGAAAAAGCAAAACAAAAAAGTTATTCCTGAAGCGGGAATTCCTAAATTGTACTGGTTTAGGTGATTGCAAGAAGGTCTTCACAGACAACACTTTCCTCATCACAGCTTTAGATAAAAGGTAGCAGATAGTTCACAGTTAGGGTCTGTCGTGAGGGCCTAGAGTACGGTTCTCTGCATGGATATTCTGAAGTGATTGAGGCTAATCTATTTTTGCTAGCAATCAAACTAGGAAACTGAAGGTTACATCCCCTTTTGGAAATCGGAGGGCCTAGCCAGCAACCTCCCTAAGGTGTCCTGAGGGAAAGAGGCTGGTTCTGGGGAAGCACGGTGTTTTTACTAGGAGGAAAAGAAAATTTTTAGCATTGAAATAAAATGGTCAAGATGGTTTCAAACAGTAGAATCCAAGACTCTGAGCCCTGGCTTTAAAACGCTGCCATTTTAACAAATTTCCCCCCACCTCCACTTCCTTTCCCAAGAGGAACATAACTTCAGATATGAGGCTGGGTTTTTCAGAACTCATTCAGTAATTTCTTTGAATTTTTTGAATCAGATGAAAGTAAAGAATGATGACCAACCTACTAAAATTTGGTATTTGGAGAAATATTTTATTTGAGGACACACCTAGTGAGAGTCGATGCTCTTTATGGCATTAATGCATATTTCATTTGCAGTATAAAAAGTAAATACAGTATTTCTGTGTATTTTTTGTGTTATTCTTGGACAATTAGTTTATGTGTGTTTATAATTAAATTAGGTTAGACGAAAGTGCTATTTTGATAGGTAAAAAAATGGCCAAATATTGGCAGCTTCATCTGGTTCAGCTTAATGATATTCAAAAATATTGTTTTGTGTTTAAAATAAACCTGAAATGATGGGGGCCTATAGACCTAAAGAGTAGTGTACTATCTTTATTTTCTTTTTTGAAACAGAAAAAATGCCCGTCTTGAAAGCTGAAGCATCACATTATAACGCTGATTTAAATAACTTGCTGTTCTGCTGCCAGTGCGTGGATGTGGTATTTTACAGCCCAGATTTGAAGGAAGTGGTCGAGGCCCACAAGATCGTTCTCTGCGCCGTCAGCCATGTCTTCATGCTGCTCTTCAATGTGAAGAGTCCTGCTGACATTCAGGATTCCAGTATCATCCGAACGACCCAGGATCTCTTTGCCATAAACAGAGATCCTGCGTTTCCAGGTGCTAAGCAGGAGTCTCCAGGCAACCCACCCTTACGAGTCATTGTTAAAGATGCTGTCTTCTGTTCTTGTTTGTCGGACATTCTGCGCTTCATCTATTCAGGTATCTTGTCACATGGTTCTGGTACAGTCTCCTGAAGCTTTTGAAATGAAGTATGCCTGTGGTCCTCAAATGTCCTGGCTAGTTTTACCTTTATCTTCTTCCCACCACCTGAGGTGAAGATTATACATGAAATAATATTTTCTTTACCAATAGGAATTGGTCCAAGCTTTCCATCTCCTCCCAAGTTTACTTGCTCTGATTTTCAATCTGGCTGTAAAAGCAATAATCTCTTTTCCTATTGAGTGGGTATGTTAGCATTTGATTTTTTTTTTCTTTTTAGGGTCACACCCGCAGCATGTGGGGGTTCCCAGCTAGGGGTCGAATTGGAGCTGTAGCTGGTGACCAACACCACAGCAAAAGTAACTCAGAATCTGAGCCATGTCTGTGACGCCTGTGCCACAGCTCACAGCAACATGGGATCCTTAACCCACTGAGCAAGATCTCTGGATCAAACTCGAATCCTCATGGATCCTAGTTGGGTTCGTTAACTGCTGAGCCATGAAGGAAACTCCCAGCATTTTATTTTTAAAAAACACCCCATATATAAAAATACAAGAATTTATTGTTTAGAGTTCCTTTTGTTGCTCAATAGATCAAGAACCCAGGATTGTGTCCATGAAGATGTGTGTTTGATCCTTGGCCTTGCCCAGTGGGTTAAGGATCCAGTGTTGGTGTGAACTGTGGTGTGAGTCACAGATGTGGCTCAGATCTAGCATTGCTGTGGCTGTGGCACAGGCCAGCAGCTGCAGCTATGATTCCATCCCTAGCCTGGGAACTTCCATGTGCCGCACCTGCACCTGTTTAAAAAAAAAAGAAAGGCTTTATTGTTCAGTTTAAAGAAACAAAAGTCTTTAAGTATATATGAAAATAAATGTCTAGCTACTTGAATCACTTTTTTGACTTAGATTTTGGAGAGAATTGAGAGATTAGCATGGTCATTGCATTCAGTCTAGCAGCTATTAACAGTGTCTAAAGTTAGTTCAGACTGAGATCTGATCGACTTTGGCTGGGACTGTTTTAGACTTTACTTCTTTTATTTACTGTGCCCTTATCTTTGTAAGATTCAGCTTATCAATTATTCTTCTTCTTGTCCCTTTAAAAACTCATTAGCATGTGTATTCTAAAGAATAAACTTTTTAATCTGAGTTATTTTAGCAAATGAATGGTTTCACAGCTAAATGTTGTATATAAGAATGGAAAATAGTGGATGTAAAACTGATTTTTGTAGTAAGAATGTAAATATACATTTTCTGAAGATTTCTCCCCTCTTTAATTTTCCTTTTTCACTTTGAATCTTGTGCTGATGAGTTACTAGGTATAGGTTGCTCCTTCTCTGGAATGTGTGTGGAGAAGTATTTATAATCTGTTTGTAGATAGCAGAATTGAAAACTGATCAAACGTTTATAAAAGTTTGTAAAGAAAAGAGTATCATTTAGCAACAGAGATTTGGGTGAAATGATTGATGTTAAAGATAAGATTTTGTGGAGTTCCCATTGTGGCTCCGGCAGGTTAAGAATCCTGCTAGTGTCCAAGAGGGTAGGGATTCGATCCCTGGCCTCACTCAGTGGGTTGGGGATCCGGCATTGCCATGAGCTGTAGTGTACATCACAGACATGTCTCAGATCCCTGCGTGGCTGTGACTTTGGTGGGCAGCTGTAGCCCTGATTCAACCCCTAGCCTGGGAACTTCCATATACCTCAGGTGCGGCCCTAAAAAGAAAAACAAAAAGGCAAGAAGACGTAGCACATAATGGCTGTGAAAAATACAGTTGCAGCATACAGATTTATATGAGTAGAATGTGGTGGTAGATCTTAAATCCGTTGTTCAGTGAATACTGGCTTGGACAAGGCTTTAATAACCACTCCTACAGAGTGTACCAGCACAGTGCCTTTAGCATGGCAGCTTCTCTGTAAGTGTTGGTTGAATTAATGAGTAGACTCTAGTAGTTGTGAATCATCATGTGAATAAATCAGGTAAGTTAAGGATGTCATGTAGTACTACAGATTTTTATGTATGTATGTATGTATGTATGTATTTATTTATTTATTTATTTAGCTTTTTAGGGCCACAGCCATGGCATATGGAGCTTCCCAGGCTAGGGGTCAGATCAGAGCTACAGCTGCCATCCTACGCTGCAGCCACAGCAACGCAGGATCCGAGCCACATCTGTGACCTACACCACAGCTCATGACAATGCCAGACCCTTAATCCAGTAAGCGAGGCCAGGGATTGAACTCTTAACCTCATGGCTCCTAGTCGGATTCGTTTCCACTGTGCCATGACGGGAGCTTCCAGATTTTTATGTTTAAACTGAGAGTCTCACAGTTCAGAATTTGACTCATTTTGAGAGGGCAAAATGTTTACATGTTAAAAGAAAAAACTGTCTTTAGCGATATGTCAGAGAACCACGAAGTGTTTGGCTTTTCAATGAGTCTGCTGTTGAAGTTATGAATTATTCAGCAAGTTTCCCACAGAATCCATTAAATACTTTCAAAGGCACATGAACACGTTGAGGTCACTTCTGTCTTCTAATATGGTAGTAGTGAAATAGCTCGATCTACCTCTAGTGACTGAATCCGTTTGTCTTTCTCCTGGGGGATGATTTTTTTATTGTAAAATTAGCAGAAGGAAAAGAAGAAGTTTTCCTCATTCCCCCAGTCTCCTTCCCTAGAGTCAGTTACCTCTTATAAGCTTTTCATGTGTTCATTTTAATGTTTTTTTGAAAGAAATTAACATATTGGGAAACTTGCACTAATGAAAATATTATCTTTGCTGATGACTGCTTTCTGAAAACCACGGGTAGTTTCCATAGGGAGCATAGAGTTGAAGGTGATAGCTGGAGGGAAATGAGGCTGGCAAGGCCAGTGGGAGCTGTTGCTTAGAAGCTGTTCTAGAATTTTATGCGTGATCAGGCTGGGCTTTAGAAAGATCACCTCTGATGATAATGGGAAGATGGAATAGAGCAGGCAAGACAGGAGTCCAATCAGGAGGCCCCGTTATTCTGAAGATCAGCCTAAAGGCCGACCTTCTGTCAGCAGGTGGTCCGTCTTCTGTACCAGTGCTTTTCAAACCTTCAGGTGCATACAAGTCACCTGGGAATCTTGTTTTTTTTTTTGCCTTTTGTCATTTTAGGGCTGCACCGCGGCATATGGAGGTTCCCAGGCTAGGGGTCTAACAGGAGCTGTAGCCGCCAGCCTTCGCCACAGCCACAGCAATGCAGGATCCGAGCCGCATCTGTGACCTACACCACAGCTCACGGCAACGCTGGATCCTTAACCCACTGAGCAAGGCCAGGGATCGAACCCGCAACCTCATGGTTCCTAGTCGGATTCGTTAACCACTGCGCCACGATGGGAACTCCATTCTTGTTAATGTGCAGATTCTGATTCAGTGGGCCTGGGGTGGGGCATTAGTTTCTGTATTTCCTACAGTCTCTAGGCAATGCTGATGCTGTGGACCGCAGGTAGGTGCAACACCTTCTTTTGGAAGAGCTGCGACCAGCCACAGCCAGTGCCTGAGGGCCTGGAATTCAGCCCAGAGGCCCAGGAGAGGAACCCAGTCTCGGGGCACAGGGTCAAAATGGAGTCAGCTGCAAGGCATGCTGATTAAGAGCTTCTCTGGAGCTCGGGCTGTCAGTGCCCTGTTGCAGCCCCTGCCTGAAGCTGGGAAAAGCAAATGCTTAGGAGTTGAATGTAAACCAAGTGAGCCTGGGAATAGTGGTTAGAGGGGCAGAGGGGCGCCATGGCAGGGAGAGCTTGCTCAGCTGCAAGCCTTTGACCAGTTCAGAGCACAGGCCTCTTGGTCAGATGCTGAGCTGTTACATTTCTGCTCTAAACTCTCCTTGCATGTGACCTACTCTAGAGCTGGTGTCAGGTATGAGCAGGGCCACAGGCCATTGACCTGAGCTGTAAAGGAGACCTGGATGTGAGTTGAGGAAAAGGGAAAATAAATGCTTCAGCGGGTACCTGTTAATGATTCTTTAATTATTTACAGAGTATAACCTCAGACTCAAGCAAAAGTGGTATTGTTTGTTGTTTAAAAAGATACTAAAGCTGTATTTGCCCAGTAAAGACAGTCTTGAAAAATGCAGGGAATTTGTCGAGAAGAAAAATCAACCGATTCCTACTCTCAAATGTCTGAATTTTGTTGGGTTTTTTTTTTTTTTGCCTTTTTTTAGAGCCACACGCTTGGCATATGGAGGTTCCCAGGATAGGGGTCTAATCAGAGCTACAGCTGCCGGCCTACACCACAGCCAGAGCAATGCCAGATCCGAGCCTCGTCTGTGACCTACACCACAGCTCACAGCAATACCGGATCCTTAACCCACTGAGCGCGGCCAGGGACCAAACCTGCAACCTCATGGTTCCTAGTCGGATTTTTTCTGCTGCAGCACGACGGGAACTCCTCAAATGTGTAAATTTTTTTTCTTTTTTTTGTCTTTTTGCCTCGCAGCATATGGAGGTTCCCAGGCTAGGGGTCTAACAGGAGCTGTAGCTGCCGGCCTTCGCCACAGCCACAGCAACGCGGGATCCGAGCCGTGTCTGCAACCTACACTACAGCTCACGGCAACGCCAGATCCTTAACCTACTGAGCAAGGCCAGGGATCGAACCTGCAACCTCATGATTTCTAGTCAGATTTGTTAACCACTGAGCCACAACGGGAACTCCTCAAATGTCTAAATGTTAATTGATGTTTTGTTTTACCCTTTAGTCTTTGTGAATAGGTTATTTATTTTTTTTAATATTTTTTAATCCAAGCAAACTAAAATGTTAAGCCTATTTTTTTCTTAGAGACTTCAGTAAAGAGACCAGGCTTGTGTGTTGTTTGTTTCCTTGATTTTCTTGTTGGACACTGAAAAACTTTTGAACAGAGCACATGCCTTAAGCCCCAGTTATGCACTGGTTTCCTCCCAGAAGCACAGGGTTATGGAGAAAATAACCACAGGTTATGGAGGAAATCGCAGAACTGGAGCAGTTGGACCCGCGTTGGGCTGGGAAGCAGAGGCAGAACCTCATGACAGGAGATGGCTTGGGAATATTTGCCCTGAGCAAACATGGGCTGAAAAGCCCTATTAAACCCATCTCCTGCTTTTTTTTCTTAATGAACAAAATTGCAAAGAATGTTCTTTATAAGTAACATGCTTTTTTTTTTTAAACCTTTAGGAATTTGAAATTTTGGATGTATTGTGTCACCATGGACATTTCGGTCCTGTATTTAGGAAAGGCCTGTTTAAGACTCTGGTTAACACTTTCACTCATATTTAAGGCCTCTGTTTATTTTCCTACTCAGATTTCCAAGCAAACAGACACAGTTCAGGGTGTGTATGTTTTGAATATGTTGGTTTCCTTTTGTATACCAGTTAACTTGGGATAATATCTGAGTGCTTAATGACTAATACTAAAAGAGGAGTAATCTGAAAAGTGAGGCAAGCAGTTTCCTGGTCTTGAGGAGTAATCCTCAAATGGCATACAATTGTAACATTCTTGCAATACTCTATACAGTCTTTATGCTGGCAAATTCCTGGGTCACAGGACCTCAGATGGTTAGGAACTGAAATCTTCGTAAGAGCCTCAAGAATTTAGCTTTTGAGCTCTTCCTGACGCAGATGGCCCTTAGAACTTCACATCGCTTATTGAAATGCTGCCAGGGAGTTCCCGTCATGGTGCAGCGGTTAACAAATCCGACTAGGAACCATGAGGTTGTGGGTTCAATCCCTGGCCTTGCTCAGCGTGTTAATGATCTAGTATTGCTGTGAACTGTGGTGTAGGTTGCATACGCAGCTCGGATCTGGCATTGCTGCGCCTGTGGCGTAGGCCGGTAGCCGTAGCTCCGATTCGACCCTTAGCCTGGGAACCTCCGTATGCCTCGGGTGCGGCCCTAAAAAGCAAAAAAAAAAAAAAAAAAAAAAAAAAAAAAAAAAAAAAAAAAAAAAAAAAAGAAGAAGAAGAAGAAATGCTGCCAGGGTAAATGAAAAGGTGGAAACATAGTATTCTCCAGCTCCTGAAGTTGTTCTGTGGTATGCTCTTTTCTGCATAAAAAACACGACTGAATATACAAAATAGACCATGCTCTCTAAAAGTGTAAGTAGATAGGTGCTCTGAGAAGTTAACTAAAGATCATAGCCAGCTGTGGTGTTCCTGTCATGGCGCATCAGAGACGAATCCAACTAGTAACCTTAAGGTTGCTGGTTCGATCCCTGGCCTTGTTCAGTGGGTTAAGTATCTGGCATTTCTGTGAGCTGTGGTGTAGGTTGCAGATGTGGCTCAGATCCTGCGTTGCTATGACTGTGGCCTGGCCAGCAGCTGTAGCTCCAATTCAGCCCCTAGCCTGGGAACCTCCATATGCTGTGGGTGCGGCCCTAAAAAGCAAAAAAAAAAAAAACTTAGTTGTGCCTGACAAATTCTAGAGTTCTGCTGTACATGCAACATTGTGCCTATTGTTAGCAGCACTGTATCATGCACTTAAAATTATGTTGAGGATAGATTGCATGTTAAATGTTCTTACCACAGAAAAATAAAAGAAAATCCCAGTCTGATTACTGTTTTATTAGGACCTACACGTGTCAGAGGTGATTTGATTAGCATTTCTAATTATGGAAACAGCCCAGTCTTTAAAGTGCCCTTATGAGCTAGTCTGACTTTGATTTTCAGTTACTGAACTTTCTATTTTCAAGCAGATGAGCGGTCTGTAGTGTTTTACCTAATACTAATCCCATATATTTAGATTTGATGCTTGCTTTTTCAGATACTCTTCTGAATGGAAATATTGTGTATGCATTCTTAAAAGTTAACATACTTTTAAGAAATAATGTCTTTTGGAGTTCCTGTTGTAGCTTAGCAGGTCAAAAACCCTGCTAGTATCCATGAGGATGTGGGTTTGATCCGTGGCCTTGCTCAGTGGTTTAAAGATCCGGTGTTCCCGTGAGCTGTGGCTTAAGTCACCGATGCAGCTCCAATCTGGTGTTGCTGTGGCTGTGGTGTAGGCCAGCAGCAGTGGCTCTGATTTGAACCCTAGCCTGGGAACCTCCATACACCGAGGGTGCGGCCCTAAAAAGAAAAAAAACAATACCTTGCTCTCCTTTAACATGTATGAATGTAGACAATCAAAAATACCTGCATTTACTGTTCGTAGCATGCCCCTGACCCTGGGTTTTGATAGTGGATGAAATATCTAAAAGAAGAGCAGTGGTTGTCAACACTCAGTTCACATTCGAATCACCTGAGAGGCTTATAAAATTGCTATCTGGGCCCAGTCCCACAAGTTCTAATTCAGTTTGTCTGGGAATGAGACCTTCTGCAATGCCATTTTATAAAAGATAAAATATTTTTCGTAAGATTTTTTTAATAAAAGATTTCTCCAGGTAAATGTCATGCACAGCTAGAAGTGAGAATTGCTGATACAGAGTGGATTTTCTTGGTCTGTGGCCCCTTGGCTTCTAAGGGATTCTTCTACTCCTGATACATTTTTTTAATGACCGGTTCTGTTAACATTTTGTTTGGGCTGCAGCATTCATGAGTTCCTGGGCCACAGCTGTAATGTGGAACCCGTGCCACAGCTGTAATGAGAGCCACAGCAGTGACAATGCTGGATCCTTAACCCACTGAGCCACCAAGGAACTCCCTACTCCTGACATTTTTAAACAGACTTTAATGTCTGGGTGTCCCTGGGAAATTTTCTGGTGCCATGATCTAAAGAATTTATCACATTGTGAAAAGAGTACATGACTTTTTTTTTTTTTTAGGGCTGCACCCATGGCATATGGAGCTTCCCAGACTAGGGATTGAATCGGAGCTGCACTTGTTGGCCTGCACCACAGCCACAGCAACGCCAGATCTGAGCCTCATCTGCGACCTACACAACAGCTCACGGCAACACCAGATCCTTAACCCACTGAGTGAGGCCAGGGATTGAACCGCATCCTTATGGATCCTAGTTGGGTTTGTTAACCACTGAGCCACGAAGGGAACTCCAAGAGTACATGACTTTAAGTTAAAAGTCATTAGTTAGAGAAGAGGAAACAAAAAGCATAGACTTGTTCTGGACTTCACACCTTGGAGAGTCTGAGGAGGAGGGAGAGCTAACAGTAATGTCCAAAAGAGAATCATCAAAGGTGGAATGACACCGTGATATGCTGGAGGCTGCTGGCATCAGCTTGTGAGAACTGATGGTATATATCTCTTCCCAAGTCTGTGTTCTGAGTTGTCGTTATCGGTAGTTTGAATTTACCCCACAGAATAGCAAATACCTTAAATCAAGGCTCTCTTTCCCCCTCCCCTCCCCTTCCCCAGGGTACACTTTAGTGTTCTTGAAGGGCAGGTAAGGAGAAGTTTAAAGATAGGCAGGAGTGCCGAGAGCTGCAGGGCTGAGCTGCAGTGAGGCCTGAGAATAACTGGACTGTCAGTCTGACTCTAGATGAGCTTTGGATCTTCTTGTACAGCCTGGCTGCAATTGCCTCGTCTCATTGGTTCAATAAATATTTGTTATGTGCCCTCTCCACTCTCCAGCACCCATGAAGACATCTGGCAAATTTCTGGGTATATGAAGGGAAAGATCAGAAGAGATAGATTGCAAGCAGATGGAGAAGGATCTCCAGTTACCCAGAGAAGTGAAGTGACATGGCTGAATTTACACCAGTCATTAATGGCAGAGAGAGAACTAAAACCTGGATCTCCCAACTGTGCCTACCCCCTCTATACCTTCCATCTTATATTTTAAGAGTTAGATCTTCCTGTAAGCCATGGGATGGATCAGGGTAGTCTCTCTCGAAATATACTGTGGGAAATTAATCAGTGTTCATAATGAGATGCATTTGATGGAGAAAAGCCCTAGTGAGCAGGGAGGCCGGATAGGAGACTGCTGAAAGGGGAGCGAGAGGAGTGTTTAGGGAAAGGGGCAACTTTTGCCGATCCTGGAACAGGAGTTTTGTAAGACAGAGGAAAAAGGCTGACACAAGCGGAGTGAGCCTAGGAAAAGATAGTTCAAAAGTGGGCTGGGAACGAAAACAAGGGAAGGGGGAACCAGGTGGGATGATTTTTTTTTTTTCCTAATGCCACGGTTGTGTAGCTCATCAGAAAATTACTTAAGCTCCCTTCTTCAGGGAGAGTTCTCCCTTCTGTAGAGTGGGCTATGGGACATCCTGATCTGACCCTGACAATGCGTGAGAGCTCCTGAATGCTTTCTCTTCCTCTGCCTGATAGTAGCCACTTCTCTCCAGGATGGCTAAGATTTAATCCAACCTCAGAAAGGACCACATCTGCCTCTTATTCAGGGCAAGTAAGTAATTTGGAAATTGGACCACTTGTAATGGTCATTCATGTTCTAGCCACCGCTGTTATCACTGGCTCCTCCTGTAAAAAGGTGGCAGCTGTTCAGGAAGACGATGCCAGGTTTTGAGAAATAATTTCGGTGAAGGCAGACTTTTTTTTTTTAATGTGAGAGCTGTATAATTTTAGTGTAATTATGAGGATATACATTTGGTAAGTAAAAATTAAAAGAAAATCCTAAAAAAAAGGGAAAAATGATACCCAGTAGATTTGTTTTTCTCACGTTCTGCTTTAACAGAAAAATCCAATAGGTATTAATTTGTTTACAGGTGCCTTCCAGTGGGAGGAATTAGAAGACGATATCAGAAAGAAGTTGAAAGATTCGGGGGATGTTTCAAATGTAATTGAGAAAGTTAAATGCATTTTAAAAACACCGGGAAAGGTAAATTTGTTTATTGTAAGTTAGTTTACTTTGACTTTCTCTGAATTATAACTGATGTACTATGACAAATATACTATTGAGTCATGAGTCAATAATATATGTTTTCCTTAAAAATGTTTTTTGCCATTTAGGGGGAGTTCCTGTTGTGGCACCGTGGAAACGAATCAGCCTAGGAGCCATGAGGTTGTGGGTTTGATCCCTGGCCATGCTCAGTGGGTTAAGGATCCGGCGTTGCTGTGAGCTGTGGTATAGGTCACAGACATGGCTTGGATCCTGAGTTGCTGTGGCTGTGGCTGTGGCGTAAGCTAGCAGCTACTGTTGCCATTAGACCCATAGCCTGGGATTCTTCCATATGCTGCCACTTGGGCCCTAAAAAAGATCCCCCCCCAGAAAAGAATATTTTTGCCATTTAAATATTTTAAGCCTAAACATGTGATTTCTTACTATCTCTGATTTTAACTCATGTAAGAACTTAAGTACTTCTGAGTCATGCCTTTTAAAATCTTGACTTGTGAACTTGGTCCTCTGAGACATTCCCCTGGGGGTCTGAGAATATGCAGTTTTATGTCAAGAATGAAGAGCTGTTGTATTTGTCTAGTTACAATGAAGCTTTTTGGAGGAAATGCTTTCTCACTGCCCACAATTTCAGTGCAGACAGTTTTTAGGAGCAAGTCAGTTTCTGTGGATGCCTTTTTCAAGAGCTGCAAGAAATCTGTTTGACTAGGTGGACAGTTAAGGATTTGTTTCTCATCGAGTATAGGTTCAAAATTAAACACTAGGTTCAAAAATTTGTAAAATACATACTTTGTGTTGATTGTAAACTTGTGCACCTTAAAACTCTAGTAACTTGGATTGTGTTGATTCTGTAAGGGCCTTAAAAGTAAATTTCTTGGGAGTTCCTGTCTTGGCGCAGTGGTTAAGAAATCCGACTAGGAACCATGAGGTTGTGGGTTCGATCCCTGGTCTTGCTCAGTGGGTTAAGGATCCGGCATTGCCGCGAGCTGTGGTGTAGGTCCCAGATTCGGCTCGAATCTGGAGTTGTGTGGCTGTGGTGCAGGCCAGCAGCTGCAACTCCAGTTTGACCCCTAGTCAAGGAACTTCCATATGCTCCAGGTGCAGCCCTTAAAAAGCAAAAGGAAAAAAAAAGAAAAATAACACATTGAAGGGGATACACAGAAGCTGTCCAGTTGTACAGGTGTATGACAAGTGGTAACTCTTACAATATTTTTTTGGTTTGTTTTTTTGCCTTTTCTAGGGCCGCACTTGTTTCCCAGGCTAGGGGTTCAATCGGAGCTGTAGCCACCAGCCTATGCCACAGCCACAGCAACGCAGGATCCAAGCCATGTCTGCAACCTACACCACAGCTCATGGCAACGCCAGATCCTTAACCCACTGAATGAGGCCAGGGGTCAAACCCTCAGCCTCATGGTTTCTAGTCAGATTTGTTAACCGCTGCACCATGACGGGAACTCCAGCTCTTACAATCTATTTCAACTAAATAATGC
This sequence comes from Catagonus wagneri, assembly GCA_004024745.2. Lineage (NCBI taxonomy): Eukaryota > Metazoa > Chordata > Mammalia > Artiodactyla > Tayassuidae > Catagonus > Catagonus wagneri. The sequence continues at coordinate 17,489,795 of PVHT020004020.1, forward strand.
TTTTTGTGTGACTGGGTCGCCTTGCTGTACAATAGAAAATTGACAGAACACTGGGAACCAGCTATAATGGAAAAAATAAAAATCATTTAAAATAAAAAAAAATACTTTTGTAGAAATGTGGACATGAACTTGCATTCTATTTTTCAAAAGTTGTCCAGATTAATTTGCTCACGGACCAGAGAAAATATACATCTGTATTCTCTCCAAACTACTGCCCTCCCAATTTCTTTCAAGTTCAAGGTATAGGTGACAAGGACATCTGTTATACAGAGTAATAGTCTTATATAGTCATACCTAAAATGCATCTACGTAGTGTTCATGATATACAAATTCATAACTTTTATGTAAATGGTTAGTATAGAGTTGTTGCCTTTTGTTCTAAACCTGAGCCTTTCCTTGGGTCAGATTTTAAATACAGTCATTCCTTTGAGTACCAAGAATAAAACAAATTCTTCTTGGGGAAAGGAAAGTTGGGGGCTTTATGATTCCATGAAATTGAACTAAATTCCCTCCTTTGCACAGGAGGACAGAGGAATTCGTCTGTGCTTTCTTCCTGTGCTTTCTGGGGTAAAGACCTCTCTCCTTCCTTGAGTATTGAGAGTCAGGAAATGTATATTTAAATTATGAGTCTGCCACTTATTACCTGTGACTTTGAGCAAGTCTTCTCAGGGCTTTCTATAAAATGAAAGATGAGCTGGCTGGTTTCTAAAGCCCCTGCTAGCTCTCAGGTTCTGGTGATGCTTTAGGACTGTTTCCCTCCTTTCTGAATGGCAGTCACCTGATCCTCTCCTCCAGTTCCTTCAATGTGTATTAAGATCTACTGTCTATAGGATTTGAGGGAGCAGGATTAGTGTGGTCCTGTTGGGGTTGTCTGTTTTGCTCATGAGTATCATTCCAGATTGTATGTTCTTCTTCGTTGGAAAGAATGACAGTTTTTTTTTTTTTCCTTCTCACCAAACATCTTAACTTCCACCATGGTATATTAACCCAGAGTGGGGATTAGCTGCCATTTATTCTTATTGCTGAAGTTGTACACTTGATTATTTCTTAGGGATAAACCTTTCTGAATTCCCTGCCTAGCCAAGTGGAGGGTCAGAGTTCTGACCTGGGCTGAGGTTCTGAGAATCAGCAAAAGGACATGGGTGAAGTGTGAGGGAAAGGGGGCTGGCCCTCAGTTTTTGGGGTTGGCACAAAAGAATGTCTGAAGGATCACAATAAGGATAAACAAAGCACCAAATCCTGAGTGGGGAGCAGAAGAAGGCTGGAGACGCCCAGGTCAGACATGTGCTATTCCTGGAGGATGCCAGCTAGGAGCTGGGAGAGGACAGCTAGATGTGGTCATGGGAGAGGTTCTCCAGATAAGAGTTCAAAGCAGCTTTTGGTAGATTCTAGCAGTTCCAACTGTGGGCAGGAAAGATATTTAGGATTAGAAGGTTGTAGGTTGGAGTTCCCGTCGTGACACGGCAGAAACAAATCCGACTAGGAACCATGAGGTTGTGGGTTTGATCCCTGGTCTCGCTCGGTGGGTTAAGGGTCCAGCATTGTTGTGAGCTGTGGTGTAGGTTGCAGACGCAGCTCGGATCCCTTGTTGCTGTGGCTGTGGCGTAAGCTCTGATTCAACCCCTAGCCTGGGAACCTCCATATGCCACGGGTGCAGCCCTAAAAAGCCAAAAAAAAAAAAAAAGGATGGTTGAAGGTTAGCTGAAGATGAAGAGATGAAGTAATCCGTCCCTCCCAGGTGTGTTTTTTGTTGCTTTTTTTTTTTTTAGGGCTGAGCCTATGGAAGTTCCCAGGCTGTGGATTGAACCAGAGCTGCAGCTGCTGTTCTACGCCACAACCACAGCAACTCCGAGCCAAGTCTGTGACCTATACCACAGCTCATGGCAACGCCCGATCTTTAACCCACTGAGCGAGGCCAGGAATTGAACCTGTGTCCTCATGGATGCAAGTCGGTTTCATTATCTGCTGAGCCACGATGGAACTTCTTCCTCAGGTGTTTTAATGTTGATCTGGTAAGTGGTAGGAATGCTGTGATAGGTGAAAAATAAGTATGTTTTCTTAACTACAAATTCAGTTTTTGTGTCTGTATTTTATTGGTGAATAAACAGGCAGGTTGTATATGCAAACATAGATTACTAGGCGTTCACGTGATGTTGGGCTGCTGTTGTCTGCTTCCCAGGTAACAAAGGCTTGTGGGGATTCAGGACCTCACAGCCTCTCAGCTGTATGGTTGCGTTTTCGCATAGCCAGTTCCTTTACTGCTGTGAGTGCTGCACAGTGCAGTGTTGCTCACTGACAGGTAGCAGATGTTCTTCAGGGCTGAGTTTCCATGAAAACTGCGAGCAGAGATGGTAATCATTACTTCTCTAGACATTTGGTGCACTTTTTGAAATTCTCTAGCCAAATTATCAAAGCATGGTATATAATGCTTCTCTTTGTTTTTTTGTATTCTCTTATAGTTTAATTGCCTGAGGAACTGCAAAACCTATCAAGCCAGAAAACCTCTGTGGTTTTATAACACTTCCCTCAAGTTTTTCCTTAATAAGCCGATGCTTGCTGATGTTGTCTTTGAAATACAAGGTATAGTTCAGTTTTTACAAAGTTCATCATTCATTTTTTTTCTTGTTTTCTTACCTAACTTTCTATTTTATCTTTAAGTATTTGGAGGAAAGAAATGACTATTCTCTATGGTAAGATGTAGGTTAACACTGCTCGAATATCTACAAAAATTTTTTTGGTAAATGAAATATCTTAGTAAAATAAAAAAACTGTATTTTCGTTAAAACTTCTTAAAGTATAGTCGACTTCTAATATGCTAATTTCTGTTGTACAGCAAAGTGACTGAATCATACATTCTTTTTTATATTACTTTCCATCATCTCTTTCCAGTCTATCCCAGGAGACTGGATATAGTTCCCAATGCTATACAGTAGGACCTTATTATTTATTCATTCTAAATATAACAGATTGCATCTACTAATTCCAGACTCCCAGTCTATCCCACTCCCTCCCCAATCCCCCTTCACAGCCACAGTTCTCTTCTCTATATCTGTGAATCTGCTTCTGTTTCGTAGGTAGGTTCATTTGTGCCATATTTTAGATTTCACATATAAGTGATATCATATGGTATTTGACTTTTTCTCTTTCTGACTTATTTTGCCCAGTATGATAATCTCTAGTTTCAGCCATGTTGGCATGATTTCATTCTTTTTTATGGCTGAGTAGTAATCCATTGTTATGTGCTATGTCTTCTTACTTTTTTTTTTGCTTTTTAGGGCCACAGCTGCAGGATATGGAAGTTCCCAAGCTAGGGGTCCAATCAGAGCTATAGCTGCCAGCCTAAGCCACAGCAACATGGGATCCAAGCCGTGTCTGCGACCTACGCCACAACTCATGGCAACGCCAGATCCTTATCCCACCGAGTGAGGCCAGGGATCAAACCCACAACCTCATGGATATTAGTTGGATTCATTTATGCTGAGCCACGATGGGAACTCCCTGGGCTACATCTTCTTTGTGCATTCATCTGTCAATGGACATTTAGGTTATTTTCATACATTGGTTATTGTAGATAGTGCTGCAGTTAACATAGGGGTGCATGTATCTTTTTTGTCCAGATATATACCCAGGAGTGAGAATGCTGGATCTTATGTTGCTTATATTTTTAGTTTTCTAAGGAACCTCCATACTATTTTTCCATAGTTGTACCGATTTACATTCCTACCAGCAGTATAGGAGGGTTCCCTTTTCTCCACACCTTCTCCGGCCTTTGTTATTCGTAGATTTATTAATCATGGCTGTTCTGATCTGTGTGATCATACAGATCATTGTAGTTTTGATTTGCGTTTTTTGTAATAATTAGTGATGTTCGGCATCTTTTCTTTTGCCTACTAGCCATTTGTATATCTTCTTTGGAGAAATGTCTGTTTAGGTCTTCTTCCCGTTTTTCGATTGGGTTGTTCATGTTTTGTTAAGTGTGTGAGTTGTTTGTATATTTTGGAGATTAAGCCCTTGTCAGTTGAATCCTTTGCAACTGTTTTCTCCCATCCTGTAGCAACTATTTTCTCCCATTCTGTAGGTTATCTTTTTTGTTTGTTTCCTTTGTTGTGCAAAACCTTATGAGTTTGATTAAGTCTCATTTGTTTTTGTTTTTATTTCTATTGCTTTGGGAGACTGAGCTAATAAAACACTCGGTGTGTTTTATGTCAGAAAATGTTTTGCCTATGTTCTCTTCTAGGAGTAAGAAATTTATATTTTCCTAAGTTTGTTTTTTTCCTTACTCAGTGCTTCATTAACTTTTAGGGACCAGCAAGGGATTAGAGTGATATTACATTGTGTGTGTGTGTGTGTGTGTGTGTGTGTGTGTATATGTGTGTGTGTATATATATATATATACGTATATATGTACATTTATATGTATAAATATATTTAATATAATTATATATTTGACGTATTTGTATTTAACATATTTATGCTTATTTTTATATATTTATAAATATGTTTTATAAATATCAAATATACATTCTATATTTTTGTTTGTATATTTCTTTAAGATCCTAGCTTTTGAATCATCTGAAACCAGTCCTCTTAACATTATATTACCCCTTGTTTGTTTTTTCAACTCGCTTCCTTTTTAACTGAGCAAAAGGAACCACTCTGGTTGAGGGTCATGCCTGGCTGACATCCGTAGATATTGCTGTATTTACTCTTCACAGGACTCTGACACTTATCACCAGAGCAACTGAGAGGTGCTTTTTATCTCTGGAAGAAAGTAATGCTACATAATTTTAACAACGAGCTGTTTTATTGCCCATTATTGAATATTCACTTGAAAAATTTTTGAAACTTTAGTAGATTGAAAACAATCTTAAGAATGAATTGTGAAATACTTTCAGTTATGCAAGAAGTCTAAAAGGGGTTGTTGCCAATGAATTAAGTATAACTTCAGGTGGGCTATTACTAAAAGGAAGGTTTAATTTTATGGCATAAATGTATGGCAGCTAACAGTCGTTTACTTTTTGAAAACTTTCCCCAAAAAGATTCATTTTACTTTTAACTTTGGTCACTTGCCAAGACTAACAGTAAATTGGAAACTTTCCAAAGTGCTTTTGGATAAGCTACTCTGAGCAGCTGCAATGCGAGTGTAGGCCATTGAGAATGGGACAGTAAGTGACCTTGAAATTATATAAAATATGATTTGGGGAAAAAAGCTAACAGGAGACTAAATTTGCTTATAATTTGCATAGTAGGCACTGACATCAAACATTATGTTAGTGTAACCTACTAAAAAGATTTTCAAAGGGGATATGCAGTGCACAAAATTATATGCTACATTAAGGAGTTCCCATCATGGCTCAGTGGTTAACGAATCCGACTAGTAACCATGAGGTTGCGGGTTAGATCCCTGACCTGCTCAGTGGGTTAAGGATCTGGCGTTGCCATGAGCTGTGGTGTAGGTTGCAGACGCGGCTCGGAGCCCTAGATCCTGTTAGACCCGTAGCCTGGGAACCTCTATATGCCACGGGTGCGGCCCTAGATAAGGCAAAAAAGACAAAAAAAAAAAGGTGTATGTTACATTAAGAGAAAAGAAATAAGCAGTCATGTGGGGAATCCTTTCTCATATCTTCCATGATTCCACCTACCAACCCTTTGCGGGCACCATCTCACACCCCCCCCCCCACCTTTGCAGAGGCTGGATCTGCAGGGGCTCCTTGTAATGTCCATGTTGGTGCTGCATAGCAGCTGCTCTGGTGCTCAGCTCAATAATCTAAGCTTCCAAGGGTGGGAGTCCCCATCATGGTGCAGTGGAAACGAATCTGACTAGGAACCATGAGGTTGCGGGTTTGATCCCTGGCATTGCTCAGTGGGTTAAGGATCCGGTGTTGCTGTGAGCTGTAATGTAGGATGCAGACGCGGCTTGGATCTGGTGTTGCTGTGGCTGTGGTGTAGGCTGGCGGCTACAGCTTC
>PVHT020004020.1:17495861-17547306 GCA_004024745.2 Catagonus wagneri
GATTTGGCTGTGTTAATTTACATTTCTGGTCTTTTGTTTTCCTCATCTATAAAGTGGGGATGCCAGTTTCTATCTGGGAGAGTGGTAAGCAGTCATGAGGATGGAGATTGTGCACTTAAAGGGGTGTAGTGAGGCCTGTTGGACAGCCTCTAATACTCTCCCACTATGCTGGCGGCCAACGCTGGTGGATGGCTGCACTTTTTCATCCTGGACCCAAGGTTGCAGCACATCTTTAAAAAAATGTTTCCAAGAGTTTCTGTCGTGGCTCAGCAGAAACCAATCTGACTAGCATCCATAAGGATTCAGGCTCGATCCCTGGCCTCACTTTTTGGGTTAAGGATGGGACGTTGCTGTGAGCTGTGGTGTATGTAGGTAGCAGATGTGGCTAGATCCAGCATTGCTGTGGCTGTGGCGTAGGCTGGCAGCTATAGCTCCAATTCGACCCCTAGCCTGGGAACCTCCATATGCCACAGGATGTGTCCCTAAAGAGACCAAAAAAAAAAAAAAATATGTTTCCGGTATCACCGACAACTGACTAAAGTTGACATGGGATATAAAACCTAGTTACCACCCATGAGATAGTCGTCAAATATACAGATACACAAATTTATATGTATATGTACTGCCCCCAGGCTGTTTGAGTTTCTATCTTTGTCCATTAAGTAATTTTTAGAAAATAGCAGTTCTAAAAATAGTCATGGTAACCTTTTGGATCTGATGTAGAAAGATATGTTTCCTTTTGATATTTGAATTTGTGCCTTGTGAAAAATGCTTTTACAGAGTTACATTCAATCTTGTTTACTTAGTACATATTCTAAATCTCTCTTGAGCAAGGCAAGTTTCCTATTTTCAGAATAAAACAAAAAATGATTTAAACATACTGTTTTAAAAATTTTTTAATTTTTTTGCTTTTTAGGGCCACACCCGTGGCATGTGGAGGTTCCCAGGCTAGGGGTCTAATCTGAGCTACAGCTGCCAGCCTATGCCATAGCCACAAGCAACACCAAATCCAAGTTGCATCTGTGACCCGCACCACAGCTCAACGGCAACGCTGTATCCTTAACCCACTGAGCGAGGCCAGGGATCAGATCTGCAACCTTCATGGTTCCTAGTCAGATTTGTTTCCACTGTGCCACCACGGGAACTCCATAAACATTTCATTTTTGAAACTTGGCAAATAGTACAAAGAAGGTATGACAAATGCAATATTTTATTTTAATGTATAATAAAAACAAAAATCTTTGATAATCAGTGCAAAGTTACTAGAAGACATGGGCTTTTAAATTTTGTTTCACTCTTAAAACTCTTTCCTTAAAAAAATTCTTTTAAAAATATAACAGCAATTAGATACTGCAAAGAAGAGTTACTTTCAGCCTTGACATTTTCAAAGGACATGTTTATCTTTTAACTAGAAAATTGATGTTTTTTCCCCCAATAATTCTTCAGCTCTATCCTACTGCTGTTGAGTAAATAATCACTGCATTATTTTTTTTTCCTTCCTTCCTTCCTTCCTTCCTTCCTTCCTTCCTTCCTTCCTTCCTTCCTTCCTTCCTTCCTTCCTTCCTTCCTTCCTTCCTTCCTTCCTTCCGTCTTTTTAGAGCCACACCTGCAACATGTGGAAGTTCCCAGGCTAGGGGTCGAATTGGAGCTGCAGTTGTAGGCCTACAGCATAGCCATAGCAACGCAGGATCCGAGCCGCATCTGCGACCTACACCACAGCTCGTGGCAACGCTGGATCCTTAACCCACCGAGCAGTGCCAGGGATCAAGCTCACATCTTCACTGGTATTAGCTGGGTTTGTTAACTGCTGAGCCATCATGGGAACTCCTATTCACCACGTTTTATGCAGCCCTTATACATTTATGCAGTTTGTATTCAATGTTTTGCTGAGGTGTTGTATTACTGTTTCACAATGGACCAATTGAGAATACCAAAATAGGAAACTCCAGAAAAGGATATTTTCTTGATTGGAAGTGCGGTATTTTTTCAAACTAAATCCAGGCTTTCCAGTTGTCAAGCTAAATGGGTTTTGAAAATGCTTTAAGGTACTGAGTATTTTGGTGCTAGTTTGGTAACTCTGTTGTAACCACATTATCAATGGAAAATTTCTGTTAATATTTCAAGGTTACCTGTCAGATTTCTTTCCCATCTACTACTGTCCTTTAAGTATTTGTGGCCAATCCTAAATTCCTGTGCTCAGCTCAAGTGATGAGTTATCTAGTTTAAGCCATACTTCTTACCTTTCTTTTTTCATGGTTCCCTGTTTCAGATTTTAAAACCTTAAAGTTGCAAGTCAAATTGCATTATCTGTTTTAATTCTTTGTTTTCTGCCACATATAAATATATCCATGCTTATGGAAACTGACCATCCCCCAGGGAATGGACACTGTAATACTGAGGGCAAGTGACCTTAAGGCAAAGAGACAGAGAGGGAGGGGAGGAGGGCCCCGAGGGGAGGTTGCCTGCCAGTAGATGGGAGGAGGGAGGAGGACCCCTGGGGCTTCTCCCTAAGCCTGTGGGAGGTGCGCCTGTGCAGACAACAGTGCCAAGCAGTGAGTTTACAGCTGGCACTCTCAGGCAATGCTTGTGGATCCTGAGGGATTACTGGCTTTGGAGAAAGTCGCTGGGCTTACATGGAACTTTTCTCTTCTTTGGTGAGCTAGAAGATGTTTTGTTTGGATTTAAAGAAGATGAAGAACCCCATGATTGTAAATATTTTAGAAAAGAATATATAGAAATATGAGATTTGGGGGTGGGGGAGAGCTGCATGGGTGCTGCATGGGTGGGCAGAGCTGAGTGGTCTGGCTTCTAGAACTACTTTCTAGAATGGGACAGTTTTTTTGTTTTTGTTTTTTTGTCTTTTTAGGGCTGTACCCACAGCATATGGAGTTTCCCAGGCCAGGGGTCGAACTTGACCTGTAGCTGCCCACCTACACCACAGCCCCAACAGTGCTGGATCTGAGCCGCGTCTGCAACCTACACCACAGCTCACAGCAACACTGGATACTTAACCCCATGAGCAAGGCCAGGGATCGAACCTGCATCCTCATAGGTGCTAGTCAGATTCATTTCCACTGCTGAGCCATGACAGGAACTCCTGGAACGGGACAGTTTTATCACCTAAATGGGCTGTTGTGTCCTCCAGCAGACTAAAAGCTTAGCTGATGCAAACCAAGCCAGCTCAGTCTTTCTTTTCTCATCTTTGTACCTCCAATACCAGATGTGGTGACTGGCATGTGATGGGTGCTTGATGATGATCTATTGACCTGATCTAGACTGAATTGAAGGCTGGCTGTGGGTTTGTGGTTTCCTAAGGTAATGAGTGTGGTGAGAACTGCTTCTCTACCTGTGAAGCCCAGGCCACGTGTTTCCCCAGTGCAGTGAGTTTAATGAGTTTCAGTGAAGGCTAGAGGCTGAGAGGCCTTTAAAATTTCCCACAAGCAGGCATTGTTCATATAGGAAAGAGAGGGTCAGGCTTGCAGTTCCCATTGTGGAGCAGTGGAAATGAATCCGTTTCATATCCAAGAGGACGCAGGTTCCATCCATGACCTTGCTCAGTGGGTCGGGGAATCTGGTGTTGCCATGAAATGTGGTTTAGGTCGCAGATGTGGCTCGGATCCCGCAATGCCGTGGCTGTGGTGTAGGCCAGTAGCTGTAGCTCCGATTCGATTCGACACCTAGCCTGGGAACGTCCATATGCCGCAGGTGAGGCCCTAAAAAGCAAAAAAAAAAAAAAAAAAAAAAAAGAGGGTCCCTGTGGAGGTAGCGTGATAAGGAAAAAGCAGGGGATGAGGCCATCCCCTTCCAGGAGTTCCCCTTGTGAAAAGAGGTTTTCTTGCTGTTTCTGCTGTGATCTATGGGCTGCTTAGACTGAGGGTAGTTTGCTCTGCTTCTGTTAAGGGGAAGCTTGGCTAGGGCTGTACTGTGAGTTTGGCTAAGAGGAGCAATGGCTGTGTTTCCTTGGGAGGCACTTGGAGGGCTTGGGGGGTGGTATTTCAAGCCAGTTGGAAAAAATAGATGTTTAATAATAAAAACATGAAACAGAATGCTTCATTCCAGCGTTTCTATATTCAGGAAATAAGAACTGAGTAACAAATAATTGGCCAATTTGTGAATTATTGGTTTCAAAGTCATCTTTTGAACTCTCTTAATTTTTTAATTTATTTGAACACTACAGAGTCTCTGAATTAATGCTGGCTATCACGCCCACATCTGGTTTCTGAATATCAGCTTAGCTGTGCTTAATGCAGTACCATTCTAATTAGAGGGAAAATTGCTAGAATAACAACTGTGCAAGTTTATCTCACTTAGCTTTGTTTCCCTTTTGAACCTTACAGGTACGACGGTGCCAGCCCACAGGGCCATCCTGGTGGCCCGTTGTGAAGTGATGGCAGCCATGTTTAATGGGAATTACATGGAAGCAAAGAGTGTTCTGATTCCAGTTTATGGTGTTTCCAAAGAGACTTTCTTGTCTTTCTTAGAATACCTGTACACAGACTCCTGTTGCCCAGGTCAGCCGTTAGAAATGTTGTATAGTATCTCACAATTCTTTCTTTCCTGATAACCCATTTTGAGAAATTGCTGTCTTTGAAATCTATTTTCTTCTTCTTTTTCTTTTTTTTTTGTCTTTTTTATCTTGAGCTGCACCCGCGGCATATGGAGGTTACCAGGCTAGGGGTCTAACAGGAGCTGTAGCCGCCGGCCTTCGCCACAGCCACAGCAACGCAGGATCCGAGCCGCATCTGCAACCTACACCACAGCTCACGGCAACACCGGATCCTTAACTCACTGAGCAAGGCCAGGGATCGAACCCTCAACCTCATAGTTCCTAGTCGGATTCGTTAACCACTGAGCCATGACGGGAACTCCTATGAAATCTATTTTCATTTAAGGTTTTTGAGAATTGGCATCAGGGATTGTGCTAATAATAATAAGCAGATGGAGGGTGATGTTGGGGCAACAGTGAGTTTTCAGTCAGTTAAGTGAAAGAGCAGTGACTGGGTAACTCTTATGGGCTCTCAGACTCTGGGCTAAGTTCATGTGTTCCAGCCAGCACCAATAGCATGGTGCTCACTGTAAGCACCCTGGAATGGAGGTGTCCTGTGGTACCCAGTGTCTGCTCCAGTTCTACAGACTGGAGCAGAGAGCTCCTTGGGACACTATCCCTTTCATGAGCAAAGGGTTGGGCATCTGCTTTTATGGCTCTGACTTCTAAATGAGGCACTTTTAAGGTATTTCAATTTTATTTTATTTTATTTTTTATTTTATTTATTTTATGTTATTTGCTTTTTAGGGCTGCACCTGTGGCATATGGAAGTTCCCAGGCTAGGGGTTGAATCGGAGCTGCAGCTGCTGGACTACGCCACAGCCACAGCAACATGGGATCTGAGCCGCATCTGCTACCTACCGGATCCTTAACCCACTGAGCGAGGCCAGGGATCGAACCCACATGCTCATGGATACTAGTCGGGTTTGTAACCTGCTGAGCCACAAGGGGAACTTCCAGGTAATTTCAGTATTCTGAGACCTTTGATCATCTCTCTGGCCCAAAGAATGTGGGGTTTTTTAAGACCTTTTTTCTGACTTCTAGAGTCAGACTCTCCTAAAGCTGACTTATCCAAAACTTTTCCTGAACGGTTTAGAATACCCAGTGGACGGTAGGATTCATTCCCGTGTTCACTGACTATCGAGTAGAAACTGCACATGGCAGCTAAGGTGGGAACAGGTTTTGCAGGTTTCCTGCAGCCAAAGGCACTTGGGACAAACTGCAGAATCCTTTCATGAGACCTGGAATCTTGGATGCGGGAACGCAGCCCTTTTAGTCAGTCTTGATCCTTTGGCCACCAGGTGGCTCCCACCACAAACACAACTGGAATAAGCCCTGTCTAGGAGCCTGAGACCTTGATTGTACAACCTGGCCAGACACCCTGGCAAATATAAAAAGAAAGCACGCATTTCAGACCATGCCTCTCTTCAGGTTTACTGCTTTAATTTTAGATTTTAAAGACTTCCAGTGTTTGTTCTTAAAATCTCCTAAGTTTTAAACAAGTCCTGAACCCTCTAGTGAAAATTTTAAGATGTTCCAAATCAGAAAATTTTTCTTTTATTTATTTTATTTTATTTATTTTATTTTTTTTTCTTTTCTAGGGTCACACGCATGGCATATGGAGGTTCCCAGGCTAGGGAGTCGTACAGGAGCTGTAGCCGCTGGCAGATGCTACAGCCACAGCAACACCAGATCCGAGCCTCATCTGCGATCTACACCACAGCTCGCGGCAACACCGGATCCTTAACCCCTGAGCGATGCCAGGGATCGAGCCCGCAACCTCATGGTTCCTAGTTGGATTCATTAACCCCTGAGCCACTAAGGGAACGCCAGAAAATTCTTCTTTTAATTGAATTAATTCTGGTCTTACATCCACCTGTAGAGTATTTTGCAGCCTGTTACAGTTGTTCCTTTCAGTGTTAAAGACTGGTTTATCATTTCTGCTTAATGAAAGCATTGATTCTCATCAGAATAGGTGTTATTATGTATTTGATTATTTCAGTATTGGCAAATTTATATATTAAGTGGAAAAATTTGACCAGATTTGAAATCATAAGGAAATTTGGTTTCTCAATAATCCTCTCACTAGAGTAATTGAAGCTTTGCATTTTAAGGTTCATCTTGCTAATGAGAACATACTCGGAAAAGCAATAATAACTATAAGACAAAACACTTTAAAAATTAGTAAGTGGTGGACTTATAGGGGGACGAGTTAAAATGAATAATCAAAAAGTTAAGCTGGATACTAGAATATTTGCATTGGGAAAATTGGAGAAAGAGAAGTAATCTATTCATTATGATATCATTCATGCCATTCTTGGTTCCTAACTACAAAAGGATGTAAGGAATCTAAAGAGGGACCAGGAAGAATTACATGAAAATATCTGACTTATGGAAAAGTGTTAAACAGTCAAAGAAACCTAGGTGACTGCCAGGGTTGAGGGAAAGGGGAAATGAGGAGTTATTGCATAAAGAGTACAGAGTTTCACTAGGGAAGAAGAAAGTTTTGGAGAAGACAGTGGTGATGGTTACACAACAATATGAATGTACTAATGCCACTGGATTTTACCCTTTAAAATGACTCTTGATAAACTTTGTTTATTTTACCATAATAAAAACAAACAAGCCTGGGGACTAAAGCCAGAAGAGGAAGAATGGCAAGAATTTAGTATAATTTGGAGTTCCCGTCGTGGCTCAGTAATTAACGAACCCAGTTAGCATTCATGAGGTTGTGAGTTCAATCCCTGGCCTCGCTCAGTGGGTTAAGGATCTGGCATTGCTGTGAGCTGTGGTGTAGGTCACAGATGCGGCTCAGATCTGGCGTTGCTGTGGCTGTGGTGTAGGCCAGCAGCTCTAGCTCCCATTGGACCCCTAGCCTGGGAACCTCCATATGCCATGGGTGTGGCCCTAAAAAAAAAAAAAAAAAAGAATTTAGAATAGTTAGCAGAAAGAAATACCCAGTATCTCTAGAGTGGATTATTAAGGGCAGTTATATAATCTCTGCCTCTGGAGAATTAAAAACAACAGCAGTAACCATAGATTAACTTCTGAGCGTGAAGGCTAGAATGAATTTATTTTAAAATGGAATAATAATGTAGAGTGCTGACTTAGTCCTTCAAGGCCTTTTCTAGGCATTCTATTCTACATTGGATCATGGAGTCAGCAATTTTGTTTGTTTTTTGCTGTTATTTTGTTTTTAGATGGTAAAAGAAATGGTTTTATTGTCCATTTTCTTTTATTTCTTTTCTTGCATCAGCTGGCATTTTCCAGGCAATGTGTCTCCTGATCTGTGCAGAGATGTACCAAGTATCCAGACTGCAGCACATCTGTGAGCTGTTCATCATTACACAACTGCAAAGCATGCCAAGCAGAGAACTGGCATCTATGAACCTCGATATAGTTGACCTGCTCAAAAAAGCCAAGGTAACTGGCCCTATGTATCTGGTTGTTGGATTAAAAAAGAAAAATTACATTACTCTAAAATTTTTTCTGTTTATTAAGAGTTATATTAGTGCTTGTATTAGTTTAGAAATTTGACTAAATGAGGTAAATGTGCCCTCACAGCAATTTCTGCTGCTAGATAATTTTGAAGCATAAGGTTTGGGGGCCATCTCCTTTCTAAGGAGGTACGACTTACCAATATGGAATTTTTTCAACTGAATGGTAGCCCTTCTTAGAGTCAGCTGAGTATGGTGCTGTATTGTTCCATATAGGCATTATAGGAAATAGAATTTACATTGAATTTCCCTCAGTTGTTAACCTCTTAGGGTTCCTGAAAGGAGAATGACAAGATTAGTCCCTACATACTGATAGAGATGGTTAGGCTGAACTCATTTATTTGTTCATTCATACACTCATTTTGTGAATATGTTTTGAAGTTCTTCTGGTTGGTTTTAGGAAGTATTGGTATATTTCATCAGTTCTTTCAAACACCTTTTGTTGAAATGTCGCCTTGTATGAGAAATTAGTCTATATTCCATTGCCTGCCCTAAGCCAGTTCTAGGGCTTTGCAGGGTTAAGCTGAACCCTCTAAGTCTTTTTCATAGGAATATGCTTGATCCACCATTACATCAGGGTTTTGTAAAATATTATCTGGCATACAACATATTGGCTGTTTCTATAAGCTCTCACATCCAGAATAGGAAGATATGACAAATTTGCCTTCATCCACATTGCTGAAATAGAGCCACATAATGGGGCAAAGGACAGACTCTGACAGCTAAAAGCTTGCCTCCAGGCTGAGATGAATTCATTAATCAGTATATCTCCTTCTGAGCATGGAAGGGAATTTATTTAAAGCATCCAGGTCTTTTATTGTGTCCTATTTTGGAGTTTATTTCTCTCATAATCAAGTCTACAGATCCTGTGTATTTAATATTAGGGAAAAAGCAAATTTAAAAAATTTGCTTAACCTTGATCTCTCTTTGTAATAAATTTACATTAAGTTTGGGATTAGTAACTTTCCTCTAGATTTAGTTTAAAAAATCTTTTTTATTTTTTCTAACGTTTTCACAACCTCAGTTCATTTTTTTTTTTTTTTTGGTCTTTTTGCCTTTACCTAGAGCCGCACCCTCAGCATATGGAGGTTCCTAGGCTAGGGGTCTAACAGGAGCTGTAGCTGCCAGCCTTCACCACAGCCACAGCAACGCGGGATCCGAGCCGCGTCTGCAACCTACACCACAGCTCACGGCAACGCTGAATCCTTAACCCACTGAGCAAGGCCAGGGATCGAACCTGCAACCTCATGGTTCTTAGTCGGATTCGTTAACCACTGAGCCACGATGGGAACTCTCAGTTCATTTTTTGATATATCATTTTCATACCTTCTAACAAGTCTGTCATACTTTTAAAAAAATGAGCACAAGTTTCTCTTTCCTTATCCTATCCTTTTAAATATCTCACGCCTAAGAGAATTCCCTTCATGGTTGCATTGATTTCTTGAACTGCCCCCCCCAATGCATACATACACAGCCACCACACCCACACCATTCCTTATCAGCATCATTTATGACTGTATTGTCAGAAATTCTTCCTGACTTGTTTTCCCTGAATCTGTGTGATTATCCTTATTTTTTCCTATGAATTTTATAAGTCTAAGATACTACCTCTTCTTGAATTTTACCATTAGTATCTGAAAACTTCTGTTTGCTAAGATTCACCCTGCATTTACCAGTTTTCCTCTAGTCTATTCCTGGTGGTCCCTATTTGCGAATTATGAATCACAGAAACAGGATAGTTTTATCCCCAGTTCTCTTTGAAGCTCCTAGGTTGACGTTCCCCTTCACCAGCAAGTTCATCTGTTTGTCGGACTTTAGTCAACCTTTCCCTCATTGCTTCTCTGACATCTCGGAGGTGAAATTATCTTCTGGCAGAATTAGACTTCCAGTAGCCCTCTGGATAACTAGAGTTTCCAATCCCTCCATCATCTCTGCCAGCTCTGCTTGAGTATCAGGAAAGCATCGTTGATACCTTTGATACAGATAAGTAGTTGAGGTATTCTCTCACTTCTGCTGGAACTTTCCCTAACTTCTCTCAATTCTTTACTGTGAGTCTATCTTCAGGTTCATAAATTCCCATCAAGTTGGAGTCGTAGCATAAACAGAGGCTTTTTCCCCTTAAATGGATCAGTTCCTTACTCCCCTTTAAACCTTATCTTGGTGGTAAACTTTGGTGATGCCTGTGAAGTCCTGTTTACTCTCATATTAAAGTTTTAAATTCGGGAGTTCCCTTCGTGGCTCAGTGGTTAACGAATCCGACTAAGAACCATGAGGTTGCGGGTTCGATCCCTGGCCTTGCTCAGTGGGTTAAGGATCCGGCGTTGCCGTGAGCTGTGGTGAAGGTTGCAGACGCGGCTCGGATCCCGCGTTGCTGTGGCTGTGGCATAGGCCGGCGGCTACAGCTCCTGTTAGACCCCTAGCCTGGGAACCTCCATATGCCGCGGGTGCGGCTCTACATAAAGACAAAAAAACAAAGAAATTTTAAATTCGACTTCTTACTTATAATCTGTGCATTAACACTTGGCTGCTTCAGGCCCCAAATTTGGTTTTCACCTTTTCCTTGTGAGTTTTGGGGTACTTTCTCCACCATTAATATTCTTCACAGGGCTGTTAGATGCTACAGCGTTTGGTTTAAAGCTTTTTTTTTTAATGTCTTTTTAAATTCTTTTGTTTATTTCAGCTTAAACCATTTTCTCAGGTCAGTACATATTCTTCCAAAAATGTGATTTTTCCAATGAAATGCATTCCATCTCTTGCCAAGAGCCCACAGTTTTGAAATATTAAGTCTTGTTCAAAAATAAAATTCTGCATTTGAACCACATTTTTGTAGCCAGCTATTCATTTCTGTGATCTCCCTCCTCTTTCAAAGTTATAGCCCTTAGGCAGTGTTCTGAACATCTTTTGGTAGGTTTTCTCCTCTGAGTTAACCATCTAGTTCCTCTGCTGGCTTCTGTTAAAAATAGCTATGTATTCTTGCTCTATTCCCTTGAGATCACTCACATTTATCTTCTAAAAAGTAAAATGAAAAAAGATTGTTAAAATGTGATGTTCTGTTAGATGAACTATAAAGTCTCTTACAGTTCAAAATTTGTGATTTTTATAATGCAAATCAGAGAGACCTGTGAAATTTACATGTTAAAATATTTCCACAGTATAAGTTTTTTAAAAGAACAGTACTTGGAGTTTCCGTTGTGGCTCAGTGGTTAACGAATCCGACTAGGAACCACGAGGTTGCGGGTTTGATCCCTGGCCTTGCTCAGTGGGTTAAGGATTCGGCATTGCCGTGAGCTGTGGTGTAGGTTGCAGACATGTCTCGGATCTGTCGTTGCTGTGACTGCAACAGCTCCGATTAGACTCCTAGCCTGGGAACCTCCATATGTCTAAAAAGACAAAAAAAAAAAAAAAAAAAAAGAACAATACTTAAGTTTTACAAATCTTTCTTCAATTTAGATTTATTTATTTGCCTCTATGATATTTTTAAGTGTCCTTAAAACAGCTGTATTTAGGAATTCCAGTTGTGGCTCAACAGGTTAAGAACCTGACTAGTATCCATGTGGATGTGTGTTCGATTGATCCCTGGCCCTTTTCAATGGGTTAAGGATCCAGGGTTGCTCCAAGTTGCATAGGTTATGGATGCAGCTCAGATCTGGCATTACTGTGGCTCTGGTATAGGCCAGCAGCTGCAGCTCCAGTTCGACCCCTAGCCTGGGAATTTCAGCATGCTGTGGATGTGGCCCTTAAAAAGGCGCGCAAACACACACACACACACGAAAAAAAAAAGAGCTGTATTTAGCCTAAAGGTGCAAATGCCTAAATGCACATCAACAGATGAATGAATAAACCGAATGTGGTATATACGTACAATGGAAGATTACTCAGCCTTTAAAAAGAAATGAAATTTTAATGCATGCTGCAACGTGGATGAACCTTGAGGATGTTATGCTGAGTAAAATAAACAAGACAAAAAGAACAAATGTTGTATAATTTAACTTATGTAAGGTAACCGGAATAATCAAGTTCATAGAGAGAAAATAAAGTAGTGGTTACCAGAGACTGAAGTTAGGAAGAAAGGGGGCTTTTGTTTAATGAGTATAGAGTTTGGGGGATGATAGGAAAGTTCTGGGAATATATAGTGGTTGATGGTGGCACAGTAATGTGAATTACTTAATGCCACTGAGCTATACACTTAGAGATGGTTAAAATGATAAGTTTTATGTTATGGATCTTGTGCCATAGCAATAATAAAGAGAACTATACTCGTGTTCCAAGGTTGCCTGCCAGCAAATTACTGTAATCTGAATTAAGTGGTTAGGTGGATTAGTGAATGTCACTGGGCTGGCACCAAGGTCATGATGTCATGGCCAAGTTTCTGAGTTTCCTTTCCATTAGCTCTTGGAACTCAGGGTGATAAACATGCTGGAAACCTCGCTCAGTGCGACAGTACATTCCGGTTAAAAGCGACTGTTCAGGCATAACCTTCTCATGGAGAGATTTACACATTGAAACCCACACCCTTTGGTTGATGATATTCCCTTCTCAAAATGTTCTTTGGTTTCCTCTATAGGTGAACTTGTTGAGATATGGCCAAGTGTATACCTTTGCTAACCCTAATCTTCTCTCTGCCACACAGATAGAAGTGCACTTAGAGAAGGCCATGACCTTAGATTAAAAGCTTAAATGAAATCCTCAAGAACCTCCAATAGTCTGTTACTCACAGATGCAGCCGTGCGTCTGCTTGAAGACGTTCAGCCACTCTGGTGGCCATAGCTTGTTCTTCATTTGATTTGGTTTCTTTATTGATGTGATCTTATGATTATTTATTAATCATGTTCCCTTTTCCTTTCTGTGCTCAGATCAGGCTAAAGGCTGTAATATATACAGACATATTAAACAAGGACTTGGGCCCTCTGTGAGTTTCCCTAGACCATTCTCTCCATCTAATCATCATTTCTTGGTGGTTATGTACAATATTGTTTTACTTTCCTTTTTTCTTGCAGTTTCACCATTCTGATTGCCTCTCGACCTGGCTACTTCATTTCATAGCCACTAACTACCTCATCTTCAGTCAAAAGCCTGAATTTCAGGATCTTTCAGGTAGATTGCTAATAACTGTTTTGAAAAGAAAACTTTATTTTCTCCATTCTTAGATTTGAGAGATGATTTGTAAGGATCGGTAGTTTTAAAAAGTAAAAAAAAAAAAAAAAGTCAGTGTAATATATTCCTTTAAGTATGCAGCATGGTAGTTGAGGATACTTTAACTTATATAATAACCTATGTTAGACAAGAAATTTTCTAATGATTGTTTACAGCTCCCATCCATTTTTAAGTACTTTTTAAAATCTTTCTGAAGTAGAGAGGTAAAGTGACCTCAGATGGTGGCATTGGTTGTGATAAATGGAATTTGGTTTTAACCACCTAAGTCAGAAACAAAATTTAAATAGTACAGCTTTCTAAATTTTTTTTCTTGTAAAGGAAAAAATATCCCTTATAGTTCTGTTTTACTGATATCTCCTGTCTATATGGGAGTCTATTACATTACTTGGCAATATTGATTTTTTTATTGATCAAAGATTGCTGCAAAGTTTACTGCACAGAGAGTATACTTAATGTGATTTTCTAAAGATAAATTAGAAAGATGAAAAGCAATCAAAAGGGTAAGTTTCTACGTACTGTATAAGATGAAAGAAAATGAAAGTAAAATAGTCATCAGAGTAGACAGTCAATTTAGATAAGAGGATTGCTTGTGTTACTGCCTAGAATAGACTTAATAATCATGTTAAAAGGAGAAGGAAATTAACCGTCTCCTAGTCAAGTAGTTTCAAACTCTAAAAGGCAAAACCAGAGTTCCTGTCATGGTGCAGCGGAAATGAATCCAACTAAGAACCATGAGGTTGTGAGTTCGATCCCTGGCCTCGCTCAGTGGGTTAACGGTCCGGCATTGCCTACACCTAAGCTGTGGTGTAGGTCGCAGACGTTGTTGCGGCTGTGGCATAGGCCAGCAGCTGTAGTTCTGATTAGACCCCTAGCCTGGAGACTCTCCATATGCCACGGGTGCGGCCAAAAAAAGACAAAAGACAAAAATAATTATAATAATAAAAGGTGAAACCTAGGAGATTCCAGGATGTCTTGTGAGGTGGGGGTAGAGAGTGAAGTGGGTGCAGGAAGGAGAGGCTGGTGTTTGCAGTTCCTGAACTCCTCCCCCCAACCTTCATCCAGAATAGTTCCACTTGTATCTGCTTAAATCTTAGAATTTTAGGAGTTCCCGTCGTGGCTCAGTAGTTAACGAATCTGACTAGGAACCATGAGGTTGCGGGTTCGATCCCTGGCCTTGCTCAGTGGGTTAAGGATCCGGCATTGCCGTGAGCTGTGGTGTAGGCTGCAGACGCGGCTCAGATCCCACGTTGCTGTGGCTGTGGCGAAGGCCGGCAGCTACAGCTCCTGTTAGACCCCTAGCCTGGGAACCTCCATATGCCACAGGTGCGGCCCTAGATAAGGCAAAAAGACAAAAAAAAAAAGCTTAAAATTTTGCTTGTTAAAGAGAACCTGCTGCTAAAAGATGTGAACATCTCTGGTTTCATTCAGCTACTTGTTACACAGTTAAGAAACCAAGAAACCCATAGTCAGTTTTTGGCAGACGTATTGGCAGAGTCAATTCATCGTATGCCTATTGGGAGCCTCTCTACATAGAATTTAACTATCGGTGCAGAAGAGTCATTCTAAGAAAATAAATCAACACAGAATAATAGATATGTAATAACCGTTTACTTTGTGCAGGAAACAAAGTCCATTCGTAAGCATAATGTATACTTCCATTGGGTGTTAACAGGGGCATTCTTACATAGTTATTCTTTAAGGAATCAATTAAATATGAAATAAATGAACGTTTCGGGAGTTCTGGTTGTTTCTCAGTGGTAACAAACCAGACGGGTATCCGTGAGGATTCGGGTTTACTCCCTGGCCTCGCTCAGTGGATTAAGGATCCGGCATTGCCATGAGCTGTGGTGTAGGTCACAGACGTGGCTCGGATCCTGAGGTGCTGTGACTGTGGTATAGGCCAGCAGCTCCAGCTCCAGTGAGACCCCTAGTCTGGGAACTTCCATATGCTGCAGGTGCAGCCCTAAAAAAAAAAAAGACAGAAATGAACATTTTGATTTTAGGGACACCTGCATCATGCCACCTCAAGTCACCTTCTTTTGTAAAAGAAGAGTAAGATGATTTTCCACCCACTATTTTGTGTATATATGTATGATACACATAGAGTACTTTTACAGCCTTGGGAGAAAGATGCTCTCTGAATCCTTTGAGTTACTCATTTTCATTTAATTTTATTATTTATACAATTGCCTATAAGTATGTTATGACCACCTGACATAGTGAGAAGCAGGACTCCAGGGTGTAATTTGAGAAGGCAGCATAAGAAAATGAGGCTGGGTTAGTGATTGTCTTACGTTCCTTTGCTGGGAATTCAGTATCATGAGTGCTCTGTCAGCGGTGCCTGTTCATGTACAGGACCTGCTGTGCTTGGGCAGAGGAGAAAAGCCCCTGTCCGTAAGGGAGAGTGTGATAGTCTGTGTCAGCAGCTACAAACCCACCATCTGGAGGTTGAATGTAACTTGTCAAAGGATTTTATTTGGACCAGATGGATCATAATTTTTTTTTTAATTTTTTAATTTTTTAGGAGTTGCCATTGTGGCTCAATGGTTAACAAATCTGACTAGTATCCTTGAGGACACGGATTTGAACTCTGGCCTCCCTCAGTGGGTTAAGGATATGGCATTGCTGTGGGCTGTGGTGTAGGTCGCAGACATGGCTTGGATCCCGAGTTGCTGTGGCTGTGGCTGTGGCCGGCAGCTACAGCTCTGATTCGAATCCCTGGCCTGGGAACCTCCACATGCCGCAGGTGCAGCCGCAGAAAGACAAAAGACCAAAAAAAAATTAATTTTTTAAAAATTGCAGTGTCGGAGTTCCCTTCGTGGCTCAGTGGTTAACGAATCCAACTAAGAACCATGAGGTTGAGGGTTCAATCCCTGGCCTTGCTCAGTGAGTTAAGGATCCGGCGTTGCCGTGAGCTGTGGTGTAGGTTGCAGACGCGGCTCGGATCCCGCGTTGCTGTGGCTGTGGCGAAGGCCGGCGGCTACAGCTTCTGTTAGACCCCTAGCCTGGGAACTTCCATATGCCGCAGGTGCGGCTCTAGATAAAAGGCAAAAAGACAAAAAATAAATAAATAAAAAATAAAAAATTGCAGTGTCAACATTTAAAAATTGTAATATGTCATTTTTAAAAATACAGATTTCTGGGAGTTCCCATGATGGCTCAATGGTAACAAACCCAACTGATATCCATGAGGACGCAGGTTCAATCCCTGGCCTTGCTTGCCCAGGGGGTTAAGGATCTGGCGTTGCCATGAGCTGTGGTGTAGGTCGCAAAGGTGGCACGGATCCCAGGTTGCTGTGGCTGTGGTGTAGGCCGGCAACTGTATCTCCAATTTGACCCCTTAGCCTGGGAACTTTCATATGCCGTGGGTGTAGCCCTAAAAAGACAAAAAAAAGGGAAAAAAAAGAAAGAAATATTGGAGCAGAGGATGCTCATTAGGGGAGGTATTATAGAGGACGCTTCCAGTCTCCAGCCCATATTCATGTTCTATAATTCTGGCAGCTGGGTATTTGACTCCCACCTTGACTACCACTTTGACTCTCATACTCTGGGCATGAATTTGAAACATCCTTCCCTGACCTCTGAGAGAAAAATCTATAGGTGCAGACACTTGGGAATTTTCTCAGTGAACCAACAAATAACTACTCAGTCATGCTAAAGTGGCTTCCACCAGTCAGCAAGTCCCACCCATGCTCCAAAGATTTCTAAACAACTTTCTAGCATCTCACTCTTAATTATACAGATTAACTGAGGATCAACAGATATTTGAGGAAGTGTCAAATGTGAAAGATGAATACCAAAACAAAGTGAATAAAAACAGAAGAGAGAGTACTTATAGGAACAAAGAGTAGAAGAGAAACTTAAAAAAAAAAAAACCCTATAATTTAATATCCTCAAAAAATAAGAGCTACAGCTATATAAAATAGGTAACCAACAAGGATCTATGGTAGAGCACAGGGAACTCTACCCAATAGTCTGTAATAAGCTATATGGGAAAAGAACCTGAAAAAGAATGGATATCGGCATGTGTATAACTGATTCACTTTGCTGTACACCTGAAACCAACACGACATTGTAAATCAACTATACTCTAATAAAATCTAAAAAAATGGTAATAGATATGCATTCATAAAGCAGGGATAGAATGCTATAAAAAGACACCATTCATAGAGACAGACAGTAGAATGGCAGATGTTGGAGCTTGGAGGAGGGCAGAACCCGGAGTCCTTTGTTAGATATAGAGTTTTAGTTTTGTAGGATGAAAGAGTTCTAGAGATCGGTTAACAACAATGTGAATGTGTATAACACTACTGAACCATACACTTAAAAATAATTAAAATAGTGAATGTAATGTGATATGTATTTTACCATAATTGGAAAAAACCCAAAGAACAAGAAGTTGCTCTTGAAAATTAGAATTAAAATAGCAAACAAACAAAAAGAACTAGTTACATAGAAGAATTGAAGGATAAAGGTAAGGAAATCTCCTAGAAAGTAGGACAGAAAAGATAAAGAGACAGGAGAGAAACGTTCTTTAAAAAAAAATTGGATGCTCGGCAGTTCCTGTTGTGGTGCAGCAGAAACAAATCCGACTAGTATCCATGAGGATGTGGTTTCAATCCCTGGCCTCGCCCAGTGGGTTAAGGATCCAGCATTGCCGTGAGCTGTGGTGTAGGTCGCAGATGTAGCTCAGATCCCATGTTGCGGTGGCTGTGGCGCAGGCTGGCAGCTAAGGTCCAATTCAGCCTCTAACCTGGGAACTCCCATATGCCACAGGTACGGCCCCCCAAAAAAGAAAAAAAAATGGAGGCTCAATACAGGAGCTGAAGTATCTGAGTAGAAGTTAATACGGGAAAAAAACAAAAACATTGGGGAGGAAATTATCAAAGAAATAATACAAGAATTTATCCCAATAGTGAAGAAACGGAGTCAGCAGATACAAAGGCTCTGCCAAGTGCTCAGCTCAATGAGTAAACAAGGTCCATTGTTGGGACATGCATGAACACTGATTATAAATAGAAAAATCTAAACAGAGTAAAAAAAAAACCCCACAGGTTCCTTACCAACTATGGATCAGAAATGGTAGTAGTTAACAGCTTTGGAAACTAGAAAGCAGGGAGTAGTCTTCAACATTCTGAGGGAAATTTTCAACCTAGGATTCGATATTAAACCAAATCATGTATTGTGTAAGAACACATTAAAGACGTTTCATCACAAGCAAGGTCTCAAAAATACTTCTGTGCACACCCCCCGGCCTTTTCAGGAAGCTAATGAAAGTTGTGCTTCCCCAAAACTAGGGAAAACAGAGTGAAGGACCTGGAGTCCAGAGGTGGAGGGATCCCACACGACAGCTGGAAGTAGAGCTGGAAAGAAGCGGGGTACAGGCTTGGAAGAGAGGGTCTCCAGGGTGGCAGCAAAAAGGACAGGAAGGGCTTGATCCTTTGATTACTGTGGCCCCGTGGAAAATAGAATGGGGAGGACTTGAAATAGTCTGGAAGGTTGAATTAGCTACTGCGAAAACTAATTAAAAGAAAAAAGCCCAAAACAAGTCCCCTATCTCCAGGAAAAACAAGTCTTATTTGCGAGCAGAAAAAAAGAGAAAAAGAGTGTAGTCAAATACTACTTGATGAAGCAGTAACAAGATGTATATAATTGTAAATCACAGAATAACCTAAATCTGGATGACTGAGGGCAGGAGCGGGAGTGTACAGCAGAGCTTGGATCTCATCTGTTAAACGGGAAACCAAGAGTTCATATTGAAACTTGATTCCAAATTAAATATATTCAATTAATATTCTTTCTCTAAAATTTTAGTGGAAGAACGCAGTTTTGTTGAAAAGCACAGATGGCCATCGAATATGTACTTGAAGCAGCTTGCTGAATACAGGAAGTATATTCACTCCCGGAAATGTCGTTGCTTAGTAATGTAACCTGGAAATTTTATTTGCATACACTTTTTCCTATTATTATGAAGAACGGGGCACTTCCGGGTTCCAGTAAAAGTCTTTGTGACGGAAACCAATAGGGAGTTAAAAAAAAAAATCATGTAGAGCTTCATGTGTTCATTAATTCTCTTTGAAAAAGCTACTGTTATGATCTTAAAAGGGAACAAAGTATTTGCTATAGGCTAAAATTACGACTTCACCTTAGTATATAAAGCTGTTGTACAGCTGCTTTTTCCCTTGAAGATACCCTGTTGCTTTAGGGATATTAATACCCCTCCCAGTTAAGAAATATTTAATTTAAAAAAAAATCGTGGAATTAATACAGAAATTTCATGTCTGATTAATTGCTCTATTAAAATAAGGGCCATTTGAAGACCCAGTGTGACTATTTGTATCATGAGAAATCTAGAGAAAGACTGATGAAGCTGAGACTTTAGAAATAGAAGTTTGCCTGGGATTTTGAAAGTGAAATGCCACTTCGTTCCAGTCAGTGACAGTGTTTGAAACATCATGAAAAAAAAAAAATCCAGCTTTTATCTGGACAACTGGACTGAGCCACCTTGTCGATCCTCTGGAATTCTGATTAGGCAAGAAATCTATATAGGGCTGGATTTATGGCCATGTAACCTGTGTGGTCACACAGGGCCCCCTGCTCAGAAGGGCCCCATGCTTGGTTCAGTGCTTTTCAAGCATAAAATTCTTAATAATGTTTGAAGAGGGGCCCTGCATTTTCACTTTGTACTGCCCCTCTCCAATTAAGTATATCTCCTAGCAGGGTATGCTTTCTTGTGCAAGCAAATGTTATTCCGAGGCGCTGACATTAAGGAAGGAGAAGAAGTCTTGCCGAAGAAAGAGATACAGACTTTCCCGTCCTTGGAGAAATCTGTGCCTCCCAGGGCCTCCCTCCTCTGCCACCTCGACTGGCAAGTGAGAAGTGTGTCCTCTTGGCTTAGCTGTAAAACGCTCACAGTTCTGGCTTTATCACAGGTGAATGCTTTCTTGATCATTCTCCAAGACCAGGATATTAGCAAAAGTGACTCTCCAGTGTGACTTTAATATGCATTTACATAATTACTCCTAGGAAAACAGGCTTTCTAGAGAATTTGCATTCAAAGGCCTAAGAGTTTTTTTTTTTTCTTTTAATGTGTTTAGTAAGATTAGGATGCCAGTGGCTTGAACT
Organism: Catagonus wagneri; assembly: GCA_004024745.2. Taxonomy (NCBI): domain Eukaryota; kingdom Metazoa; phylum Chordata; class Mammalia; order Artiodactyla; family Tayassuidae; genus Catagonus; species Catagonus wagneri. The sequence continues at coordinate 17,516,184 of PVHT020004020.1, forward strand.
GTGTGAATTCTTTCTGAGGACCGAAAGGTTGTTTGATGAGGAATAGCATGAATTTTGTTCTTCAAGATAATGTAGTAAGTTAAAAGAAAGGATATAAATCAAGACTTGTACATGTAGAGAGAATGTAGGTACTAGGATAGAAGACTGATCATTTCTCCTGTATCATATGCCAACAGAAGTAATTATATCAGAAGCTCACAAGCTGAGAGATGAAATACTAGATTATCATGTATTGTTAGTATTATTTTCACCTGTAATTAAGTGTTAGAATATATTTTTCTTTTAATTTCCAATGACTTTAGAATACACATATTTTTTCTAGGTTTTATACCATAGTATAGGCATAATACTATACACTTAGTCCTTGAATGTAACCAACACCATCAGGGTAAAACAGTAAAAATTCTCTACAGATATCATCATCCAAGAAACCTGATTTTAATTGGATTGTATTGATGAAGATTACTGGAATGCATTTTATGATTTTTGTATTTTACTCAGTTGAGTTAATCCACTATTGGCAGATCCCATTTGACAAGGATTAGCATTGGAAAAAATAGATACCGCAGTAGGTTTCTAGAAATTCATTCTCGTTTAAGACCTTTTAAAATACAGTGATAGTCTTGTGCTTTTCACAAGCATATTCTTACACCTGCATTATCTACAGCACTTAAAATTCTAAGTCAGTTACTTTTAACCTAGAAAACTGAGAAATGAGAGTTCTAAAGCAAAATGTTTTCTTGAGAATACTGTTTAACATTTCCATAGACCATAGATAGTCTTTGGGTTCTTGGACCCAAATGGAAGTTGGGTTTGGGAGCTGGTGCTCTGTGTTGTGGAGCATGTAGTTTTTCTTATGAAGGCGAGTGACTCAAACACGGATATCACAGCTCTCCTGGGCTAGTCAGTGCAGTAATCAAATTAGTTTTTAAACCTAGACTCTTCAATACCGTTGAATTAACTCAGTTTAAAGTAACAAGGAAATTTTTTTAAAACCTTATAAACTATCTTGGAGAAATGAGTGCTCTTTTTTGAGTTTTTCTAATTGAAAGATTATTTCTAGATGAATGTATGCTTTGTGCAGATCTCTGCTTCAGTATATATTTACCGGTCATTTTAATTAGAGTAAATACTGTATGGTAGAACTAAGGCCCTTTCTTTGTGGGCCAGGTTTTCACCTTATATAACCCTTTGTAGACTTCTGACTACTCTGTGTTTATATTGTAGGCGAGTAGGCTTATAATCTATACGGTTAAGTAACATAGCTGAAATTCACCCTGTCTAAACCAACATAGTGGCTTCATATTGGGCAGAAGAAGAAAACTGAGTTAGGTAAATTTGACTTCCTAGACAGATGAACTTTTCAAGTGTAATTTTAAAAACTACACTACACTGATTTGGTTAATTAGACAGAAATGTCCTCAGGAGTATTTAATTTAAAGCCTCTGTTGAATTCAATCTTTAATAATTTTGCAAAGATGGGTATGTGTGTATTTTAATATAGCCTGACCTGAATTTATATGTTTTTAGTTTAGTATTTAACACTTTTGTAACAAATAAACCTTTTTTTAAAAAACAAGTTTAACACAGTGTCATGTAATTATTTACCTTGGATGTTGAATTGCTGAAGTAAATTTTGGAAAACTGCCTTGATTGTGTTTCATGGCAAATTTCTGCTATATGTAAAATACTTAGGGGTTGCTGATATGATAAATGTGTGAGATGTGATTAGAAAAATTGATATTACCTTTAATAGCTGGTAGCAAAATTTGTCTTAAAAAATAACTGCATTTATTTGTATGCTTTGATAATTATGTAGCAGAGAAGTGAGCCCCTGTAGGTTGGAGTGTTGGCAGGGGTCAAGACTTTTGAGAAGTGGAAAAGCAACTCTACATGATAAAGGGTTAAGAATTTGGATCTTGGGGAGTTCCCTTTGTGGCTTAGTGGTAACAAATCTGACTGGTGTCAGTGAGGATGAGTGTTTGATCCCTGGCCTTGCTCAGTGTGTTAAGTATCTGGCATTGCCATGAGCTGTGGTGTAGGTCACAGATGCAGCTTGGATCTCGATTTGCTGTGGCTGTTGCTGTTCCGATTCGACCCCTAGCCTGGGAACTTCCATATGCCACATGTGCAGCCCTAAAAAGCAAAAACAAACAAACAAAAAAAACCCACACAAAAAAAGAATTTGGATCTTTCCAATAAAATGAAAGGCAGTCTACCAAATGGGAGAAAATATTTTGCAAGTCATATATCTGATAAAGCATTACTATCCAAAATATATAAAGAATGCATACAACTCAATAGCAAAAAACAAAAAACAAAAAAAGCCAAATAATCCAATTAAAAAATATCCAGAGGATCTAAATGGATGTTTTTCCAAGGAGGACATGCAGATGACCAACAGGTACCTGAAGAGATGCTCAAGATGACAAATTATTAGGGAAATGCAAATCAAAACCATAGTCAGTTATCACCTTATACCTGTCAGAATGACTTATCATCTAAAACACAGGAAATAATTAAGTGTTGGTGAGGATGTGGAGAAAAGGGAACATTTGTGCACTGTTGGTGGGAATGTAAATTGGTGCAGCCACGGTCAAAAACAGTATGGACCTTTCTGAAAAATGTAAAAATAGAGCAACCATATGATCCGGCAACTTCACTTCTGGGTGTTTATATGAAGAAAATGAATACACTAACTCAAAAAGATAACCATTCCTACGTTCGTTGAACATTATGTACAATAACCAAGATATGGAAACACCTTAAAATATCCATCAGTGGATGAATGCATAAGGAAAATACACTATATGTACCATGGAATATTATTTGGCCCTAAAGTAGAAAATCTTGCTGTTTGTGACAACATGGGTGGATATTGAAGGCATTATGCTAAATGAAATGTCAGACGGACAAATACCATATGATCTCACATGTTTATGGAATCTTAACCCCCCCCAAAAAAAAAAAAACCCCAAGCTCTTAGATTATTAGTGGTTGCCAGAGGCAGAGGGTGGGGTGTATGTGAAATGGGTGAAGGGGGTCAAAAGGTACAAACTTCCAGTTATAAAGTAAGTCATAAGGATATAATGTGAAGCATGGTGACTACAGTTAATACTATTATATTGTGTATTTTAAAGTTGCTAAGAGGAGTTCCCCGTCGTGGCTCAGTGGAAATGAATCCGACTAGGAACCATGAGGTTGCAGGTTCTGTCGCTGGCCTCGCTCAGTAGGTTAAGGATCCAGCATTGCCATGAGCTGTGGTGTAGGTTGCAGACGCAGTTCGGATCTCCCGTTGCTGTGGCTGTGGCATAGGCCAGCAGCTGTAGCTCCGGTTCATCCCCTGGCCTGGGAACCTCCACATGCCACGGGTGTGGCCCTAAAATGACAAAAGACAAAAAAATAATAATAATTATGTAAAGTTGCTAAGAGAATAGATCTTAAAAGTTCTCATCACAAAAAAATTTGTTAACTATGTGTTGATGGATGTCAACTAGACTTACTGTGATCATTTTGCAGTCTATGCAGATATCAAATACGTTGTATCTATGAAACTAATATGTCAGTTATATCTTAATTTTTAAAAATTGGCACTTTCTAGGGCTGTAGAACCCAAATAGGAAGGGGAGAGAGACTAGGCAGCCATAACATGAGGACGCAGTGTGCATTATAATAACACAGTCCCTCCCTAGAAGATTCCCAGATAGCCATTAAGTTTCCTAAACCCATGAAAACCTTCACGGTTTCATTGAAATTATGTTTCTAACACAAATCTGACCTGGAAACACACTCTTCAAGAGGATGTCTATTGCCTCTTAAAGAACCCCCACAGTCCTCACTGCCAATAAGGCCTTTTATAACCAAACCCATCTTTTCTGCCTGGACCAGAACTCTTCATCCAGATTGTCTATGTACTTACATACCTCACACTCTTCCAATGGCTTGGATTGGGTTCCCATTTCCTCATTACTTGGCAAACTCCAGCCTATCCTGCTAAGTCCCATTTAAATTTCATGCCTCTTTTGCTTTCTGTGACTCTGCCAGGAAGACTTAATTGCTTCTGCATGTGTATTTCCTTAGCTCTTTATCCATACCTTTCTAATGGCACTTACTACATTTTAGGGATTTATGTATCGGTGTTCTCTGGCTACAACTTGAAGGCAGGAACCATGTCTTGATTTACCTTTGTGCCTTGGGTGGCTGACTGGCTGGGGAACTGACAAACAGATAGACTGGAAGAGTGATAAGTGGTAGATCATGGAAGGGGTACAGAACATGTGCCAAAGGATCTTTGGAGACAACTCTACCTGGGAGTCTCCATTGGGGGTTAGCATTGAGATGGGCTGTGGGGAACAGAAGAATTTCTGTGGTGCATAATGAAGAGGAAACAGCTCTAGTGTTACACATAATGTTTCTATGCAAATGCTCCTTTAACTGCATGCAGATAATTTCCCTGGCATGCACTTGCTATGTTTTCAAAATCTTAGCTGTCCTGGAGTTCCCGTCGTGGCTCAGCGGAAACAAGTCTGACTAGTATCCATGAGGACGCAGGTCTGATCCCTGGCCTCGCTCAGTGGGTTAAGGATCTGGCATTGCCATGAGCTGTGGTGTAGCTTGCAGACGCAGCTCGGGTCTAGCATCGCTGTGGCTATGGCTGTGGTGCAGGCCAGCAGTACAGCTCAGACTCAACCCCTAGCCTAGGAACACATGCTGTAGGTGCGGCTTTAAAAAAAAAAAAAAAAAATCTTTAGCAGTCCTGCTCTACTGTCATAGCTTAAAAGTTCAGTTATGATCAGCGTTGGTGGGATAGTGTCTTAGATTCTCTTACATGTTCAGAGCAAAGAGCTCTCTTATTTACTCCTATTTAAGAAAATAGCATGTGGAGTTCCCATCCTGGCGCAGCAGAAACAAATCCAACTAGGAACCATGAGGTTGCGGGTTTGACCCCTAGCTTCGCTCCATGGCTTAAAGATCCAGTGTTGCTGTGAGCTGTGATGTAGATCACATACATGGTTCGGATCTGGCCTTGCTGTGCTGGCATTGCTATGCTGTGGCATAGGCTGGCAGCTGTAGCTCCGATTGGACCCCTAGCCTGGGACTCTCCATACGCTGTGAGTGTGGCCCTAAAAAGACAAAAGAAAAAAAAAAGTGAAAGAAAGAAAATAGCATGCAGTTTAGTGGGTACAATATAGTACTTATTCTTACAAATTAAGCAAAAAAGAAGGTAGACTCTCAGCCCTTTTCCTCTTTTGGAAACTTGGACTGGAAAAATCTGCAGGAGAGTTCTAACTCAAACTAACCAAAACTGAAATTGTAACTTTTCCTTAAAGGCTGAGCTTTGTGCTTCATCCATGACTTAGTGCCTATCTTTTTTTGTTCACACCTAAGCCGGCTGGGCTGACCTTTTATCTAGTTTCTTCTTCTCCTTAGTAACTAACAGTATCACCACTGAAATACTTTTCTCTTAATATTCACTTTTTTTTTGGTCTTTTTAGGGCTGCACCCACGGCATATGGAGGTTCCCAGCCTAGGGGTTGAATCGGAGCTGTAGCTGCTGGCCTACGCTACAGCCACAGCAATGCCAGACATGAGCCACATCTGTGACCTACACCACAGCTCACTGAAATGCCAGATCCTTAACCCACTGAGCGAGGCCAGGGATCGAATCCACATCTTCATGGGTACTTGTCAGGGGTTCATTACCGCTGAGCCACAAGCGGAACTCCTCTCTTAATACTTGTAACACATTATGTCTCCAGAGTTTCTAGTAGTTTAATCTCTCACATGTCATGTTCAAGCAGAACAGCCAAACACTATTCCAAAGGCTTCTCGTCTTTTGATTTTTTAGTGTTGACATTTTGAAATTGGCTCAAAGCTCAAAATACTATAAATAGTATACTTTGGGAAGAGAGTTCTTGCTCCTGTGTCTGTCTCCAGCTCATTTCCCACATTCCCCATAGGTAACCACCTTCATTTTTTTATGCATCATTGCAGTATTTATTTATGTGAGTACAAGCAAATGAAAATGCATATTCTCATCTTCCTCCCTGCAGTAGACAGAATAGTGCCTCTCCCTCAACATCCACATCCTAATCCCCAGAACCTGTGAATGTTACCTTTCATGGCAAAAGGAATTTTGCAGGTGTGATTAAGGTCAAGATCTGGTTAAGGCAAGATTATCCTGAGTTGGTCCATTGTAATCCCAAGGGCCCTTATAAAAGGGAGGCAGTGTGGGGATGGGAGATTTAAAGATGCTACCCTTTGAGGACAGAGGAATAGGTCATGAGTCAAGGGAGAACGGCAGCCTCTAAATAAAGCTGGACAAGACAAGGAACCAGATTCCCCGCTCAGAGCCTGCAAAAGGAGCCAGCCCTGGTGATATCTCAACCTTAGCCCAGTCAGACAGATCTTGGACTTTTGACCTCCAAAACTGTCAATAATAAATGTGTATTGTTTTAAAGCCATGAGGTTTATGATCATTTGTTACAGCAGCAAAAGGAAACAGATACATACCATTTCTTACACAAAGGTGACATGAATTCCATCCTTTGTTTTCAGTACCATTTAAGGGGGAGTGGGTGAAGTCTCAATACCTTGGACAGAATAATTCAGTAAAGCAGTTATTCTCACACTGTAGCAGCCATCAGATCGCCTGAAGGACTTTTAATAACAGATAGCGAGGCCCCCAGCCCCAGAGTTTAGATTTTTGTTGATCTTGGTTGGGGCTTGAGACATTGCACTTGAATTAAGTTCGCAAGTGATGCTTCTGCTGCTGGTCCAAAGAATGGGCTTTGAGAACCCACTAAGTAATTCCTTGTCATGGAGTTCCCATCGTGGCTCAGTGGTTGATGCATCCGACTAGGAACCATGAGGCTGTGGGTTTAAACCCTGGCCTTGTTCAGTGGGTTAATGATCCAGTGTTGCCGTGAGCTGTGGTGTAGGTTGCAGACATGGATCGGATCCCGCGTTGCTGTGGCTCTGGCGTAGGCTGGCGGCTACAGCTCTGATTAGACCCCTGGCCTGGGAACCTCCATATGCCATGGGTACGGCCCTAGAAAAGCCAAAAAGACAAAAAAATTCCTTGTCTCTTGGTCTAAAGCATCCATCTACTCCAGAGCCCACCCCCCGCCTTCCTCCATCAGTTTGACTTTTGCCTTCTACACCCATGTCCCTCCCCTGTCTCCTTGACAGTTCTTCTAGCTCTTTCACCCTCCTTTCATTTTGCTAAGGCTGCTTCACAAGAGTTTGACCAAAAGACCAGGTTTTTCTTGAGGCCTGGGCCTATGGAGCAGCCCGGCAGAGCAGAGCTTCCTTGGTTGAGGGACTGGTGATTGGGGGTGAGCGTCAGGACATAGTAACATTTTGCACATGTTTTGTGTGTCTTTCCTTAGCTCTTTATTCATATCTTACTGCATTTTAGGTATTGACATATCGGTGGTCTCTGTCTGGCTATAACTGGAGGACAGGAACCATTGTCTTGATTTATCTTTGTGTCTCCGGTAGCTGATTGTCTGAGGAACTGATGAACAGATAGAACGGAAGAGTAATAAGTGGTAGATAACGAAGGGGATACAGGTCACACACTAAGCCTTCCCTCACACTGCCATTGACCTCCCAGTCTCAAGAGCTCGGGGTTTCTTTAGGCTTACCCGCAGTGCTGGACCTGTTATCCTCTTGCCCAATAGATAATAAAACGTGGTGATAAAGCACAATGAATCAATGTAAAATTAAATTCTGAAGCAACTTAGAAACCATCCTAGGAGTTCCCGTCGTGGCTCAGTGGTTAACGAATCTGACTAGGAACCATGAGGCTGCGGGTTCGATCCCTGGCCTTGCTCAGTGGGTTAAGGACCCGGCGTTGCTGTGAGCTGTGGTGTAGGTTGCAGACGCGGCTCGGATCTCGCGTTGCTGTGGCTGTGGCGAAGGCCGGCAGCTACAGCTCCTGTTAGACCCCTAGCCTGGGAACCTCCATATGCTGCGGTTGCGGCCCTAGATAAGGCAAAAATACACACAAAAAAGAAAGAAAACGAAACCATCCTATATGTACTTTAAACAGAAAATCGGAGTCCTTGAACTTTTCTGTTTTTAATAACAGATTTTACTACTATTTCAGAATATCCTTTTTTTTTTTTTCCTGGAAATTATCTACCTTTAACTCCTAATTTAAAAAAATACATATTGTCAGCTTCTCTGTAATAAACAGTATTGGAGCACAATCATGAATAAATAATCTTTTTTAAAACCTGAGGGCCTTTTAGGACAAAGTTTGGTTAAACCAGTTTTATGAGCTGTGAGAGTTCTTTTTATGGGTCACAGGTAACCACTGTTCCCCTCACACAGGCTTGCTTTCAACTTCTGAGTGCTTTTTCCTTACTCTTGATTGGAAGTATTTTGCTTTTACCTGTACTTTAATAAGTTTAAGGCTGTACAGCAATACCTACAATTTCCTTAGCTCTGTTTTTTTTGTTTGTTTGTTTTGCTTTTTAGGGCCGCACCCATGGCATGTGGAGGTTCCCAGGCTAGGGTTCTAATCGGAGCTGTAGCCGCTGGCTTATGCCACAGCCACAGCCACAGCAATTCCAGATCCAAGCCATGTCTGCAACCTACACCACAGCTCACAGCAACGCTGGATCCTTAACCCACTGAGCAAGGCCAGGGATCGAACCCTCAACCTCATGATTCCTAGTCAGGTTCGTTAACCGCTGCACCACAACAGGAACTCTCCTCAATCCAGTTTTCATACAATTAAAATTTATGTAGACTTTATTTTCCCAGAAATCTCTTATCTAATTCTCTCCCCCAGGGTTACCTGAGTAACTGGAGACATTGTTGTTCTTGAGTCTTAAGTCCCCTTGCTTGGAAGAGAAGTAGGAATGGTTTTATACTATACATTTATAGGCACTTCCTCTGAGAAATGAATTGTCCCACAGTAAATTAGGACATTTTGTTCTAGAATAACTATATACTGAAATCCTTGGGAGGCCATGGATGAAACTCCTGGTACTGGATAGAAAGGCAGATTGCAATGCTGCATTGCTCAGGTGAGGTTCAAATGCTTTTCTTGACTAGATGGAAAGAAAAAGTTAAGATAATCTTGGCAAGAGATCAAATGTAAAGATGATCACTTTCAAAAATAGGTACTGTTGGAGTTCCCGTCGTGGCGCAGTGGTTAACGAATCCGACTAGGAACCGTGAGGTTGCAGTTTCGATCCCTGGCCTTGCTCAGTGGGTTAACAACCGGAGTTGCTGTGAGCTGTGGTGTAGGTCGCAGATGCGGCTCGGATTCTCTGTTGCTGTGGCTGTGGTGTAGGCCAGCGGCTACAGCTCTGATTAAACCCCTAGCCTGGGAGTCTCCACATGCCGTGGGTGCGGCCCTAAAAAGCTAGAAAAAAAAATATATATATATATATACATATATATATGTACTGTCAAGCATTGCTTGGGCATTTTCCTAAACTGCATACCCACCACCACCACCACTGCTACCACAACCAGCACCACTAGCATGACCAACAGCGTTGCTTTCTCTCTTATATTCATCACTATTATTAATGGGTATGATGAGAAAGGCGTATCATGTGTAGGATCTTAGTATTAGTTGGCATCTGATTACTTCTAACTTACTTCGTGTATTCATGTCATTTAGCACCATTTCCAAAACATATTAGTTTTGAAGTGTCTTTTGGGAGTTCCCATTGTAGCTCAGCAGTAACGAGCCCAGCTAGTATCCATGAGGACTGTGGACTTGATCCCTGGCCTTGCTCAGTTGCTTAAGGATCCAGTGTTGCTGTGGCTGTGGTGTAGGCTGGCAGCTGCAGCTCTGATTCGACCTCTAGCCTGAGAACTTCCATATGCTGTAGGTGTGGTCCTAAAAAGAGCAAAAAATAAAGGCGGGGGGCGGGAGGAGAAAAGAAAAGAAAAAAGAAATGCCCGTTGAATGTAATGGAACACAGTTGATGGAGAACCCAGCATGGTTACTGGCCTCCAAGGTGACAGTGTTGACTGCTGTGGCCTAGGTGTCCCATTTCTGCTTAGGGACCAGGGAACTTGGCCAGAGGTCTGGCCCCAGGGAGGGGCACAGGGGACACTCAAAATAGAAGCAGGGCGAGACCCCACCTTTAAGGGCCTTCAAGGGCAGGGCCTTCAGGTGTTGCGGAAACTCGGCCTCTGTCCACCAGTACTGAATAGAAACATGAAGACAGAGTTTGGGCGAAGAAGAAAAAAATAGCTTTACCCCTTTGCCAGGCAGGGGAGGCCACAGCAGGCTAATGCCCAAAAGACTGTGCCCTCCCTTGGGAGAAATTAGGAGTCATAAGGTTTTAGATTTTGGGAACAGAAATAGGGCCACAGATAAGGATCAGGGTAGATGCAAGCTTTCATTCTTCTTCAGAGTTGGTGTTTAGTGACCCCAGGACTGGTTCTGGTAGTCCTCCCCTGGGGTTTTCATTTGTTGGGGGTTTGGTTCCGCAAAAAGACATTGCTATGTATATTCCTTGAAGAATTCCCTGCCCCAAGGCTGCACTATTGTTTCTTTTCTGTTCCTCCCTGGTCTCTGCGTCCCCACCCTTCCCTGATTAGCAGCCTGCCCTTTGGAACTCAGGGAAGGTCATGGAGGCTGAAGCTTATTCCCTAAAAACAGAAGGGCTTGTGCCCAGGAGCCCCTCAGGGTCCTGCTCAGTTTCCCAGAGAGGGACCACTCTGGAGGGAGAGCAGACACCTGGGGGACTTTGGGGCTCATGTACTGAAGGCAGAGGTGTAATCAAGTGAGATTTTTGTTCTTACTGTTTGTATGAACTCCATACGTTGTGAGACCTGGGGCAATTGAAGTATTATTTATTATTTTAACATTACTGTCTATTGCCCTTTTACAAATTGTCAGGCATTTTGCATATGTTATTTCCTTTTAGTAGAGACAGTCTATAGCACCAAAAAGTAACCTGGTGAGGTGGTTAAACACAAGTGACAAAGCCAAGTTGCCCGGGTTGACTCAGATCCCAGCTCCACCTCGTACTCTGTGACCTCAGACGGGTGAAATGGCCTCTCTCTGGACTTTTCTCATTTGTGGAATGGATGTAGCAATCCCGTAGTTTCATTGGGAGGAATCAATAAGGTCATACACATAAAATGCTGAAGCCAGTGTCTTGCACAGAGTTAGCACTCTGTAATTATTAGTATTGTCACATTGTCCCAGCAACCAGGTGAGCCAGATGCTGTCAGTACCTCCATTCTAGAATAAGTACAGTGGAGTTCCTGTCGTGGCTCAGTGGTTAACAAATCTGACCAGGAACCATGAGGTTGTGGGCTCAATCCCTGGCATCGCTCAATGGGTTAAGGATCTGGCGTTGCCGTGAGCTGTGGTGTAGCCGGTGGCTACAGCTCCGATTAGACCTGTAGCCTGGGAACCTTGATATGCCACGAGTGAGGCCCTAGAAAAGGCAAAAAGACCAAAAAAAAAAAAAAAAGAATAAGCACAGTGAGTAATGGCCTAAGGTCACGTAGTTAATAAGTGGCAGAGCTGGCCAGAACTCACACCTGACTGCAAAGCCCACATGCTCTACCAGCTAGCCAGCAGCCTCCATAAGCATTCCAAGATAAATGTAAAATAGTCCAGCTAAGGCTGGAATTGCTGCTCCCTTTGAAGGAGCCGTAACACCCCTGGCTTTGTGCAGTGTGGGAAAACAGGTGTAGACTGGTTATGTTCCTGGCTCCACAGTCAAGGAGTTATCAAGGTCATTACTCCTCCCTCACTTCCATCTCTACCCTCCTCCCAGGAAACTCTTTGAAGGTCTCAGTTGCTCCTGCTTCTTCAAATGTTTTGATAGGTTAACACACCAGTCTTATAGTTAATATTTGAAATTAGTAGCCCAAGATCGATGACTGAAAAGCAAATAGCTGGGAGTTCCTATCATGTTCAGTGGTTAACGAATCTGTCTAGTATCCATGAGGACGTGGGTTTGATCCTTCGCCTTGCTCAGTGGGTTAAGGATCTAGTGTTGGTGTGAGCTGAGGTATAGCCTGGCAGCTGCAGCTCCTGTTCCGACCCCTAACCTGGGAACCTCCATATGCTGTGGGCGCAGCCCTGAAAAGACAGAAGACAAAAAAAACCAACCCAAAACCCAGCATGTCCTGGTGTGAAGTGGCAGAGAAAGAGGTAACTGGTTGCAGGGCCCATTCAGCCCAGGGAGTGAGGCTTCTCTGTTAATCCTTTTACTTTTAATCAGTTTTAATTGAATTAGATAATTTAGTTCATTTCAATTCCCATAGTAAGAACTGGAGGTGGAAAGTTTGCCTACACGTGTCTGGGAAATGGCCTAATCAGGATTTAGGCCTAACTAATCAGTTCATGTGGCTTCTACATCAAGAAAATTTACCCCTGGAGCAGCAAGTTTAGGTTCTTGGGCCAGTTCCCATAGGAACTGTGCAGCCGAAGTTCCCATCGTGGCGCATTGGAAATGAATCCGACTAGGACCCATGAGGTTGCGGGTTCGATCCCTGGCCTCGCTCAGTGGGTTAAGGATCCGGCATCGCCGTGAGCTGTGGTGTAGGTTGCAGACGCGGCTCGGATCTGGTATTGCTGTGGCTGTGGTGTAGGCCGGCAGCAACAGCTCCGATTAAACCCCTAGCCTGGGAATCTCCATATGCTGCAAGTGCGGCCCTCAAATAACCAAAAAAAAAAAAAAACAAAGAAAAAAGTAACTGTGCAGCCTAGATGAACGTTCTCTTGTTGAATATTATAGCTGAAATGGGTGAATTACATAAGCTATAAGATATGCCTGAATAAAAGTAGTTTAAAAAAGAAAGGAGGGAGGAGTTCCTGTCCTGGTGCAGCAGAAACAAATCCAACTAGGAACCATGAGGTTTCAGATTCAGTCCCTGGCCTTGCTCGGTGGGTGGAGGATCTGGCGTTGCCATGCATGAGCTATGGTGTAGGTCATGGCTGTAGCTTGGATCTGATGTTGCTGTGGCTGTGGTGTAGGCTGGCAGCTGTAGCTCTGATCGGACCCTTAGCCCTGGGAACCTCCACATGCTGCGGGTGTGACCCTAAAAAGCAAAAAAGAAAAAAAGAGAGAGAGGGAATTCCCGTTGTGGCACAGCAGAAAGGCATCTGATTAATAACCATGAGGCTGCAGGTTCTCTCCTTGGCCTCACTAAGTGGGTTAAGGATTCGGCATTGCCGTGAACTGTGGTGTAGGTCGCAAATGCGGCTCAGATCTGGCATTGCTGTGGCTGTGGCACAGGCTGGCAGCTATAGCTCTGATTTGACCCCTAAGCTGGGAAACTCTATATGCTGTGGGTGCAGCTTTAAAAAAGCAAAAAAGAAAGAAAGAAAGAAAAGAAGGAAGGAAAGAAAGAAAGAAAGAAAGAGAGAGAGAGAGAAAGAAAAGAATGCAAGAAAATATGGGAGGGAGGGAGGCATGGAAGAAGGAAAAACTTGAGTAGCTAGAAAACGTTTTCTAACTGATTCAGTAATGCAGCAAACCAGTGCCATGGATTCAGTGAAGGCCAGTGGAACCGGATTAAAATGGAAAAACTTTGGAGTTCCCATCGTGGCGCAGCAGTTAACGAATCCGACTAGGAACCATGAGGTTGCGGGTTCAATCCCTGGCCTTGTTCAGTGAGTTAAGGAGCCGGCGTTGCCGTGAGCTGTGGTGTAGGTCACAGACGTGGCTCGAATCTGGCATTGCTGTGGCTGTGGCGAAGGCCGGTGCCTACAGCTCCTATTAGACCCCCTAGCCTGGGAATCTCCATATGCCGCAGGTATGGCCCTAGAAAAAGATGGAAAAAAAACAAAAAAAAACCTGAAAAACTGTTTCTGGGTAAATGCTTGTGAACTTCTTGTAAATTTATCCTCCTCCCCCATCACCGCCACATGTCACACCCACCTGTGTGACATGTGTGACAAGTAAAGGTCACGGTATAGCCTAGTGACCAAGAGAACTCTACACTCTGTGAAGAGCAAGTAAAACACTCTTTCCTGCATATGTTGTTTTTGGTAATGGCGAGCTTGCTACAGTCAACAGAGTCCTAGGATCTGCAACTGTCGGCAAGAGTTCTGTCTTGAGGATGTTGTTTATACAGTTGCTGCTGCTGAGGGCTATTGTCTCCTAACGTATCACAGGCGCTGGTCTAGTACATTTAGAGGGTTTAGAGTGAGACTGGGCTTAGGGCCTGGTTAGGCTCACGGGCTTATGACCCTGTGTGACCCCTTCCTACAGCATCCCTTCAAGCTGGAGGTGCCCCTCAGGGAAGCCGTTCCCCTGCCATCCATCCTTTGTTATCCTCTTCCTGTATCTCAGCAAAGGGAAAGGGATGAAAGTTGGTATGTGTGTGGGGGGGGGGGGTTGAGTTTAACAGTATAGTTGTTATTGCTGGTATTAGTACACATTTTTTTTTAGAGCAGTTTTAGCTTCACAACAAAATCAAGTGGAAAATATGGATATTTCCCATATACCTCCTGCCTCCTTGCATACCTGGCCTGCCCCATTATCAACACGCCCCCAGAGTGGTCCATGGGTTACAGCTGATGAACCTACACTGATGCATCCTAATCACCCAATGTCCGTAGTTTACATTAGGGTTCACTCTTCGTGTTGTACATTCGTGGGTTTGGATAAATGTACAACAACATGTATCGTACAGAATAATTTCACTGCCCAGAGAATCCTGTGCTCTGCCTGTTCTGCCCTCCTACCCCTAACCTCTGGCAACCACGGATATTTTGACTGTTTCCATGCTATATACTTGGAATCATGCAGTATGTAGCCTTTTTCAGGGTTGGCTTTTTTTACTAGATACTCTGCTTTTAAGTTTCCACAATGTCTTTTCATGGCTTAATAGCTCATTTCTTCCTAGTACTGAATAATATTCCATTGTCTAGATGTACCACAATTTATTTTTAGTACCTTCTACTGAAGGAAATCTTGGTTGCATCCAAGTTCTGGTAATTATGAATAAGGTTGCAATAGACATTCGTGTGCAAGGCTTTTTGTGGACCTCAGTTTTCAACTCCTTGTAAATATCAAGGGGTGCAACTGCTATGTCATATGGTAAGACCATGTTTAGTTTTATAAGAACCCACCAAGGAGTTCCCTTCGTGGCTCAGTGATTAACGAATCCGACTAAGAACCATGAGGTTGCCGGTTCGATCCCTGGCCTTGCTCAGTGAGTTAAGGATCCGGCGTTGCCGTGAGCTGTGGTGTAGGTCGCAGACGCGGCTCTGATCCCGCGTTGCTGTGGCTGTGGCGAAGGCCAGCGGCTACAGCTCCTGTTAGACCCCTAGCCTGGGAACCTCCATATGCCGCGGGTGCGGCTCCAGATAAAGGCAAGAAGACACACACACACACACACACACACACACAAAAAGAACCCACCAAACTGTCTTCCAAAGCGGATGTACCATTTTGCATTCCTACTAACAATGAATGAGTTCCTCCACCTCCACGTCCTCACCAGTATTTGGTGCTGTCAGTGTTCTGGATTTTGGCCATTCCAATAGGTATGTAGTGATACCTCATTAATATTTTAATTTTCATTTCAATCTTTTATCAGACGTATCTTTTGCAAACATTTTCTCCCAGGCTGTGGCTTGTTTTTTCATTCTCTTCATAGTGTCTGTGTGTGGCCGAGTCAAGCCCACAGTCCTACTGCCCTCCTGGCTGTAGGTCTGAGCTTTAGTCGGCTCACAAGGAGTGCACTCAAGCCAGATAGGTTCCTTATCCATTTTTACCCTTGCCTTTATCTGATATGAAACTAGGAGGAATGGCTTTTACTGAACCAGATGGTCATGAGACCCCTGAGGGAAGGGAAAAAAAACCCTGGTTCCTGTCATTGCGGATGTGATTTTCCCTAGTAGTCAGATGATGTTCACCTCTATTCTTATTTTACAGAGAGTCTTTATCATGAATGGAGGCTGATTTTGTCTAATGCTTTTTCTACATCTTTTGATGTAATCATGCTGTTCTTTAGCCTGTTGATGTGATTGATTACATTGATTTTCAGATGTTGAACCAGTCTTGCATACTTGGGATAAATTTGCTTGATTGAAGTCTATAACTCTTTTTATGCTTTGCTGCATTGGATCTGCAAATATTTTGTTGAAGAATTTTGCATCTATGTTCATGAAGCATATAGATCTTTCATTTTCTTGTGTCTTTGTCTGGTTCTAGTATTAAGTTAATGCTAGCCTTATATAATGATTTGGGAAGTATTCTTTTTGTTTCTATTCTCTGAAAGAAATTATAGAGAATTGGTATAATTTCTTCCTTAAATGTTTGATAGACTTTACCAGTGAACCCATCTGGACCTGGTACTTTCTGCTTTGGAAGATTTTTTAATAGACTGCATTTTTTAAATAGATACAGTACTGTCTATATTTTCTATTTCTTCTTTTGTGAGTTTTAACAAACTGTTTTTTTCAAGGGATTGGTCTGTTTCATCTAGGTTAACATATTTGTGGGCATAGAGTTCGTAGTATTCCTTTATCGTCTTTTTATTGATTGATTGATTTTTCTTTTTAGGGCCATACCTGTGGCATATGGAAGTTCCCAGCCTAGGGACCAAATTGGAGCTGAAGCTGCCAGCCAGCACCTCAGCCATAGCAATGCCAGATCCAGGCCGCATCTGTGACCTACATTGCAGCTCTCGGCAACACCAGATTCTTAATCCACTGAGCGAACCCAGGAATAAAACCTGCATCCTCACAGACACCATGTCAGGTTCTTAACCCACTGAGCCACAAGAACTCCTCTTATTATCCTTTAGTGTCCATGGGATCTGTAGTGATGTATCTGCTTTCATTTCTTTTTTTCCTTTTTTTTTTTTTTTGGTTTTTAAGGCCATACCTGAGGCATATGGAAGTTCCCAGGCTAGGGGTCAAATCAGAGCTGTAGTTTCTGTCCTGCGCCACAACCACAGCAACACCAGGTCCTTAACCCACTGAGTGAGTCAGGGTTCAAACCCATTTTCCTCATGGACACCAGTCAGATTCGTTTCCGCTGTGCCACAACGGGATCTCCCCATCTTTCATTTCTGTGATATTTGTAATTTGTCTTCTCTCTCTCTGTCTCTCTCTCTTCCTCTTTTTTAGGTAACCCTACTAAAACCTTACTCATTTTACTGATCTTTTCAAAGAATCAGTTTTTGATTTTGTTGATTTTCTCTATTGATTTCCTATTTTCAATTTCATTGATTTCTGCTCTCATTCTTATTTTTTTCTTCTACTTAATTGAGGTTTGATTTGCTCTTGTTTTTTTTTTTTTAGTTTCCTAAAGTAGAAGCTGAGATAACTGATTTTAGATCTTTCTTCTTTTTTAATATATGAATCAAATGCTGTAAATTTCTCTCTAAAAACTGCTTTTGCTTTATCACACAAATTTTGATAAGTTGTCCTTTCATTTTCATTTAGGTCAAAAATATTTCAAATTTCTCTTGAAATTTATTCTTAGACCATAGCTTATTTAGAAGTGTTTTGCTTAATCCCCTGTATTTTAGGATTTTCCAGGTATCTGTATATGCTGATTTCTAGTTTAATTCCGTTGTTGTCAAGAGCAGACATTATATGATTTCTGTTCTTTTAAACTGGTTAAGGTACGTTTTATGGCTAAGAGTGTGGTCTATCTTGGTGAATGTTCTATGTGAACTTAAGAATATAAGAGTTCCCATTGCGGCTCAGTGGAAAAGAACCCAAGACTAGTATCCATGAGAATGCAGTTTCAATCCCAGGCCATTATCAGTGGGTTAAGGATCCAGCCTTGCTGAGAGCTGTGGTATATGTTGCAGATGTGGTTCGGATTTGGTGTTGCTGTAGCTGTTGCATAGGCAGGCAGCTGCAGCTCCAATTTGACCCCTAGCCTGGGAACCCCTGGTGGCTTAGGGCCACTGTGCAGCCCTGAAAAAGCGTATAAATAAATAAATAAATAAATAAATAAATAAATATTCTGCTGTTGTTCGATATAGTCTATGGATGTTGACTACATAAAGTTCATTGACAGTGTTATTGAATTTGACTGTCTTTACTGATTTTCTGCCTGCTGGAGCTGTTTATTTCTCACAGAGAAGTGAAATTTTCAACTTTAATAGGTGATTCATCTGTTGTTCTTTGCAGTTCTATCAGTTTTTTTCTCATGTATTTTGATGCTCTATTGTTAGACATACAGATGTGAAGGATTATTATTTTTTCTTAGAGAGTTTATCCCTTTATCTTTATGTAATGCCTTTGTCTTTGGTACCTTCCCTTGCTTTGAAGTCTGCTCTGTTTTCTTTTCATTAGTGTTAATATATGTATCTTTCTCTATTCATTTACTTTTTTTTTTTTTTTTTTGCTTTTCAGGGCTGTACTTGGCAGCATATGGAGGTTCCCAGGCTAGGGGTCGAATGAGAGCTGCAGCTGCTGGCCTATGCCAGAGCCATAGCAACTCAGGATCCAAGCTGCGTCTTTGATCTACACCACAGCCCACGGCAATGCCAGATCCTAAACCCACTGAGTGAGTCCAGGGATCAATGGATCATTGTCGGGTTCGTTTCCACTGAGCCAAAATGAGAACTCCTCTGTCCATTTACTTTTAACCTCTCTGTGTCTTTATTTTTAAAGTGAGCTTCTTGTAGCCAACATCTTGTTGGGTCTTTTTTTTTAAATTAAATTTAAAAAATTAAAGCATGTTTTATTTATAGTGTGTGTCAGTTTCTGTTGTATATCATGGGTCTTGTTTTTTGATCCACTCTGACCATCTGTCTTTTAATTAGTGCATTTAAATCATTGACATTCAAAGTGATAACTGATATACTTAGATTAATATCTACCATATTTGTTACAGCTTTCTATTTGTTGCTCATGTTCTTCGTTCCTTCTTTCTTTTTCTTTTTTTGGCCTCAACTGTGGCATGTGGAAATTCCACAGAACTGAACCCACACCACAGTTGTGGCGTGTGCTACAGCTGCAGCAACTCCAGATCCTTAATCCTCTGTGCCACATTAAAAATTCCCTTTGTTCCTATTTTTGTCTTCCATTCTTTTTCTGCCTTTTATGGCTTTAACTGAGCATTTATATGATTCCCTTTTTTTCTCTTTCATAGCATATCAGTTATATATGTATATATATACATATATAATATATATAAGCATACATAATCAAATACATTGTTGCTATTATTTTGAACAAACTTTTATCTGTTAGATCAACTATTAATAACAAAACAAAAGTATTTTACTTTCACTTGGTCCTTCTTCAGTGTTGTTCCTTTCTTTATGTAGTTCCAAGTTTCTGACCTCTATCACTTTTCTTCTCTCTGAAGAACTTTTAACATTTCTTGCAAGATAGATATGTTGACAGCAATATCCTTCAACTGTTGTTTGCCCAATATCTCCTTCACTTTTGGAAGGTAATTTCCAAGAATACAGAATTATAGCTTGGTGGGGTTTTTCTCCCAATGCTTTAAGTATTTCAGTGCACTCTCTTCTTGTTTGTATGGTTTCTGAGAAGTCAGATGTAATATTTAATTTTGTCATGCTATAGCTAAGGTTTTTTTCCTCTGGCTTCTTTCAGGATTTTTTTCCTTGTCTTTTGTTTTCTGTAGTTTGAAAATGATGTGTCTAGTGCTATGGGGTTTTTGACATTCTCTTCTGCTTGGTATTCTCTGAGCTTCCTTGGATCTGTGATTTGGTGTCTGGGATAATTCTCAGTCATTATTGCTTTACATATTTCTTCTGTTCCTTTCTGTCTTTCTTTTCTTTCTGGCATTCCTGTTATGCATATCTTACACCTTTTGTAGTTATACCATAGTTCTTAGATATCCTGTTCTGGGTCTTTCAGTCTTTTTCCTCTTTGTTTTTAAAGTTTTGGAAGTTTCTTTTGAGAGTTTCTCAAGCTTAGAGATTCTTTCCTCAGGCTTAGTCTATTTGGGCTGCTATGACAAAATACCACAGGCTGGGTAGCTTATAAATGACAGAAACTTATTTCTCACACTTCTGGAGTCTGGAAAATGCAAGATCAAAGTGTTGGCGTGGTTGGGTGGGGGCCTTCTTCCTGGTTCATAGCCAGCAGCTCCTCACTGTGTCCTTACATGATAGAAAGGAGTTCTGTGGGATCTCTTTTATAAGAGCATTAATCCCACTCATGAGGTTTCACCGTTGTGACCTCAGACCCTCCCAGAGGCCCCACTTTCTAACACCACACTGAGTGTGATGAATTGGCAGGTGGGACACAAACATTCAGACCCTAGCACATGTCAAGTGAATTAATCAGTCCAACAAAGGCATTCCTTTTTTTTTTCTTTTTAGGGCCACACCCGCAGCATATGGAGGCTCCCAGGCTAGGGTTCCAATGGGAGCTACAGCTACTGGCCTATGCCACAGCCACAGCAGCGCAAGATCCAAGCCACATCTGTGACCTACACCACAGCTCACAGCCAGATCCTTAATCCATTGAGGAGGTCAGGGATGGAACCTGCAACCTCATCGTTCCTAGTCGGATTCGTTAACCACTGAGCCACAACAGGAACTCCAAAGGCATTCTTCATTTCTCTTACAGTGGTTTTGGTTTCTAGCATTTCTTTTTGGTTCTTCGAATTTCCATCTCTTTGTTTACACTGCCTATTTGTCCTTTCATGCTGTTTACATTATCTTTTAGAGCCTTTAGCACATTCATCATAGCTGTCGAAGATTCTCAATCTGATCGTTTCAATATCCCTGTCTAATGCTAATCTATCTCTTCCAACTGTGTGTTTTGCCTTTTAATATACCTTGTAATGTTTTCTTGATAGCTAGAGACACCGTGGACAGGGCAACTGCTATAACTAGGCATTTAGAATATGGTGATAAGATGTGTGAAGGGAGAGAGCCTGTCGTTATCTTTGATAAGCCTTGGTATTTTTCGTGAGCCTGTGCTTCTGGACTGTGGGCTTCACAGGCGCTTTTAGTAGGTACATCCGGGGGTGGGGTGCCCTAATTAGAGTAGCATGACTGCAGTGGGGTTGGCTATTTCCTGTTTCTCTTGTGGGAGATTAGAGAGGGGCTGGAGTTGGGTTTTCCCTTCCCATGGGCTCTGATAAAACCCTAGCACGTGAGGCTCTAGTTAGTTAACTCTTGAGAACAGACCTTGGAAGGGAATACAGAATCCTCTGGCATACTTCTAAATGGTTCCTTTTCCCCTCGCCTAGCTTAAAGCACGAGGGCTTTTTCTCTCCAAGATTCACCATGAAAACCTCGTTAGAACTCCAGGTGGTAAAACTCATGAAAGTGTGGGTCCCCTGGAGTTCTTAGCACTGAGCATTGTCCGCAGAGAGCCCCCAGCTGTCAGCTCAGGTTCCGCTCCCCCAGTACCAATTCTTTTGTTAGTTGAGGTTCTCTGTATTTGCCTGTCAGTCTCTCCGGTTTGAGGGGCACTGGTTTGCCCTGTGACCTCACTTCTCTTATGGATCCGAGATGAGTCATTGACTTTGCAGTTACTTAGCTTTTTATTTCTTCTTAGGACAGAAATACGTTTCTTCGTGTACCATTATTAACATGCCAGGGAACCAGTGTGGTGAAGAACCTACTCTGAGAACATTGAGCTACGGGACAGTACATGCTGGAGATCAGATCCTTTCAGATCGTTATCATTATCAGGTTATTTCTGATTTTGTGGCTCAGCGCCCAGAGGTCCAGGGTGGCCCTGCTTCAGTCATTCTGTTAAACCAGGAAACACTGTCCTCTTTTCAATGAAAGATCTGGTTAAAGGCCGAGTGGTGCTGAGTCTGTGCTCATGGAAGCCTGCTGGGCTTACATCCTGGCTCTGCTGAGACCCTGGGCACCTTAACCCCTGTGCAGTCCCATCTGTAGCATAGAAATGATGATGGTGGTAGTTGGCTTGTAGGGCTGCTGTGAGGATCACACGTAAAAACATAGTCAAGACTTAGAAAGTGCTTGCCACCCAGTGAGTGCAGCTGGGTCATTCTGAGCTTCCTTCACCGAACCATGCAGACTGTTTCAACCAATGGGGGTGCTATATAGCCTCTTTATAATGCCTGGGAAATGTAGGATAAGACTCATACCTTGACTTTGGTCTCTTACCCATTATTTGATACTAACTTTACACTGCAACTGTTGTCTAGGTTTGGATCTGTATAACTAGGAAGACGATAGCTACCAGTGTTAGCTCTCTCTTTGGTACATTTCCAAGCTGTGGGCCTCCTCTGCAATTTTTTTTTTTTTTTTTTTTTGTCGCCCTATGGCATACAGAGTTCCAGGCCCAGGGATCAGATCTGAACCACAGTTGCAACCTGTGTCACAGCTGCAGCAACGCCAGATTGTTAACCCATTGTGCCAGGCGGGGGTGGAACCTGTGTCCCAGGGCTGCAGAGATGCTGCCAATCCCAATGTGCCACAGTGGGAACAACCCCACCTTCTTCTTTTTTTTTTTTCAATATTAAAAGATGGAGCAGGAGTTCTCCGTGTGGCTCAGCAGAAACAAATCTGACTAGCATCCATGAGGAAGCAGATTCCATCCCCCGCCTCGGTCAGTGGATTAAGGATCCGGCGTTGCCATGAGCTGTGGTGTAGGTCGTAGATGTGGCTTGAATCTGGCATTAATGTGGCTGTGGTGTAGGCCAGCAGCTACAGCTCTGATTTGACCCCTAGCCTGGGAACCTCCATATGCCACACAGGTGCTGCCCTAAAAAGACCAAAAAAAAAAAAAAAAAAGATGGAGTCGACCACAGCCTCTCCGCGTGCAGTCACTGTGCTTTAGCCATCGACTGAGATAACAATAATAATCAAAAGCTATTGTGAATGTTGGGATGCTTTTTTAAAAAGTAAATATTTTAACTAGATAATATGTACATGCAGTGATCCTTTAAATGAATTTATGTTTTATTCCTTGCTGCTGCTGCTATGTAAGAAAATAACTGAGGAGTTCCTGTCGTGGCTCAGTGGAAACAAATCCGACTAGGAACCATGAGGTTTTGGGTTCGATCCCTGGCCTTGCTCGGTGGGTTAAGGATCTGGCGTTGCCATGAGCTGTGGTATAGGTCGCAGACGCGGCTCTGATCCCGCGTTGCCGTGGCTGTGGTGTAGGCCGGTGGCTACAGCTCCGATTCGACCCCTAGCCTGGGAACCTCCATATGCCACGGGTGTGGCCATAAACGGACAAAAAAGATTATAAAAAAAAAGACAAAAAAGAAAATAACCGAGAAAACCTTCCAAGTGGGTAAATCAGTTATTCACCTTTATTAAAATATTAGAAAATGTAGATGCAGTGAAAGATACATATGATGCCACCTCTTAACGTAGACCTGTGAAAATCAGAGTATCTGTGTATATTCTCTGACCCTCTCAGTAACCCTGATATGCTCCCCCCACCACCCCAGGTTCTGCAGGTCACAGGGCCTGAGGTCAAGAATAATCAGTGGAGAAAAAGTCCTCAGACATGGGAAACGCTTATCCCTTACTCTTCAAATTCTTATAAAGGTGGCCTGTTGCTTCTTCTGCCAGCTCGGGAGTGTATGAGGGAGCACTTTGCACCCATTGATCCATCCGTCATTTGGACGAGGGGCGTTTCTTAGTTAAGGACAGTCCATATGTCATTGGGCTACACCTAAATGCATGGGCTGTGGGATGGATGGCCCTCAGACGTGGCCTAAAACCTCATTGTAGTGCTACCTGCCCTGGTCTTCCCCGATGGGGAGAAGAACCAGGGCTCCTCACTTATTAACCTGTGGTTTATCCGTCTGGGGCCACCCATACTCTCCCCCTTTCTGGAGTCAGCCTGAGCCCCCTCCTTGCCTTCCCTCACACTCTCCAGTCATCGGGCCACTGTGTTTGCGACTGGGGTCTTCCAAGGAGTGGGCCAAGGGCACTCAAAGTCAGCTTTACACACCTGCAAGAAGAGGTTGCATTCTAGATGATGGGGGCCAGCCCTGGTGGCCACAGGTCCCAGCTGAGTTCTCTAATTTGGCCTTCCCGGGACTTGTCCATCCTCCATGCCTAGGGTTGTTCCTCTGGTCCCCGTCACTTAACCAGAGTCAGAACCCAGGACAGATTAGATTAAGGATCATCCATCCTTAATCCGCAGGATGACTTGGAAGAATAATAAGGAAAGGCAGTGTAAAATCTCCACCTCTCTCCCTTAAGAACAGCCTGTAATTTTATGTCCAAATGATCCCAAGTTCCACAAGGCACAGGAGAGAAAAGGAAGAAGGCAGTTGTTCTGCTCTCCTGAGAAAGCTCAACTACAGGCGTCCAAAGGCTCCAGCCCTGCAAAGTGAGAGGGAAGACCCCACTGAGCAGAAGGAGCCACTGGGAATAAAATCCTAGGTGCTGTAGGTCCAAGCCCGGGGAGGTCACACCAAGTTCTGTGCTTTCACTGGCTCTCCTGTACCCTGCATCTCTCCTCCCCTCTTCAGCTCTGCACAGCTCACCATAAAAGTCACCTGGGAACAGGAAATATAAATCATGTGTAAATATAGACCTGTGTTTAAATATCACTTACACTTGAAGGACAGACCAGAATTTTGTTCCACTGATTAGTAAGATTAAATTCTGCCCCTTCAAATGTCCAGTGTGTTTAATGAGAAAAAGATCACTATTAATATGACAAAGGGATTTTCATTGAAATGTCTCAGGAGCCCACTTCCTTCACATATCTCCCAGGACGCACTAAAAATTGTTTGATATAGTGAATTAGGAAGCATGGTATTCTTTTATAACCAGTTGTCAAGATAATGGCCTAATTGGAGTTTCCGTTGTGGCTCAGCAGAAATGAATCTGACCAGCATCCATGAAGACGAAGGTTCAATCCCTGGCCTCTCTCAGTGGTTAAGGATCCCGCATTGCCATGAGCGGTGGTGTAGTTTGCAGACTCGGCTCAGATCTGGCGTTGCTGTGGCTGTGGCGTAGGCCGGAAGCTACAGCTCTAATTTGACCCCTAGCCTGGGAACCTCCATATGCAGTGGGTGCGGCCCTAAAAGACAAAAAAAAAAGGTAATGGCCTAATTATACTCACTGGGGCTATAAATAGCACGGTCTGAGCTACACTGATCAGCCCTGATTGTGGTTTCTCCTGAAAGGCCATCTGTGGACCATCTTGAATTGGGAAGAGTGACAGTCAGGCATCCCACTCCAGGGCCCGGGCTGGAAGGGGCAGACTGAAGGCAGTTAGTAAAATGAGACACGTGCAGGAGATTGAGTCACTTGCTTTGTAAAATAAACAGAAGGAATAGAGCTTTGGCTATGAGTTTGTTGCCTGGTTATTCTTGTAGTTTACCTCTGCCAACCCCTTGTGCCAATGTCTTGCTGCTCTTTGTAGTCCTTCCTATCCCTACAGATCACACAGAATTCCTCAGCAAGGAGCTGACAGAAAATAGGAGATTTCATGACAGTCAGCAAACTGACCAGGGGCTGCCAGGTCCCTTTCCCCTGCTTGGCAGCCAGAACTGGCAGCAAGGCCCGACCTCCAGCTGTAAAACTGGAGAAAGTGAAGAGCTCAAAAGAAGGTCCAGGAGCTAACAGTTGGGTGCCCTGCATCTAATCATTCACTCATTCAAACACCTAACAGACATTTATCGAGGGCCTACTATGTGCAAACAGTATTCCCTTTTTTTTGGCCCTTTTTTAGGGCTACCCCTGCGGCATATGGAGGTTCCCTGGCTAGGAGTCTAATCAGAGCAACAGCTGCCAGCCTATATCATAGTCACAGCAACGCAGATCCAAGCCGAATCTGCAACCTACACCACAGCTCATGGCAACTCCAGTTCCTTAACCCACTGAGCAATGCCAGGGATTGAACCCATAACCTCATGGTTCCTAGTCAGATTCGTTTCTTCTGCACCACGATGGGAACTCCTGCAAACAATATTCGTGATGCTACAGATAGAGCAGTAAAAAAATATACACAAATTCCTACTCTTAAGGGACATACATTTTACTGGTAGAGACAGTATATAAAATAAATAAGCAGGAGTTCCCATTATGGCTCAGCGGTAACAAACCCTACTAATCCTACCAGAGGACACAGGTGTGATTTCTGGCCTCAATCTTTGGGTTAAGGATCAGATGTTGCTGTGAGCTGTGATGTAGTTTGCAGATTCAGCTCAGATCCCACGTTGCTGTGCTGTGGTGTAGGCTGCCAGCTGTAGCTCCAGTTTGACCCCTATCCTGGGCATTTTCATATGCTGCAGGTGCAGCTCTAAAAAAGCAAAATAAATAAATAAGCAAATTATACAACATATTAGGTGATAAATGCTATAGGGAAAAATAAAACAAGGAAGAGGGGTAGAGAGTGCCAAGTGAAATTTTAAATAGGGCAAAGTGGGAGGACTTGCTAAGAGGGTGACATTTGAACAAAGACTGTGTGCTAAAGTCCACCAGGTGACAGGCCCAAATCACACACACAAATCTTCCAACCAGTTTTTGGTGCTTCATTCTTAAATATTTACAGACGGGAGTTCCTATTGTGACTCAGCAGGTTACAAACCTGACTAGTATCCTTCAGGATGTTGGTTCGATCCCCTGCCTTGCTCATTGGGTTAAGGATCTGCACAGCGTTGCTGTGAGCTGTAGTGTAGGTCACAGATGCTGCTTGCATCTGGCATGGCTGTGACTGTGTCATATGCTGGCAGCTGCAGCTCCAATTTGACTCCTGGCCTGGGAACTTCCATTTGCTGCAGGTTTGGCCCTAAAAAGAAAAAAAAAATTAAATATATACAGCCAGCCAGATTGCAAATATTCAGTGCAGAACACTGACAGTTTTCAAATGGTAAGCAGAAACAGAACATAGGAAGTCAGAGATAATGGAATCAGAAGACCACTTTTTAAAAAGCCCCAACTATAATTACTATCCCTTTTGAGAGAGTGAAAAGAGTACCTCCATAAAACAAGAACAAGAAAAAAAATTAAAAAGGGAACAGTTGAGAACAAGGAAAAATTTTAAAGAGGAAACAAATTGAGAACAAGAAAAAAATCATAGTAAAAAGAAATTCAGTAAAAACTTTAAAAAGTTTTTTAAAAATCTCAATAGTCTCAGTGAAATAAGGTCCTGCATACATGAAAAAAAACAATTCTAGAAAAAAAAACAATTTTCAAATAATGTTGAAGAGCTATTGAAAGTTAAAAACATCAAAAATTAAAAACTTGATGGTGGAGTTCCCATCGTGGCGTAGTGGAAACGAATCCGACTAGGAACCATGAAGTTATGGGTTCAATCCCTGGCCTTGCTCAGTGGATTAAGGATCCGGCGTTACCGTGAGCTGTAGTGTAGGTCGCAGATGTGGCTTGAAACACGTTGCTGTGGTGTAGGCCCAGCAGCTATAGCTCCGATTGGACCCCTAGCCTGGGAATCTCCATATGCCGCAGGTGCGGCCCTAATAAGACAAAAGACAAACAAAACAAAACAAACAAAAAACCTGATGGAAAAAATAAGAAAGTAAAGATAAGTAAATCCGTCAAAAAACAAAAAAAAGAAATAGAAAAGAGAAGATAAAACAAAAATCACAGGACAATATTTGATTACTAGGAGTTCTAGAAAGAGAACAAAAGGAAAATGGAAGAGAGGAAATAAATAAAATAATCCAATAATAAAATTTCCAATAGGCCCTCCAGACTTCCTTGTGGCCCCCAAAATGTATCAAAATAGACCCTCCCCAGGGCATTATCACTGTGATATTTCAGAGCACAGGCCTTAAAGGGAAGATACGGTAAATTCCCAGAGTATAAAACAAACAAAGAAACGAAACAGGTCATCCACAAAAGAATCAAGGATCAGAATTGCTTTGGGGAGGGGGAGGGAATGGGATGGACTGGGAATTTGGGGTTAATAGATGCAAACTATTTTTTGCCTTTGAAATGGATAAGCAATGAGAGCCTGCTGAATAGCACTGGGAACTATATTTGGTCACTTATGATGGAGCATGATAGTGTGAGAAAAGGGATTATATATGTGTATATGTGACTGGATCGCCTTGTTGTACAGTAGAAAATTGACAGAACACTGTAAATTAGCTGTAATGAAAAAAAATAATCATTATAAAAAATAATAAAATATGGAGTTCCTGTTGTGGCTCAGTGGTAAAGCAACCTGAATAGTATCCATGAGGACATGGGTTCTATCCCTGGCCTAGCTCAGTGGGTTTAGGATCTGGCATTGCCATGAACTGTGGTGTAGCTCAGATCCTCAGATGTGGCTCAGATCCTCAGTTGCTGTGGCTGTGGCGTAGACCAGTGGCTAAAGCTTCGATTTGGCCCCTAGCCTGGGAACCTCTATATGCCACAGGTGCAGCCCTAAAAAGACAAATAATAATAATAAAATAAAATTTTAAAAAAGAATCAGAATTGTTTCAAACTTCTTAACAGCAACACTGAGAGCAAAAGACCGTGAGCAGTGCCATCAACCTCTGGAGGAAAAAGACTTCCAACTAGAAGTTCTATCCAGATGGACTATCAAATATGAGAGTAGAATAAAAATACTTTCCCAAGCAAGGCTTCAAAAAGTTTACTTCCCATTCTTTCTTAAAACCTAAGGAGTATATGTGGTCCTCCAAAATTAAAAGACTGAAAAAGAGAAAGAGACAATCTAATTATTCTTTGATATCTATTCCCCCTTTCCTTTTTTTTTAGCACTTACTTATTCAAATCAAATAACTTTTTACTGAAGTTTAGTTGATTTACAATATTACAATATTTACAATGTTATAATACAGTATTGTGGAGTTCCCTTGACGCAGCGGAAACGAATCCGACTAGGAA
Source organism: Catagonus wagneri (assembly GCA_004024745.2). Classification (NCBI taxonomy): domain Eukaryota; kingdom Metazoa; phylum Chordata; class Mammalia; order Artiodactyla; family Tayassuidae; genus Catagonus; species Catagonus wagneri. Next base: position 17,544,894 of record PVHT020004020.1, read on the forward strand.
CCGTGAGGTTGCGGGTTCGATCCCTGGCACCGCTCAGTAGGCTAAAGATCCAGCGTTGCTGTGAGCTGTGGTGTAGGTCGCAGACGCAGCCTGGATCTGGCGTTGCTGTGGCACTGGTGTAGGCCGGCAGCAGCAGCTCCGACTCAGCCCCTAGCCTGGGAACCTCCATATGCTGCAGGTGTGGCCCTAAAAAGGCCAAAAAAAAAAAAAAAAGAAATAAGCTTCTGTCATTATTGTCTGTTTTACAGCCGTTTAATTATGACAAATATATACGGGGTGTGGGAAACAGGAGATTCAACCCAGGACAAAGAGAAATGGATTCCCCAGGTGACAGTGAAGAGAGATCCCAGTAAGAGCTGTGCTTAGACGTGGCAGCCAGTCCAGACTGGAGCCGTGAAATTCCCCATGTTGAGAGCTCTCGTGTTGTGTCTTTTTTTAACTTGAGCACAGAACGCTTAAATGAGAACCAGATCCTTATCTGTCCTTAGCTTGCCTTGTGCTGATACTTGTTTTCCACGCCACACCCATGGCTAGCTGAGGGGGTGTGGGCTTGCCACATTCCTGCATACAGAATGCGCACGAGTGCTTTGACCTGCTCCTGAAAGCTGGAGGTGGGCCAGAGAAGCCCACTTCCGTGACTGTATTTCTGGGAAGTGCCCAGTGTTTCCAAGGACTCATCCTGGGCCACTCCTCTGTCACACCCCCCGGGACAGTGAAGCCAGTCTGTGTCTCAGAGCCTGTTGAGCTTTTCTTCTCCTGAGGCCCTTCATCTGATGGTGAGATATTGCTTTCCTTACATGGGTAGGTTGGTGTTTGCTGTGGCTTTTCAAAACTAAAATATATTGGAGTTCCCGGCGTGGCTCAGCAGAAACAAATATGACTAGTATCCATGAGGATGCTGGTTTGATCCCTGGCCCCACTCAGTGGGTGAGGCTCGGATCCTGCATTGCTGTGGCTGTGGAGTAGGCCGGCAGCTGTAGCTCAGATTCGACCCCTAGCCTGGGAACCTCCATATGCTGTGGGTGAGGCCCTAAAAGGCGAAAAAAAAAAAACCTACTACTGTTTAAGTTCCCATTGTGGAGCAGTGCAAACAAATCCAACTAGTAACCATGAGGTTCCAGGTTTGATCCCTGGCTTTGCTCAGTGGGTTAAGAATCCGGCGGTGATAGGAGCTGTGGTGTAAGTCACAGACGTGGCTCAGATCCCACATTGCTGTGGCTGTGGTGTAGTCTGGCAGCTGTAGCTCTGATTCGACCCCCTAGCCTGGGAACCTCCATATGCCTCGGGTGCGGCCCTAAATAGGCTCCAAATTGGTATTATTTTGCATTAGTAACATTCTTTAAGATCTTGAGAACATAGAAAAGAACAAAAATCACTGCCATGACCTGTGGGTACTATTTTATTAGGAAACAAATTAACCCAATTTTAGACTAGAGCCTGCAGAAGGGAACTAACTTGATCCTGCAGTTGCAGAACAAACTGCATAAGGGATTCTTCCGTTTCCACAGAGTGGGGGGAAGGAAGAAAATCATTTAAACAGTGTTTCCCAAATTTGGCTACTTTCACAAACGCATGCTTGGTGGAAGGGGGTTACAAGTTTTCCACGGTAACATTTAAATCTAAACCAATCACTACACTTGTTCACGATGCCATCTTATACAGCAGAGGGTTACCACGTGACTGCGGCACCTGCTTTTGTACGTCTGACCCCTGTAGCACCAAGACCAGCCGTACTTCACTTTTTATGTGGCATCTCTCCCATTGGGTGCTCAGACCCTTCACACCATTGCTGAACATTTTCTGAGACCTGTCAGTCATCAGGGTTTAGGACACTGGGTCACAGCAGCGATTCTCAAAGTGGGGTGGTGTGGTGTGTGGATGGTGGCCACGGAGACACATGAAGTGTGAAAAGGCACATTCAAACTACCTATTGACTTTATCATGCAAAAGTCTATAACGTGAAATTCAACAAAATAATTTTTGGGCAGTAGCAGAAACCCAACTAGAGATTCTCCCAAGGGGGCCTGGGATAAATTTGGCTGAGAAGCGCTGGCGTAGAGGTGGAGGAGTCCCAGCACATGGAGAACAGTTGAAGAACATGTGCCAGGAGTTCCTGCTGTGGCTCAGCAGAAGCAAGCCCGACTAGTATCCATGAGGATGCTGGTTCAATCCCTGGTCTCACTCAGTGGCTTAAGGCTCAGGCCTTAAGCTGCGGTTGTGGCATAGACCGGCTGGCTGCAGCTCCAGTTCTAACCCTAGCCTGGGAACTTCTGTATGTCACAGGTACGGCCCTAAAAAGCAAAAATAAAAAACATTTGCCAAACGTGTGTGTAAGGAACATCTTTGGGGTCAGTGGGTGAATCCTAAGCCATAACTTGTCGTGGTCTTTTGGACCCAAAGGGCCAATCCACAA
>PVHT020004020.1:17550834-17585862 GCA_004024745.2 Catagonus wagneri
TTTTTTTTTTTTTTTTTTTTTTGTCTTTTTGCCTTTTCTAGGGCCGCACTTGCGGCATACGGAGGTTCCCAGGCTAGGGGTCTAATCGGAGCTGTAGCCACCGGCCTACACCACAGCCACAGCAACACGGGATCTGAGTACCACAGCTCACGGCAACACTGGATCCTTAACCCACTGAACAAGGCCAGGGATCGAACCCACAACCTCATGGTTCCTAGTCGGATTCATTAACCACTGAGCCACAACGGGAACTCCTGCTTCATCTTTACATGGCTGCCTCCTTCTTGTCAATCAGGTCTCGGCTCCACCAACCCCTCTGCAAAAGGCCTTCCCTCATCATATTAGCTCAGTTTGTTCTCCTCCTCACTGCCATGTTCTATCAAATTACTCATTTATTTCAGAAATTATCTACTTGTTTTTGATCTGTCTACCTCTCTAGGATATAAGCTTCATGTTTTTTTCTTGTTCACCTCTGTATTCCCAGTGCCTAGCACAGCGTCTGGCACACAGTAAGTCCTAAGTAAATGTCTGTTGAATGAAGGTTGAGTGAGGAGATTTCCTCCCATGGACGCAATTAATCCATTGGTAAAATGGGAAACTCATTCATGAGGTCACAGTTTCTCCAATCACCCCAAGCCATTCTTTGGCTAACCAGAGTGCCTTCCTAGATTATGATAAAACATTGCAGAATTCATTCCACACTCTCCCAGTGTTCCTGGCCCAGCGTCCCACCTGTCACTCACCTGTAATTATTTCAGAGCTCCAATTTGCTTCAGGCGAGTCAACAGCTCCCCTTTCTCGTGCATGCTTACTAGGTCAGTGCATCCCCCTATGCACTCTTTACCAATAAAGACCCGAGGTACCTAAAAAAGACAGCAAGCCAGGATGTTTAAGGAACTTCACTCTGAGGTGAGAAAAGAATGAAATTTTATCCTTCCAAAGCTTTTCAGATCACTTTACAACCTCCTCTTGCATATTTTTTCAGGCCAATACTTTATTATAAGCATGAAGTTATTCCTTCAAAAATGTTTTTAGGAGTTCCCGTCGTGGCTCAGTGATTAATGAATCCAACTAGGAACCATGAGGTTGCGGGTTTGATCCCTGGCATCGCTCAGGGGTTAAGGATCCGGTGTTGCCGTGAGCTGTGGTGTAGGTTTCAGACACGGCTCGGATGCCGCGTTGCTGTGGCTGTGGCGAAGGCCGGCAGCTGCAGCTCCTGTTAGACCCCTAGCCTGGGAACCTCCATATGCCGTGGGTGCGGCCCCAGATAAGGCAAAAAAAAAAAATGTTTTTAATCCAAGACTCTTTTCAGATTGAGTGTTGTATGCCTGAGACTGTTTAACCTGTCCAAGCAATTTAAATTTTCACTCTAGAGAAACACCTTTCAGCAAAAGGAGTTTGGGTTGGCTGCAGCTGGACCACCCTGGTTGAATCCTGGGACCACACCTGAGCCCTTAAACGGAGCCATGGCAATCAGGAAGGAGTTTGTTTCTAAATACAGCTGGAAAAGTACTTGCACCAGTTCACACACAGTTTATTAGACTCACAGTGTATCAGCGTTGTCTCTCTTTGTGAGCTGTCCTCAGCTGGGGAAGGGGTGGTGGTGTCTGAATTTCTATTAATACCTGGCCCATCATTGGCTGTTTAAATGCTGCTGCTCTGGGAGCGAGGACATGCTTCTGCTTTGGTTTCACACCTGGCATGGGTGGGTCACCCAGGGCCATCCAGCGTGACAGTCATTCTACCTACTGAGTAACTTTATTTTGCATTATACTCAGGCTCCCTCCCTGCTCCTAAGTAAGGCACATTCCAGGAGTCCAAAGGGCTCTCAGAATCCTGAAGGAGGATAAAATCCTCTTGCCGTGGCTCAGACAAATTCCAGGTTAAGGGTGCAAGAGAAAGGCAGTGAAGAAATGAGCACACTGACTGGTCGGGAGCAAGCAGGTCCTCTGCCAGAACAGAAGGCAGAAAAAACTCAGATGAATTTTTTTTCAGGGATAGTTATTGTACAGTATATTTCCAGTGTACAGTGTAGTGATTTACAATTTTTAAAGACTATATTCCATTTATGGTTATTATAAAATATTGCCTTATTCCCTGTGTTGTACATTATAGCTTTTTAGCTTTTTTGGGGGAGGGTGGGTTTTTTTTTTCTTTTTATACTGAGTTTCTCTGCCACATTTATTTTTTTTCCTTCTTTTTTTAGGCCCTCACCTGCAGCTTGTGGAAGTTCCCAGGCTAGGGGTCAAATCCGAGCCGCAGCTGCCAGCCTATACAACAGCAGCTCAGGGTCCAAGCCATGTCTGCAACCTACACCACAGCTCATGGCAACCCTGGATCATTATCCCACTGAGTGAGGCCAGGGATCAAGCCTGCATCCTCATGGGTGCTGGTCGGGTTCTTAATCCACTGAGCCACAGCAGGAACTCCTCTTTGTATCCATATGGAGGTTCCCAGGCTAGGGGTCCAGTCGGAGGCTACAGCTACTGGAGACGCCACAGCAACTCCAGATCCGAGCCACATCTGCGACCTACACCACAGCTCATGGCAATGCTGGATCTTCAACCCACTGAGCAAGGCCAGGGATTGAACCCGCATCCTCATGGATCCTAGTTGGGTTCGTTAACCACTGAGCCATGAAGGGAAGTCCTACTTTAATTTTTAAAACTTAAGGCCCTAAATTAAAGCAGCCCTACACATCGCCACAACCACATTGCCACAGCTCTTTCCTGTGTCCTGAGAGTGGGGAAGAGCACGTGAAACTTGTATTCCAGCAAGAAAGCCTTATAATGTCATCCTCAAAGAAGGTGCCATCTGCCTCACCTTCACTGCATGCCTGTGTGGGGGCTTTGCATGTGGGAGGTACTATCGTGGCAACATTTATTTTTTATTTATTTATGTTTTGCTTTTTAGGGCCACACCTGTGGCCTATGCAAGTTCCCAGGCAAGGGGTCCAATTGGAGCTACAGCTATGCAGGATCCAGGCCACATCTGCAGCCTACACCACAGCTCATGGCCAACACTGGCTGCTTACCACACTGATGGAGGCCAGGGATCCAACCCTAGTCCCCATGGATACTAGTTGGATTCATTAACCCCTGAGCTACGAAGGGAACTGCAAGGCAACTTTTTTTTTAATCAGCTCAACGCACTCACAGAAAGATGAGGTCAGAAATCTAAGTTTTCTCTTGGATCCTGGCCATTATTTTAGAAAAAATAAAGCACCTCTCAAATTGTTGGGGGAGGGGCGTGTCTCTTAGCTTCTCCTGTCTCCCCAGGAAGAGTTGGCTGTGGTCAGTTGCGAATCAGTAGAATTTGTGTTTCTGACAAGTTCCCAGGTGACTGCCAGGGATCCCTCTTGCAAGCTGCTGTTAGCCATTTATTCCCCCCAGGGTAACTGAGGCTTTGGAAACCCACAGCTCTGCAAGCAGCAGCCCCCACCGCTCTGAAACATGACCAGGCTGTCTCCAGGGTAGGATTTTGTGCACACCACCTGGCACACGAGCTGCCTGCCTGAGGGCTGCAAAGCCCCTTGGCCCTCTCACCCACCCTGTAAGTCTAGGCATCAGCAAAACCACCTTGAAGCACTTTCTGGCTCCCCACAAGGAGCTGAACTGTGGGCTGCACTAAGACAGCGTGGGAGGCTATGGTGACATAACAGGAAGCTGTTGATGCAGCTAAGGAAGAGGATACTTGTCCTCAGCGTCCTCCCCTCCCAGCCCATCCCCTCTTCAGAGTAAGTTGAGTCTGTTACTGGCAAGAAGCAGAGAACTGCTGCCATCAAAGAAAGCTTGGGAATTCTGGGCCCTTCGTCTCCCAGCCCCAGCAGGTGGCATCTTCTGCGCTCTAGGCAGACCTAGAGGCTGCTACGCTACACATTCCAGCTCCTCGTCTACTCCCTGAAACAAGACACTGTCATTGCTCACCCGAATTATTACTTCTAGAGCCTCCAAACTCTCCCAGCTTCAACCCTCCACCCATGGCCTTCCTGTAGTCTCTTGCCCACTGTCGCTGGAGTGACCCTTTCAAAATCAAGTCAGACAGAGTTAGTCCGCTGCTCAGAACCTTCAGTGGCATCTCATCTCCCATCTCTAGCACAGCCCTGGTGATGGCTTGAAAGGCCTTGCCAGCCTGTACCCCATGATCTCTCAAACCGGATCTCCTGCTAACTCACCACGCTGCACCCACGCAGGCCTCCCTGCCGGTTTCTACCCACAGGACCTTCGCATTTGCTGTCCCCACTGCCTGGAGTGCCCTGCCCCTAAACTTCTGCATGGCTTGCTCCCCCACTTCCTTTAAAGATCCCCTAAAATCACTGAGGCCCTGATGGCTCCATTTAAAACCGTACCTTGCTGCCTACAGCCTTCCTCCCCTTCCTACCTGGTTACTCTTCATAGCGCATTTCACCACTTCCCAACGTTTTTATTGCCTATACTAGAATGTAAGTTCCACAAAGGCAGGAATTTTTGTTTGCTCTGGTCATGGCCCTGTTTCCAGTGTCCAGAAAGATGCCTCGTAGAGTAGGTGCTTAAACATATTTGTTGTACCCAGTGAAATTATTCTTCAAAAGTGAAGGAGAAAAAAACTTTCTCACACAAACAGAAAATAAGGGAATTTTTTGTCCTGAGATCTGCCTTGTAGGGATGTTCAAAAATGTTCTTTAGCAGTTCCTGTCGTGGTTCAGCGGTTAACAAACCCGACTAGGATCCATGAGGACGCAGGTTCGATCCCTGGCCTTGCTCAGTGGGTTAATGATCTGGCGTTGCTGTGAGCTGTGGGTGTAGGTCACAGACATGGCTCAGATCTGGCGTGGCTGTGGCTGTGGCGTAGGCCAGCAGCTGTAGCTCCGATTCGACCCCTAGCCTGGGAACCTCCATATGCCTTGGGTGCAGTCCTAAAAAGCTAAAAAAAAAAAAAAATCAGGAGTTCCCGTTGTGGCGCAGCTGAAACGAATCTGACTAGGAACCATGAGGTTGCGGGTTCAATCCCTGGTTTTGCTCAGTGGGTTAACGATCTGGCGTTGCTGTGAGCTGTGGATGTAGGTCGCAGACACCTCTCAGATCCTACGTTGCTGTGGCTGTGGTATAGGCCGGCAGCTGTACCTCCGATTGGACCCCTAGCCTGGGAACCTCCATATGCCACTGCTGTGGCCCTAAGAAGCAAAGTTAAAAAAAAAAATTAAAAAAAATTTTAAAAGCCCCTCAGGTGATTCTAATGTGCACCAACATTTGGGAACCACTGGCCAAGAGGGACCATCAGATCGGGGCCATGGCAGTTCTTGTCTTGCTCTTTCCCCCTCAGGACCCGAGCAGCCTGTACAGCTGGTGGTCCAGCCAAGCAGCCAGAGGCTTTCTGGCCATGGTCTCTGTTCCAGGACCTTCCAGAGACAAGGGTCCTCGGACCCCAGCTGGGGCCCTGGAAACAATAGGGTAACATGTGTAGCCTCCCTCCCTCTGCACCAGAAAGCTGATTTCTGACTAGAGAAGTAGGGGCGAAACGGCCTCCGCTGCTTTACCCTGAGAACCCAAAGAAAACCCTGCAAGTCAAACTAAACCCGAACTAGGATACGCGCTTCTGCGCACACCATGTGGTAGAAAGTGCACCCTGCAAGGCGCCTCGGGTGAGCTGGCGGGCCATCCCTCGCCAGCCCCCGCCCCCAGCACCTGAACTGCTGCTGGTGACCTGACTGGCTGAGGAAGAGGAAGCCTGCTCAGAAAGAGCGGTTCTTAGTGTCCCACTGTCTGTCCACAGCAAAAGGGAAGTAGAGGTGGCCTACTCCAGCGTGGCGCTGCAGCCAGGAGGTCCCTGACAGTCACAGAGGAAGTCACTTGCCAGGATCAACCGGCAAGCCATTGCGAGAGCCATCTGATCTCCCTACTCTGAGAGGCCTGGAAATATCCCGCCGTTAAGTTTTCCCCATGGGAGGAAGTTAGATGAGATACGGAAAAACGAGAGTATTAGGTTAAGTTTAAAGAGAGCCTGGAGGTAAGGCTGAAGGGCAGCAAATCCAACTTGGCCATGCGAACCCAGAGGAAAAAGTGCCGGCGGTTCTAGTTCAACAACAGAAGTGTACAGCTCACACTTGGCTCCTCCACCCCTCCTCCCACATCAGCCCTGCGAGCTCAAACTGTCACTTCTCGGCAGTGCTTAAAACAAAGACTCCAGATAGCTCCTCGGTGACTCCAGGACAGCTGCTGGGCCCGATGACCCTGACGCACAGCACGATCTGCTGGGCTCTGTCCTCTGATCAGAGAACACCTTTGGCCGAAGTCCAGCCGCCTTTTCAAGGAAGCGGTGTCCTCTCCGGCGCCCTCCCCCTCCCCGCGCAGCCCTCCCGCCGCCTGGAGTGACGGCGCCCTAGCGGTGTCTTAGAGGAAGGCAAAGGCGTCCCCTGTTCACAGCCCAGGCAAGAAGAGGGAATCCAGCAGCCTTTTACCCAACCTTTTCTAGTCAGAGCCCCGGCTCACCGTTCTGGCTCCCGTGAGCTGTTGTAGATAATCCTGAATCTCGCTGGTATCACTGGTGGCTGTGATATCGACAAATTCCAGAAGCCTTTCTTTGAAGGGCAATTGGCTGAGGAGCTCCTGGGTCCTTCTGCAGTAGGGGCAGGTGGGCTTGATGAAAACCACCACCTTCCCAGGCTGGATTTTGCTGTCCACAAAAGCTTGAGCCATGCTGACAGGTGGGGAGGAAACCCCAGTTGCAGGTATTGCTCCGGGTGTAAAACCGAGGCCCCGACCAGCGGGCTCTCATTTAAAGGAACCTCCCTGGAGGAGGAGTTTGCCGGGTAGTGCTCTTGTTTTAAAGGGCCAGCCCCCGAAGTCATTTCAGTCTGAGTGATTCACCAGCTAGAGCTTTGGAGGAACGCGCGCCTGCGTGTCGTCATCAGTGGCTGTGCCCAGGGTGTCACCGTCCTCAGCCCTTTTAGGAATGCCCACCCTTGGAAAGAGCAGACTCACCTCGCTCTCTGGGGAAGCATTAAATGTGCAGACCAGCCACAGAGAGCCCCTGCCCCAGCAGGCAGTGTCTTCTTAGAGTCAAATCTTTGTTGTCTCTGTCAGAGTCACCGTTTCTAAAGACACATGCAAACAGAATCATTCAAGAAACAGAATGCGCTGAAATCTCTTTTAGAGGAAGTGAAGTTGAAATTGTGGCTTTGCGTCCCGTCTTGCTTGGCTGGCGTTGTTTGCTGTTGTGACTGTTTAATGGAATCTCCAACATTTAAACATCTGGGGATTTCACAGAAGAATCTAGACTTGGCACCTCTCTGAAAAGTCAGGTTGCCCTCATGCGTGGCAGTGGCTGGGGCTGAGATGCCCAGGTTTGCCACAGGCACGGGGCTTGGGGGGTGCTGGATCCTACCTTCCAGACAGCTGCCACTCATTCATGAGCATTTGGGCTTGTGACCCTTGAACAGCAGTTTCACAAGCGAATTCTAACACAAACCCTAATTTCAAAGTGAAGATTCCACAAGGGGCTTTTTCTCTCTTTGACCCTTTGTTTATGACCCTTTGTTTTCACTGGTGGTGAGAAGTGGTGTAATAACTCACTTATCACATTCATCTCATCGTCTGAGCGTTATAAGGACCTGATGCTCTTCCCCTGGTGTCCACACTCCCCGAGGGGGTGGTGAGTGAAGTCTGTTGTTCCAGGACTGACTGTGACCCCTCTGCGTGCAGGGTGTTCAATAAAGAAATCAAGGAATACTACCTCCTTTCAAAGTGAACTCTCCTTTTCCCCAGGAAGTTTTATGCTGAAACTAGGGGCTCTGGCTGATTGTCCCTTCAGAATGTAGAACCTAGTGTGACCTGGAGAAGGGAAGAAAGTTGATTCCCAGAAGCAGCTCTAATTATCACTAAAGCTAAATGACAAAGTGAGAAACCCACATGCTTAGTCACAAAGAAGGGACTAATAGTTAAGATCTCTGTCAGCAAATAGAATGTGCTAGGAGGGGAGGCCTGGGGCCACTAGGCCTTGTCAGGGCTTGGGACTTCCCAGCCCACAGCTTCCTTCTCTCCTGAATAAGCTTCTGGCAGAGTCCTTGTCACCTCTCTTTGTTTCTTTCCTTTAGCTCAGACTCCTGTGGTCAGGCCCTCGCTGCAGCCCAGGGTCTCTTCAGGGCCACCCTTGACTCACTGGAGGGTTCTCAGCCCACCTTGCACCTGGCGATTCCCTCAGAACCGCTCTCTTCTCAGTGTCTGGAGTGAGCCTCTAACTCCCCACTGGCTCTTTGTCCTCAGCATGTGACTCTGGTCACATCTGTCCCTTGTTACAAGCCTCACCCCCACCTTCCATCTCCTTGGACCCCCCTCTCCTGCCTCTATCCTTCCCTACCAGCCAATCTCATGGAACTCGCTGCTTGGTTTGCCATCTGTCCTCGACTCACCTCCCACCCTCTCCTCACCTCAGTGCAGTCTGACTTCCTTATCTGCTGAAATTCCTTTGGCCAGCATCATTCATGACCTCCACATTGCTGAGTCACCTTGTAGCCAAGTGTCCTGACTGAGAGTCACTCAGAATTATGGGTGTGGAGTTTTTGTTAAACTGGTAGAGTGGACCTCCCAAAGCATCCGTTTGCCTTGGGTCTCCTGAGGATTTGGGTACCTGGGCAGAGACTGGGCTGCAGGAGGGGGCCCTGTTGTCTGCCCTACAGCTCGGGCCCCGGGGACTGGTGTCTGGAGCCTTAGGACAGGTGGCCACAGGACACAGCTGCAGATCTCAAGGCCTTTTTATGAGTCAGGGAACACAGCAGAGAAGAGGAGTCTTCTCTATTGCTCAGAAATGCCGTGGCTTTAGCTCAGTGAGGAATTCAGAGGAATTCCCGTCGTGGCCAAGCAGAAATGACTAGTATCCTTGACGATTCCGGTTCAGTCTCTGGAACCCACTCACTGGATTAAGGATCCCGCATTGCTGTGGCTGTGGCATAGACTGGCAGCTACAGCTCCAATTTGACCCCTAGCCTGGGAACCTCCATATGCCGTGGGTTCAGCCCTAGAACTAAAAAAAAAGAAAGAAAGAAAAAAAAGAAAAAATTCAGAGCGTAGAACACTGTTGCATTGACATCATGAAAATTTCTAGTTTTTGCACATTAGGAGATGGAACCCATGGGTCTTGGGGACACCATGAGGGCCATGGTCCTTGAGTGCTGTGGACATCAAGAGGGAGTGTGTGTGGGAGGAACATGTGACCTTGTGCTTGACACCCCTCTGCAGTCCCAGAAATAGTTACTGGGAAACAAGGGCTTTTTTCAAGGGAGTGGAGGTCCTGCTACGCAGATAGCTGGCAACAGGCTAGTGATACATGCGAAATGCGGGCTATGGAGTTCTCGTTGTGACACAGCAGAAACGAATCCGACTAGAAACCATGAGGTTGCGGGTTCGATTCCTGGCCTCGCTCAGTGGGTTAACGATCCGGCATTGCCATGAGCTGTGGTGTAGGTCACAGACATGGCTCAGATCCTGCGTTTCTGTGGCTGTGGCATGGGCCAGCAGCTGTAGCACCAATTCAACCCCTAGCCTGGGAACCTCCATATGCCATGGGTGCAGCCCTAAAAAGCAGGAAAAAAAAAGAAAGAAGAAAAGAAAAGAAAGAAAGAAATGTGGTCTTTGGAGTTCCCGTCATGGCTCAGTGGTTAATGAATCCGACTAAGAACCATGAGGTTGCAGGTTCGATCCCTGGCCTTGCTCAGTGGGTTAAGGATCCGGCGTTGCCGTGAGCTGTGGTATAGGTTGCAGACGTGGCTTGGATACCGCGTTGCTGTGGCTGTGGCGAAGGCTGGCAGCTACAGCTCCTGTTAGACCCCTAGCCTGGGAACCTCCATATGCCATGGGTGTGGCCCTAGATAAGGCAAAAAGACAAAAAAAAAAAGGAAAGAAAAAAAATAGTCAAAGACCACATTTCTCTCTCTTTTTTGTTTTTTGGTTGGTTTCCACTGCACCACGACGGGAGCTCCTGGGTTCTGACTATTGTGATCTAATTTGTATCCATGGGCTCATGAGGGTTGGGACAGTTTGAACACCAATGACCGTTTCTCAGGTTCTTTCTTTACTTGCTCACTTTGCAGGCTTTGATCCTATAGGTCACTGTCCCTCCCCGCCTTGAGGGTGTCTTCCCCAGAGTCGTCTGCAGCTTGGTGTTTTTCTTCTTCCGGTGTCTCTGGGTATTCTGTCTCAGCCTCTTCCTCAGGAATTTTGCCTACACATGTGATACATCCTGGGACTTCCTCTTCTTGAAAGATTTTAGCTGTACATCCAGCTATCACCTTTTTTCTTGATGAGTTCCACTTTTTTTTTTTCTCATCCAGAACTCTTTCGTGGGCCTCAGAAAGTGATAATTCATTGCCTACTGAGAAGACCTGCCTGGGGTTGCTCAGGCATCTCAGCCTCAGTGTGACCAAGAGGGGAGCCACGCCCCTGTCTCTTCCCTACCTGCTCATCCCAAGTACTGTCATCTCCCCGTCGGCCTGGGCAGAAAACTGGGAGGCATTTGTTTTTTTTTTAATTTCTCTTTGGGCGGCATCTTTATGGTTACTTCCTCCCCTGCTTTCTGCTTTATGCAGAATGACCAAACTCTAATAACTTTCCTCCTAAGCTCCTCGCCAGTCTGACTGCCTCTGCCTTGGTCCAGCTTTTATCATTCCTTTGCTAGATCCTGTTAGAATTTCCACCCTGACCCCACTGCCTGGCCTTACACTGCTGCTGGAGTGACCTCTATATACGCACATCATGTCATGTCTTTTCATTTTCTTAGGATAAACACCAAATTCCGGAGTTCCCATTGTGGAACGAATCTGACTAGGAACCATGAGGTTGTGGGTTCGATCCCTGGCCTTGCTCAGTGGGTTAAGGATCTGGCGTTGCCGTGAACTGTGGTGTAGGTCGCAGACGCAGCTCGGATCTGGTGTTGCTGTGGCTGGTGGCGTAGGCCGGCAACTACAGCTCCGATAAGCCCCCTAGCTTGGGAACCTCCATATGCCACGGGTGTGGCCCTAAGAAGCTATAAATACATACATAAAAAATAAATAAATAAATAAATAAAATAAACACCAAATTCCTTAGTGGGAACGTGGCCCTCTGTGGTTGGTCCTTGCTGCCTCTTTAGCCGTGCCAGTGCCTTTCCTCATATCCCTACAGCTATATAGAGTTGGAACCATTGCCACACTTCACTGCTCACACCTTTGTTGCTTTGGACCTGCTCCCTTTTCTTTTTTTTTTTTTTTCGTTTTAGGGCCTCACCTGTGGCATATGGAAGTTCCCAGGTTAGGGATCCAATCGGAGTTACAGCTGCTGGCCTCCAACACGGCCACAGCAACGCCAAATCTGAGCCGCGTCTACCCTGCGGCTCATCGCAACACCGGGTCCTTAACCCACTGAGCGAGGCCAGGGATCGAACCCACGTCCTCATGGATACTAGTCGGATTTGTTAACACTGAGCCACAGTGGAAACTCCTGGACCTGTTCCTTTCTGTCCAGAGCGGCCCTGCTCCCGTATCTGTGTGGCCGGCTCATGGTGGTCCAAGCTCATCTAGATCATGAGCTGACTCCTCTAGGAAGTACCCCTGAACACAGACCTCTTTTCTCTCTAGCTTGGATGCCCCTCAGCTGAGCTCACGGAACATGCTATACCCTGGCTCATCCCTTTTCATTGTCCTTGTTTATTCCTTTTTTTGTCATGTCCAGTAAGCTCCTTGACCGTGGGAAAGGGCTCTCATCCCAGAGCTACCAGAGGCCAGATCCACTCTGTAAACATTTATTCATCAACTACTAATCAACTACTCTGGGCCAGACACAAAGATCACATGCAGCCCCAGCCCTTCAGACTTTATAGTCTAGTAGGGGATAGAGATACAGAAAATGAACAGTGTTATAAAGGATTCTAGGTGCTATAATAGAAGCTGTATGGGCACTAGGGTAACCAAGAGAGTGGTCATTCTCGCCTGGGGGGTGCTTAGAGAAAGGTTGATCTGTCTGGACTGGACCACAGAGGACACTGACACTGACTCTGACTCTAACAGTGGTCCCTCACCCTCCGCCTCTGGGGTCGCTGCTCAGCCTTGAACTTGGAAACACTACAGTTCCCATTTACTATGGACCTACTGTATGCCAGGCTCAGTGCTAGAAGCTCTACATACATCACCCTCACTTTGAAAGGTAGATACTTTTGATCTACCAAAGGAGAGGGTCCCTGACTTGGGGACTTGAAGTTCAACCAAGAAGTAGAGACTGTTTTGGAGTTCCCTTCGTGGCTCAGTGTTTAACGAATCCGACTAAGAACCATGAGGTTGCGGGTTCGATCCCTGGCCTTTCTCAGTGGGTTAAGGATCCGGCATTGCCGTGAGCTGTGGTGTAGGTTGCAGACGTGGCTCGGATCCCACGTTGCTGTGGCTGTGGCGAAGGCTGGCAGCTACAGCTCCTGTTAGAACCCTAGCCTGGGAACCTCCATATGCCGCAGGTGCGGCTCTAGATAAAGGCAAAAAGACAAAAAAAAAAAAAGAGAGAAGTAGAGACTGTTTTCCAACAGGCTCCCCCATGTGTTTGGAAAGTCACTTCGAAAGTTGCCACCGTTTCTAAGATCTAGGCTCACGTTAGGTATAGCATGTCACCTACTAATACTGATGCCCCGAGAGTCCCTGGGTCCCACTGAGGTTTCTTGCTGTCATTTTTCTTTCTGTCATTTAAGCTCAAGACTGTATCCTTGACCTTTCTAGGAGTTTCATCACATGCAGCTCTTACTTTTTTATTGGTTTCGTGGCAGGGCTTTCTCTCTTCTCCTTAAATGAATCATGTCAGACAAACCAAACAGCCCTTTATTAGGGGCAGCAAGAAGGAGGTGGTGTTATGATGCTTCAGAGCATCATCTAAACTAGCAGAATATAATACTCCAGCTTTTATAGGCCCAGCCTCTTAACTGGATTTAGTTTGGATTTTTAATTTTTATTTTTTGCTGTACCCATGGGCTGCACCCATGGCATATGGAAGTTCCCAGGCTAGGGGTCAAATCAGAGCTACAGCTGCAGGCCTATACCACAGCCCCAGCAATGAGGAATCCGAGCCACACCTGCAACCTACACCACAGCTCACAGCAATGCCAGATCCTTAACCCACTAAGCAAGGCCAGGGATTGAATCCAAATCTTCACGGATACTAGTTAAATTTGTTTCTGCTGAGCCACCACGGGAAACTCCTAGTTTGTATATTTTAGATAGAAAGTAATAACATACTCAGTTTAAGCTGGTTTTCATTAGAGGGGTTTGGTTTTCCTGGTTATCAGGAAGTCAGAGGAAGGGAGTTGGCTCAGAGGCTCACGGATGTAGGGCTCCGGGTGGGTGCCTTTGAGATTCTCCTGGTCCTCCCCTCATGCCTGTAGGCTGACTGCAGGTGGCCAAGCACACGTCCTCACACAACAGTGTTTGGCAGAAGGAGGCAGAGGGTGGCACAGGCAGAGGATGTACAGGCAGGGCAGGCCTCCTGCCGAAACTCGGCTCTTTCTACAGGTGCCGAATAGAAACACGGAGACAGTTTGGGGGTGAAGAAAAAAAAAATAGCTTTACTGCTTTGCCAGGCAAAGGGAAGACTTTGCCCTGGCTTGGGAGAGATTAGAAGTGGTTTTCTAGTTTGGGAGTAGAAAATAGGGTCTCAGATAAGGCTCAGGGTGGATGCAAGCTTTCATTCTTCTTCAGAGTTGCTGTTTAGTGGCCCCAGGACTGGTTTTGTTGATCTTTCTTTCTGGTTTTCACTTGTTGGGGATTTTGGTTCTGCTGAACTCAAAGACACTGTTATGTATATTCCGTAAAGAGGAACCAGGACCCTGCCCCAAGGCCGCACTATTGTTTCTTTGCTGTTCCTCCCTGGTCTCTGTGTCTCCACCCTTCCCTGATTAGCACCCTGCCCTTTGGAACTCTGGGAAGGTCATGGAGGCTGAAGCTTATTCCCTAAAAACAAGAAATAGGGGTGCAGAAAGGCTTGTGCCCAGGAGCCCTGCTCCATTTCACTCCTTCACACTGTCCCCCAGCACCCTGCCCTCACAGCTCCTGAATTCTCTGGGCCAGCACGAAGAGACAGCACAGATCTTGGATAATGGATCTGCCTTACTCTGCCACACATGGCACCCTGATTCTGTCGTCTGCTATTCCCTTTCACAATAAAGAGCTGGGTCAGTCTTCTTTTCGCTGGTAGCTACGTCAGAGGCGAAGGGGCTAGGATGCCTCTGGCTGTAAGGAATAGTAGCTTCAGCTCCAGCAGGCTTTTTTCTTTCTCTCCCTTTCTTTCCTTCTTTCTTTCTTCCTTTCCTTCCTTCCTTCCTTCCTTCCTTCCTTCTTTCTCTTTTTAGGGCCACATCTGAGGCACAGTGAGGTTCCCAGACTAGGGGTCAAATTGGAGCCATAGCCACTGGCCTACACCACAACCACAGCAACGCCAGATTCGAGCCGTGTCTTCGACCTATACCACAGCTCATGGTGATGCCGAATCCTTAACCCACTGAGCCACAACTAGAACTCCAGCTGGCTTTTTTTACCCTGGCATTCAGAAGTTCCTGGGCCGGAGATCAAACCCGAGCCACAGCAGTGCTAACGTTGAATCCTTAAGCACTAGGTCACCAGGGAACTCCAAACTGGCTTAAATAGTGTGTGTGTATATATATATATATATATATATATATATATATATATATATATATATATATATATATATATATATATACACACACACACATATATATATATATATATATATATATTTTTTTTTTTTTTTGAGTTCCTGTTGTGGCTCAGCGATTTAAGAACCAGACTAGTATCATGAAGATCTGAGTTCGACCCCTGGCCTCACTCAGTGGGTTAATGATCAGGTGTTGCTGTGAACTGTGATATAGGTCTCAAGACGCTCTCAGATCCTGAGTTGCTATGGCTGTGATGTAGGCTGGCAGCTGCAGCTCCGATTTGACCCCTAGCCTGGGAACTGCCATATACCAGGGGTGTGGCCCTTAAAAAAAGAGAAAAAAAGATATATATATTATACATATAGTCTGGGAGTAGGGCATCTTCAGGGCCGGCACAGTGAATGGCCTCAGCTCAGTTCTCCTGCCCGCGTGCATGTGATGGCTTCACCCTCAGCCTGGCGGTGGAACAGCCTCATCTCTGTGAATAACAGCGTCCAGAGGAAGTGAGAGAAGGTCGCTTCTGAAGTTTTCCCAAATGTCATCTGGTGTTGTTGGTTCAGATCCCCTCACAGGCTCATTCCTGACCCAAAGATTAGCAGGAGGAATGGAATGACTCCAATCTTTGCCTAAAGGGATGACGGTTTAGCGTCTCCCTAGGGAGGGGCTGTGTCTGGGAGGACTGGGCTCCTGGGCAAAGCTGGGAGAAGGAGGGGAGCGTGGATGTGGGGGGGCACTCACAGTGTTCACCACTAACTCCCACGACAGATTTCTTGGAGGCAGGGAGTCGCCCACGGGACCTTTAGCTTGTGTAGTCAGATGAAGCTGAAAACACTGAAATGAAGGATGACATCTTGTCCTGTTGAATAAGTAGTTTTATCCTTTTTTTTTTTTTTTTGTCTTTTTAGGGCCACACCTGGGGCCTATGGAAGTTCCCAGGCCAGGGGTCAAATCAGAATTGTAGCTGCCGGCCTACACCACAGCCACATCAACTCCAGATCCTTAACCCACTGAGCAAGGCCAAGGATCAGACCTGCATCCTCATGGATATCGGTCAGGTTCATTACAGGCTGAGCCACCACAGGAACTGCACACCCCCCTTTTTAAATCCACTTCTTTGATGCAGTGCCTTCCAAGGCTAAATGTTTTCAGCAATTTCAAGTCTGTCCCTTCCTCCTTTCCCAAGACAGGCTATTAAAATGATATTTATCTGCTATTTCTCCCCTCTATAGTGAGTATGAGTGTCTACCATTTGCAGACAGGAAAACAGCCCCGGGCAGGTATGGAGGCTGTCCGAGGCCTCCTGGCTGGGATATGATTTAGATTTGAGATTCAAGCCCAAGTGTATCTGATCCTAAAGCCAGTGCCTTCTGCTCTGGTCTACCCAATAAAGCCCACGGTCTTAGAGGTAGGCCAGGGACAGTCTGGAAGGGGGCTCCAAGCCCACGCACTCCAGCCTCATCCTATGCTGGCATCCCAGCCAGGGCATTTTTCTTCCGTGCTTGCCCAGCCTGCCCTTGAGCCCCTCTGAGGAACAGAGGCATCAATGAAAGGAATGGAGTCAATGAAAGGAATGCCAGCTGTCTCCCACGGAGGGTGGAGCCTATTCCTGCTGTAAACCAAATGCCCACACCCAACCCCAACACAACTTTCAAGTAAGAGGGAACATTTTATATCTGCATGTGGATTACAGGGCCAGGATGAGGAAGAAGGCAGCACTTGTGTGCAAAGACGTCCTGTGAGAGACCATCACAGCCTTGCTCGTGACAAAGAAAATAGCAGTTCCAAATGAGAGTGAAGATAAAACCACCTTGCCTGGCTTTTCTGAAAACACACCCGAGCTCATTTCTGCTTGTACTCTCTTAGCGATGTGTCTCGCAGCTTGTGGCATATCTGATCACCACCTCCTTCCTTGAAGCTCATCTTGACTCCCCATGGCTGATAAAGGCTCAGAAAGCTTAAACTCAGTGTTCCCTTCGTGGCGCAGTGGTTAAAGAACCCGACTAGGATCCATGAGGATGAGGGTTCCATCCCTGGCCTCACTCAGTAGGTTAAGGATCCGGCATTGAGCTGTGTTGTGGGTCGCAGATGCAGCTTGGAGCTGGTATTGCTGTGACTGTAGCTGTGGCCGGCAGCTGTAGCTCCTGTGTGACACCAAGCCTGAGAACTTCCGTATGGCGTGGGTACAGTCCTAAAAAGCCAAAAAATAAAAAAAAGCTTAAACTCATACTAAAGTGCGAATTAGACATTCCTTTTTTTTTTGTCTTTTTTTTTTTTTTGCCTTTATGTAGAGCCGCACCCGCGGCATATGGAGGTTCCCAGGCTAGGGGTCTAACAGGAGCTGTTGCCACCGGCCTTCGCCACAGCCACAGCAACGCGGGATCCGAGCTGTGTCTGCAACCTACACCACAGCTCATGGCAACGCCGGATCTTTAACCCACTGAGCAAGGCCAGGGATCGAACCCGCAACCTCATGGTTCTTAGTCAGATTTGTTAACCACTGAGCCACGAAGGGAACTCCTAGACATTCCTGTTACAGTTTTAGTTCTGGTCTTTTATCTCGATACATTTTGTTCATACACATCCAATCCCCTAAAAGGTCTACAGACTGGTTTTATTCCTCACTGATGTCAATACAAGATACTGATGAAGACTCAAATCCCCATCAAAGGGCTCTAGTTTAGTAATGCTATAACGATATGGTGGAATACTATGAAATGGTTTTTAAAAAAGAGTCAGAGCTGGAGTTTGCATCTATTCCCAGTCCGTCCCACTCCCCACCCCCACTGGCAACCACAGGTCTGTTCTCCAAGTCCGTGAGTTTATTTACTGTGGAAAGGTCCGTTTGTGCCATATATTAGATTCCAGATATAAGAGATATCATATGGTATTTGTCTTTCTCTTTCTTTTTTATTATATATATATATATTTTTATTTTTGCATTATAGCTGGTTTACAGATTTCTATCAACTTTTCCAACTGTACTGCGTGGTGACCCAGTTACATGTACATATATGGATTTGTCACATGTGATTAGACATAGTTCCCTATACTATACAGCTGTATCTCCTTGCTTTTCCATCACGGAAGCACTAGTTAACCCCATTCCCTCCCACCCCTCCCCCACTCCCTTGGCAACCACAAGTCTGTTCCCCGTGTTCATGATTTTCTTTTCTGTTGAGGGGTTCATTTGTGCAGTGTTTTAGATGTCTTTCTCTTTCTGACTTACTTCACTTAGTATGAATCTCTAGTTCCATCCATGTTGCTGCAAATGGCTCTGTTTTGTTCTTTTTATGGCTGAGTAGTATTCCATTGTATATAAAGAGCCTGTTTAGGAGTTCGCATTGCAGCGTAGCAGAAATGAATCTGACTAGTAACCATGAGGCTGCAGGTTAGATCCCTGGCCTTGTTCAGTGGGTTAAGGATCTGGCATTGCTGTGAGCTGTGGTGTAGGTCGCAGATGCGGCTCAGATCTGGCGTTGCTGTGGCTGTGGTGTAGGCCAGCAGCTGTACCTCCAGTTTGACCTCTAGCCTGGGAACCTCCATATGCCATGGGTGTGGCCCTAAAAATCCAAAGCAAAGAAACAAACAAAAATACAAAACAACCTGTTTTCTGGGCCCTTTGCCCCCAGG
The DNA here is from genome assembly GCA_004024745.2 of Catagonus wagneri. Lineage (NCBI taxonomy): Eukaryota > Metazoa > Chordata > Mammalia > Artiodactyla > Tayassuidae > Catagonus > Catagonus wagneri. Next base: position 17,569,120 of record PVHT020004020.1, read on the forward strand.
GTGGTTCTGAATCCTGCTTTAGTTATGATACCTTTTCAGTTTTTTTTTTTTTTAATGGACTTTATCTTTTAGAGCAGTTTTAAGTTTACAAAAAAATTGAGAGAAAGGTGTAGGGATTTCACATGTACCCCCCCTCACACAAGCACAGCCTTCCCCGTTTTCAACACCCCCCCACCCCAGAGTGGTACATATGTGGACACATCATAATCACTCAAAGCCCATAGTTTGCATTAGGGTTCTCTCTTGGTGTTGTACAAGTTTGGGCCAATGCATACTGAGTCTACAGAGTAGTGTCACTGCCTTCGGAACCCTCTGTGCTCTGTTTATTCCTTTCTCCCTCCCAGGTAGGAGCTTTTTATTCCATTTTATATCTTCTTCATTGACTCTTTACCATATGCTGTATCACCTTTATATTAAATTTTTTATTCATTTAAAGTAATCATTGGGGGATTTCCCGTCGTGGTTCAGTAGAAATGGGTCCGACTAGGAACCATGAGGTTGCGGGTTCGATCCCTGGCCTCACTCAGTGGGTTAAGGATCCGGCATTGTGGTGAGCTGTGGTGTAGGTCGCAGACGCTGCTCAGATCCCGCATTTCTTTGGCTGTGGTATAGGCCGGCAGCTGCGGCTCCTATTCGACCCCTAGCCTGGGAACCTCCATATGCCACAGTGCGGCCCTAAAACAAAGAATAAACAAACAAGTAAAGTAGTGACTGGGCAGTAATGGAGTGGAGAAAAGAGGTATTGAGTAGCCTTTAAGGAGCTTTGGCAGGAAAAGGGGAAGTGAGAATGTGACAGGGGCAATAGCTTAAAGAAATAGCAAGGCTGGAAAAAATTCTTTAATATTAGGGAGTACTGAGTACTTTTTTTTTGTCTGCAAAGGAAGCAACCCGTTGAAGGAGTGAAATACAGCGAGAGAGAGTTTGCTTCCTGGAACAAGGTCACAGACAGAGCTGAGGGTAGGCTGCAGGGGGCCAGGCAGCGGGGTTAACCTTGGCCAGCAGGAGGGACACATCTTCAGGGGAAGGCTGCGGTTAGGGGCACGGATGGGGGGTATTCTGGGGATGAGGATGGGCAAGCCAAGCAGCAACAGCGAGAGCCCAAGGGACAGGGAACACTGGACTCTGACACATGGCTGAAACAGCCAACCGTGAGCTTCAAGCTGGAGAAGAATCAAGTGAAGCCAGGAGAGGATGGTGAAAGAACCGCGTGGGGAGGAGTTAATGTCAAAATGAAGATGAAAAACTGGTTCAGGGATTAAAAAACAAATAAAAGTTATGATCGATGACAGGAAATTCAGGCTCCTAAATCAGCAAACACTCAGTGGCTGCTTGGCTGTATGACTAAATAGGTGCAACAATGTCAGAAATGTTGAAACAAAACTATAAAAGTTTTAAGAAAAGCAGTTTCAAGCCTTTCTTGGGAAACAACTTTCCTTTGGCTGAAAGGACCACACAACTAAACACGATCTATTTGGGGAGGCCGCCATTAGAGGAAAGCCAATGACTGAGGCCGATCAGCTACCAACACACCGACACATGAAATCAGTCTTTTCACATTACCAGGTGTACAGCACCTGCCTCTTACAGAGGTAGCAGCTATCTTCATGCACAACTGGTTGTGAGAAAAATTCCTAACGCGTGAGCTCAGATGCTTAAAGGAAAGGAGTCACTTATGGACAAAGCATCTTGAATGGAAAAAGATAACTTGTCCCACCCAGAGACAATGGCTAGGCACATGGATTTGGAGCTGTCGTTTGAAATGACTTGTCCTAAGTACTTGAGATAGCACTGAGGGTTTGTGATGGAAATGCTATAAAATTTGGTTGTGATAGTTGTTGTACACCTATAAATGTAATAAAATTCATTAAGTAATTTTTAAAAAGTACTTGAGATAAAAACTAAAAGAAGCTGAAACTGGAAAATGAAAATCAGAGTTGACAGTAAGTATTGATAACATTACTAGAAGCATTAGGAGATGAATCAAGAGGAGACACGAGTGGAGTTCGCTTCGTGGCTCAGTGGTTAACGAATCCGACTAAGAACCATGAGGTTGTAGGGTCGATCCCTGGCCTTGTTCAGTGGGTTAAGGATCCAGCATTGCCATGAGCTGTGGTGTAGGTCGCAGACAAGGCTCGGATCCTGCGTTGCTGTGGCTGTGGTGAAGGCCGGCAGCTACAGCTCCTGTTAGACCCCTAGCCTGGGAACCTCCATATGCTGCGGGTGCGGCTCTAGATAGAAGGCAAAAAGACAAAAAAAAAAAAAAAAGGAGACACGAGTGTCTTAGCCATTTCTCCCCCAGGAATCTGCCCTTCCATTTCTTTCTATCCAGCAAGTTTCCCCCACATAACAACTCCCAGATTTCATGATTCCTCCACAGATGTGAAGTTCAATTAAAGACAGCAGAAACGAATCTGACTAGTGTCCATGAGGACGCAGGTTCAATCCCTGGCCTCACTCAGTTGGTTAAGGATCTGACATTGCCGTGAGCTGTGGTATAGGCAGCAAATGTGGCTCGGATCCCACGTTGCCGTGGCCGTGGTGTAGGCTGGCAGCTGTAGCTCTGATTCAACCCCTAGCCTGGGAACTTTCGTATGCCATGGGTGTGGCCCTAAATAAATAAATAAGTAAATAAAACTATCAAAGTGCAGAACTATGTGTATAGGATAATCTCCTTTGTATGAAAATAAAGATGTAGAGTATGAGATTTATATGTGTGTGTATTTACATATATTTCTATATGAATGAGATATATATCTATATATCCTAACACAAAAGATTTACAAGTGAAAAACATCAAATTTTAAAAATTGCAAAATAATGTCTATATCTAAAAAAATGAGAAATAAAAATGATACATGTGGATGGAGTTCCCATAGTGGTGTGCGGTTAAAGAATCCGACTAGGAACCATGAGGTTGCAGGTTCAATCCCTGGCCTCACTCAGTGGGCTAAGGTTCTGGCGTTACCTTGAACTGTGGTGTAGGTCGCAGATGCGGCTTGGATCTGGTGTTTGTGGGGCTGTCGTGTAGGCTGGCAGCTGTGGCTCCAATTCGACCCCTAGCCTGGGAACCTCCATATGCCACGGGTATGGCCCTAAAATGCAAAAAAAAAAAAAAAAAAGATACATGCGGATGGATCCGTGTACTATTCATGATGTAAATGCCCAGAAAGGGGGCTGGAAGGATGTACAGTAAACTGTGGACAGAGTGACCTCTGAGGAGGAGAGTGGTTTTGGGAGGGATGTTGCTGGTTTTCAGCTTTACTCCATAGACGTCTCTATTATTTGAAATTTAGGGAATAAAGATGTATTCATGTATCACTCATGCAAGGGGGAAAAAAATAAGCAAAAAGACCAGAAATGAAAACTGTGTGACCAACTCTTGATACTCTCCTGGAAATTAGAGAATCGGAGGGAGGTACATGCAGACTTGAGGTGACACACCCCGAGTTTACTAAGCACAGCCTTGCTGGGAGCAGCAAGGGTCCTGAAGGAGGAAAGGGACAGAGATGGGCGGCATGCCAGACCCAAGGCCCTCACTTCTGCAGACTTGGGGCTCACCAGAGAGCTATGAAGAGACTGCGCTTGAAAATGCATCTGAAGACACCGTGACCCTTCAGCAGCTCTGGGGCAGCGGGGAGGGGAGAAGCCTTATCAGGGATGCAGAGCAGTCACTTCTCTACACTTTTTCAGGAGAAGATGGAATTTCGGGGCTTCCTCTTCGGACTCTGAATTACCAAAAAATGGAACTATTCCTGGAGAAGGCAGATTGCCATCCTGGGGCTGGTGATGCCTGGTCTGGTGCCCTGCGACCTGGGCCAACACACAGGGACAGGTGGCAGCCAAAGCCAGTCTGCATATGACAGAAACAGCAGATGATTAGAAACAGAGGGTGTTTTTCTGAGAATGAAACTGTCATGTTCATTCTCAGGAGCATGTGAATCTTGGCTCAGAGACCCCGTCCTGGAGGCCCTTCTCGTGCTCGAAATGATCGTGGCCTGACTGTGACTGGACCTCTGAGACCCACCAGGCACGTGGCAGGCTGCGAACTGCGGAGACCTACAAGTCAGTCATCTGAACCCCCGCCAATAAATATTTGGGGAAAAGGGGTCTTCCTAAGCACTAAGTTTAGAAATACTGGGCAGAGGATGCTTATTAGGGGAGGTCAGGGGACCAACCACAGGACCAGGCCTGTCTTTTAATGATAGGCCAGGGCCACCTGGAGTCACATCTCTGTTCTCAACCAGCCTGGCTGACCTGGAGCCCTTGCTAGGGCTTTACTGCTCTGGAGTAATGGGTCCATTTTCTCAGTTGCAGGAAAGCAGCTGTTAAATCCCAGCTAGTGAGGTGGGTGATGGGACAGGAGAGAGATGAAGCGCTTGTCTGTCTTCATGAATGACTGACGTGCAACACAGAAGCAGGCATCCAGGTCCTGCCAGCTAGGGAGATGGGGTTACGGTGCAGCCATAGACATCCTGGACCACTGATTCACAGCTCCTCCAAAAGCCTGCTGTGGTCCTTAATTGCTGCTCTCTGTCCCACATCCCATCTGGCCACCAAGGCAAAAGCCCTCAGCTGGAAATGGTAGTGCCAGCCACCCCTTCTCTAATATCCAATAAGGGGTGACTGGGTGCCCCACTTCCAATAGCTGGGATAGCCCAGGAGAGACCCAGGAGAGGGAAGGCACCCTAAGCTGAGGCATCTGGCACCTCAGTATGTTGGCCTGGAATCTGTGTGGAACGTGGAAAGTCTGAGAACACACCAAGGGGGTTTATCTGAGGATGCATGATGGGGAGATGGAGATTGGGGCTGGGTAACCAGCTCATAGTGCCAGTGAAATGTAGATCCTTAGGTTTGTACATAATGAACTTTGAATCCTGTCTGCTCATGAGCTGCACCTGAGGAGCTTTAAAAATACCTGCCTGGCATTCCCTTTGTGGCTCAGTGAAAATGAATCTGACAAGTATCCATGAGGATGCAGGTTCGATCCCCGGCCTCGCTCAGTATGTTAAGGATCCGGTGTTGCCGTGAGCTGTGGTGTAGGTTGCAGACATGGCTTGGATCTTGTGTTGCTGTGGCTGTGGCGAAGGCGAGCGGCTATTGCTCCGATTGGACCCCTAGCCTGGGAACCTCCATATGCCTTGGATGTGGCCCTAAAGAGCAAAAAAAAAAGACCCTGCTTGAACCCCACCCCAGACCAACTGAATTAGGACCCCTGGGGTACATGCCCCCACCAAAGACCTTCCTGAAGACCCACCCAAAGATGTCTTCTCTGTCTTTGGCAGGAGGCAGGTGATTTGCAGTCATGCTCACCTGCAAACCTGGGGAAGCTTACCTGCCCTCTGAGGGGCTGTTTTACTGTGAAAGTTACCCTCCTGTGACATTAAATTCATGAAACTGGGTCTTGCCTTCCTTTGGAAGTATCCCCACTTATTCACGGGAACTATTTTCCTTTCATCTCTGTGCTGACCAAAGATGGTGCTTGCTTCAGCAGCACATATTCTAAAATTAGAATGATAGAGAGAAAATTAGCATGGCCCCTGGGCAAAGATGACACAGAAATTCGTGAAGTGTTCCATAGTTTTTAGCTTATTTTGTAACCCAGTTTTCCTTCATGTTTTGCTTCAGAGAAACCAGACCAACTGCAATGTCATACTAAGGTCCTAGGGTTCCCGTTGTGCCTCAGCGGGTTAAGAACCTGACTAGTATCCATGAGGATGTGGGTTTGATCCCGGGCTTCACTCAGCGGGTTAAGGATCCAGTGTTCCTGTGACTGTGGTTTAGGCTGACAGCTACAGCTCTGATTCGACCCCTAGCCCGGGAACTTCCACATGCCAAGGGTGCGGGCCTAAAAAGACTTAAAAAAAAAAGAAGGTCCTAAAAAAAGCACAATGATTTCTTGAGAGGAGGGTATATAAGAGACTAGTGGGTGATAATTCCTGTGTAGTGTTTGCTTGGTGCAGGTCACTTTCCCTCCCCACTTACAGGAAGAACAAGCAGAACTTTATGTTCTAAGTTCCAGATTCCCTTGTGTTGGATGAGGTAGGGGCAGGGGCCAGTGTCAGCTCTTTGCTTTTTTCCCCCTTTTTTTTAGGGCCGCACCCTCAGCATATGGAGGTTCCCAGGCTAGGGGTCGAATCGGAGCTACAGCTCCCAGCCTACACCACAGCCACAGCAACCTGAGATCTGAGCCGCGTCTGTAACCTACACCACAGCTCACGGCAATGCCGGATCCTTATCCCACTGAGCAAGGCCAGGGATTGAACCCACAACCTCATGGTTCCTAGTCGGATTTGTTAACCGCTGCGCCACAACGGGAACTCCTGTCAGCTCTTTTCTGTTCTAGAAGGCAAACTTTAGTTTTGAAATGTAAGGAGGAGCTGGAGAGAGTGAGGGGATGTGGGCTGGGCTTTGAGGGGAGTGGGGGCTCTGGCCTGGCTCTGATGGCAGAGAGGGTGATGGGTCTTGAGTAGTGGGGACCTGTGAGCCTCTGGCCATCCTGCACCCTGAGCTGTGATAGACCTGGGGTGAATGGAGTCATAGGTGGAGGCAGGCTGAACACGGGCAGCTCACTGGCTACCATGATCCACCCAAGGCCCCTGCCCAGTGTTCCTGGACCCTAACTTTTTATTTTATCTTTTTTAAGGGCTGCACTGGCAGCATATGGAGGTTCTCAGGCTAGGGGTCTAACAGGAGCTACAGCTGCCAGCCTACACCACAGCCACAGCAACACGGGATCCGAGCCGCGCCTGCAACCTACACCACAGCTCACGGCAACGCTGGATCCTTAACCTACTGAGTGAAGCCAGGGATCGAACCTGCGTCCTCATGGATGCTAGTAGGGTTCGTTGAACGCTAAGCCACCACAGGAACTCCACCCTGGAAACTTTAGAACCTCAGAGTTCTTTGCCACTCCCAAAGATCGGACAGGGACAGGGTGCTGGGACTAAACTAGATTTCATTTTCTTTTACTTTCTTTCTTTTTCTTTTTTAATGGGCTGTACTCACGGCATGTGGAAGTTTCCAGTTTAGGGGCTGAATCACAGCTGCAGCTGCTGGCCTACACTATAGCCACTGCATCTCCGCATCTAACCCGCGTCTACGACCTAAGCTGCAGCTTGTGGCAACACTGAGCTATGCCAGGGAATCAAACCTGCATCCTCACAGACATTATATCCTCTGTGCCACAGTGGGAATGCCTAAATTTCATTTTCTTGAGAGAAACTAAGAAATGTGGCGATTCGTAAGCTCTAGGGTAGTGAAGCTATTTCCAGCGCACAGGGATTTATTGGCAGATCATTGAGGAAAGGGGTTTCCTCCAGTGGCTTTAAAGCAGGAGTAGAACTGAAGTGTGGTGTGTGGAGAAGGAAGAACAATGCATGAGCAGGTCCGGGAGAACTGAAGGTATGATGGGGGAAGATGGGGTAGAGGAGCTCCCAGCAGCAGGTGTTCAAAGGGGACTTGAGGACCAGAAAGCTCTGCCTTGGGAGTTCCCTCCGTGGCTCAGTGGTTAATGAATCCAACTAGGAACCATGAGGTTGCGGGTTCGATCCCTGGCCTTGCTCAGTGGGTTAAGGATCTGGCGTTGCCTTGAGCTGTGGTGTAGGTCGCAGACGCGGCTCGGATCCCTCGTTGCTGTGGCTGTGGTGAAGGCTGGCAGCTACAGCTCCTGTTAGACCCCTAGCCTGGGAACCTCCATATGCCGCAGGTGCGGCTCTAGATAAAGGCAAAAAGACAAAAAAAAAAAAAGAAAACTCTGCCTTTTCCTGAGGGTGTGGATCCAAGCCCTCCTCTGCCTCCTCCAGGACTTCTTCAGTGAAACTGAAATTCCTTCCCTGGGGCTTACCCGTGGCTGGCTTCTCCTTCCCCTCCTTCCTCTCAGAGATTTTTTTTTTTTATCTTTATATTTTTTTAATTATGTAATAAATTTTATTACAATTATAGGTGTACCAAAATCATCACAGCCAAATTTTATAGCATTTCCACCCCAAACCCTCAGTGCATCCCCCCACCCCGCAACCTGTCTCATTTGGAAACCGTAAGTTTTCCAAAGTCTGTGAGTCAGTATCTGTTCTGCAAAGAAGTTCATTGTGTCCTTTTTTAAGATTCCACACATAAGTGGTAGCATTTGATGTTGGTGCCTCATTGTCTGACTGGTTTCATTTCGCATGACAATTTCTAGGTCCATCCGTGTTGCTATAAATGCTGTTATTTCGTTTCTTTTAATGGCTGAGTAATATTCCATTGTGTATATGTGCCACATCTTCCAAGCCCTCCTCTGCCTCCTCCAGGACTTCTTCAGTGAAACTGAAACTCCTTCCCTGGTGCTTTCCCATGGTTGGCTTCTCCTCCCCCTCCTTCCTCTTAGAGATGTTTTGAAGTAACTCTGGCTCACTGTTTTAAAAAAAAATCTTACGGAGTTCCTGTCATGGCACAGTGGAAACGAATCCAACTAGGAATCATGAGGTTGCGGGTTCGATCCCTGGCCTTGCTCAGTAGGTTAAGGATCTGGCGTTGCTGTGAGCTGTGGTGTCAGTCACAGACGTGGCTCAGATCTGGCATTGCTGTGGCTGTGGTGTCGGCCGGCAGCCGTAGCTCCGATTGGACCCCTAGCCTGGGAATCTCCATGTGCCTAGGGTATGGCCCTAAAAAGCAAAAAAAAAAAAAAAAAAAAAAAAAAAAAAAAAAAAAAAAAAAAAAATCATATGAAAAGACACTTCGTCTTACCCTTGGCCCCAAGTTCCTCTTCCGAGTTCAATCACAGTTCTCTGGTTCTTGTTTCTGGAGATAGCTGTTTATGTATTTTTTTCTTAATCAGTAGCATATCTGCTCCCTGTTCTGCTGTTCCTTTGTTCACACAAGTTTATCTAGAGTATGTGGTGAACCAAGTCATCTTTATAATGCTACTTAGTGTTCCATTTTCTGAATGGACTGTAATACATTTAACCAGTTTCCTGTGGTTGGAGTTTGGGGTTGTTTCTGTAAGGAATTGGTTTAGCACGGAAAGAGGGGAGAAAGGAACGAGCAGGGGATACATGCAAAAGGCTGCGATCATGATTTATTGGAGAATTTGTCTCCCGGGCGAGGTTCCGTGACTCTCGGGCATGGAGTCAGGGAAGATGCGCCTGGGTTGGGAGCGCGGGGGTTTTTAAGCCTAGTTGGTTCCGGGTCTGGATCCGGGTAGTACCTTTACCAATCACCGTGTCCCTAGGTGATTGGTCAGGGGTAGGCGTTTGGGGGCTTTCCGGGTAGGTGTGGCTTCGATCGTCCGCTGGCGCGGCTGGGGCTGGCGGCCTATCTTCCCGCGCAGGCTTGTCCATTCCGCATGGGGTCAGTTTGATATGAGGGGTCTCTTTGCCATTTGGGGGCCACTTCCTGTCTCCACTGGCCTAACAGTTTCAGTCTAGCAGGACTGTTAGCAGTGACTCTCCTTGTCCTGTGAGCATGTGTGAGTGTGTGTGAGCTTTCAGAGGACTCAAGAACTGAGAGCCTCGCTGTTGCAGAGACGGTGGGTGCAGGGGGACTCAGGAGCCGAAGTCAGAGTGTTAATATTAGGGAACTCTGGGGCTTCTCCAGCAGAACTGGAGATTTGAGGGATCCTAAAGCGATCTCAAGAGCTCATTGTTCAGTTTCTCCCTCCTCTGAATCTCAGAAGTTGCTTGACCATGTAAATCAACTGTAATAGAAAAATAAAAACCTAAAAAAATAAAAACAGTTCACATAAAAAAATAAAAAGGAGTCCCTTTGACTAACCTGCTCTACTGTGTCTGCCGCCCTTTCAGTGGCTGCATGATGTCTGTAATCCTTTTCACGTCCCGCCTGACTTTGGCTCCATGTCTCTGCTGTTTTGTGGGCTGAGCAGTGTCCCATAATTTTTTTTTTGTCTTTTTGCCTTATCTAGGGCCGCACCTGCAGCATATGGAGGTTCCCAGGCTAGGGGTCTAACAGGAGCTGTAGCTGCCTGCCTTCCCCACAGCCACAGCAATGCGGGATCCGAGCTGCATCTGCAACCTAACACCACAGCTCACGGCAACGCGGGATCCTTAACCCACTGAGCAAGGCCAGGGATGGAACCCGCAACCTCATGGTTCCTAGTCAGGTTCGTTAACCACTGAACCACGACGGGAACTCCCCATACTTTCAACATCGCCTTGAAGGCTCTGCCCCGTGAGCCTTGCACAGATCCTGTAAGTTCCTACCATGTCACCATGCTCCTGACACAGACAAGCCCAGGAATGTTCAAGTTTGGGCGTGGCCTTGTCTTCCAGGACTGGGTCAATGTTTGGGGATTATGAAACCTAAAGCCTCACCCCCTCATGACCTAAAAAGCAAATGGAACTTCCCTTGGGAGGAATAAGTGGGTGGCTGCTGTGTAGACGCCTGCTGAGCTTTAATAGCTGAACACCGAGATGAGTAGAAGGGGGATGACGCCTTAGTAGATTTAATGGATGATGCAGCTTGATGAACTGTAGGGCCTCATTTTGACACAGTAACACACCTGGTTGTTGTTACTCATCTCTGATAATTCCACTCCTTGTGCAAGAAGAAATCGGTTAGGAAGAAAGGAGAAAAGGAATCATGCCAGCTTCATTTTTGTTTCCTTCTCACCTAGTGGAGTTCTGGGGAAACGCTAGGACCTGCTTCCATTATCCTCTCCTGGTATCTGCCAGTGTGCTGTAAGGCCCAGCAGTGTTCTGGCTGCGGCCCAAGCCATCTGAGATGTTAAATGTTTTATTTTATTTTTATTTTTTATTTTCTGTCTTTTTAGGGCCACACCCGCGGCACATGGAGCTTCCCAGGCTAGGGGTCTAATCGGAGCTGTTGCTGCTGGCCTATGCCAGAGCCACAGCAATGCCAGATATGAGCCACATCTGTGACCTACACCACAGCTCACGGCAGTGCCAGATCCTTAACCCACTGATTGAGGCCAGGGATCGAACACGCAACCTCATGGTTTCTAGTTGGATTCGTTTCCACAGCACCACGACGGGAACTCCCTGAGATATTAAATATTTTAAATATGTACAGGTGTGGGAGTTCCCGTCGTGGCTCAGTGGTTAACGAATCCGACTAAGAACCATGAGGTTGTGGGTTTGATCCCTGGCCTTGCTCAGTGGGTTAAGGATCTGGCATTGCCGTGAGCTGTGGTGTAGGTTGCAGACGCGGCTCAGATCCCGCGTTGCTGTGGCTGTGGCGAAGGCCGGCGGCTACAGCTCCTGTTAGACCCCTAGCCTGGCAACCTCCATATGCCGCGGGTGCAGACCTAAAATAAAATAAAAAACAAAAAGTTGGTGTTTGGTGGCACCAGGACTGGTTCTGGTGGTCCTCCCCTATGGTTTCATTTGTTGGGGGTTTGGTTCGGCAGAATAACTCAAAGACACTGTTCTGTATATTCCGTAAAGAGGAACCAGGACCCTGCCCCAAGGCCACACTGTTGTTTCTTTGCTGTTCCTCCCTGGCCTCTGCGTCCCCACCCTTCCCTGATTAGCACCCTGCCCTTTGGAACTCGGGGAAGGTCACTGAGGCTGAAGTTCATTCCTTGAAAACAAGAAGTGGTGGACATTGACAAAAAAACCCAAACAAACAAGAAATGGGGGGAACATAGAAAGGTTGTGCCCAGGAGCCCCACAGGGCCCTGCTCGAGTTTTACCAGTGGCCTTCCTGAGTCTCTGTGGGGTCCTTAGTGCTCTTATTTATTCTCGTCATTCTGTGCCTTTGGGCTTCCATGTTGAAAAAGGACTTCGTGAAGCAGAGGTCCATGGGGGACAGTGTGCAGAGGTTGAGAGCAGGGCTTCAAGGTCAGGAAGACCTACTTCCAATGCCTTTGCTGCCACTGACCGGCCAGATGAATTCAGGCAAGTGACTTTGTCTCTCCCGGCCTGAATTTCCTCTTTGATGGCTATATTAGCCAGGATGCTATTGGAAGCTCCCTCAGAGGAGAGGGGAAGCTTACATGAAAAGCTGTCCTGCAGTATTCTCCATAGTGCCTGGCCCTGAGTAAGTGCTCTGGCTTTTAGCGGTAGCTGGTACCGCTGATACACAGGGGCGGGAGAGAGCTACTGGGCATCTGACTTTATGAAGGAAAAAGGAGGCAGAAAAATAAGAAGGCTCAGGAAATCGCTAAGATGAGGAACTTGAAAAGTCTGATGACCGGGAATAATGAAGATAATACCGGAATCCGGGTGCTTGTTCACGGCAGTCGAAGAATGAACTCCAGAAACACACAGGCAGCAAGCAAGCAAAGTTTTTATTAAAGGAAAGTAAAAAGTTCCCAGGGCTGCTGCGAGTGGGGAGAGGACCCCCTTCTCTATTGTCCTATAGGGGTTTTTATTTCTTAAAGATGGGGGGGGTACCACCGTGGGGTCCAGAAAGATGTGGTTTTCTCCCGTTGGTCTTGTTCAGTTACCTCTGTCAGTCCTTGTCCAACAGGGTCTTAGGGATGGAAATGTCCCCATGAGTTTGATGACTTCTTTGTCCTTCTCCTTCCTTGGGCTAGGTCACCATTTCTCTCATTCCTTTTCTATCAGTTGAGTGGGTTAGAGATTATGGTGTGTTTGGGGGAAGGCATATTATCTAAACTAAAAAAGGCCTGTGGGGAATTACTGTAAAAGTTAATGAAAGGTCATATCAAAGAATGCATCAGGAGTTCCCATCATGGCTCAGTGGTTAACGAATCCAACCAGGAACCATGAGGTTGTGGCTTCGATCCCTGGCCTTGCTCAGTGGGTTAAGGATCTGGCGTTGCTGTGAGCTGTGGTGTAGGTCGCAGACGCAGCTCGGATCCCGCGTTGCTGTGGCTGTGGTGTAGGCCGGCAGCTACAGCACCTGTTAGACCCCTAGCCTGGGAACCTCCATATGCCATGGGTGCGGCCCTAGAAAAGACAAAAGAAAAAAAAAAAAAAAAAAGAATGCATCAAAGCCCATTCTCCTGCGCTGACTACCTGAGTTAATATTCTGCCTCAATCATAAGAAAACTGTGAGACTTCAGAATTTTTGACATTTTCCCAGCCTTCAATGGATCTCCAGTTCTAATGAAGAAGAAATTTTTTTTTTCTTTTTAGGACTGCACCCCTGATATGGAAGTTCCCAGGCTAGTGGTCAGGTCAGAGCTACAGCTGCCAGCCTACGCCACAGCCAGAGCAAGGCCAGGTCCAAGCTGCGTCTGTGACCTACGCTGCAGCTCACGGTAACACTGGATCCTTAACCCACTGAGTAGGTCCAGGAATCCAGCCCATGTCCTCATGAATACTAGTCGGGTTCGTTACCACGGAGCCACGACAGAACTCTGAAAATCTTGTTCCTGTTTTTTCAGTACTGTCTGAGGTAGCTGGAAGACATGTCTGTCCCAGGCCGGGTCAAAGTTAGGAGCAGGGAAACTCTCAGGAAACAGAGTAGACATAAAACCAAAAAAGGTTGGTATTCTGGGGCCTGAAGGAAGGCAGAAGAAGTGGATGCAACCGTACAAGGCTCAAAGTATGGCCCTGGGGGCTTGGCTGGCTGGAAGCCTGCGGTACTTCCTAACACAGTGGCTCCTGGAAGCCAGTTTACTTAGTAACACTTCCTTCCTGTGCTGGGTCCAAGTTTGTGGCTTACTGCAAACAAACATTTACTTAATGAACAGATAACTGAATTGGCGGGCTAGCTTGGCTAATAGCTTATGTTATTTAACTGCTTCCCAGCCCACCAAAGGCATCGAGTGTACATCATCCGATCAGCATAGAGAGCAAGCCGGGAGGTGGACACAGCTGTGGTTTCTTTTTTTGCCTTTTTGTCGTTTTAGGGCTGCACCCGTGGCATGTGGAGGTTCCCAGGCTAGGGGTCTAATCGGGCTATAGCCACCAGCCTACACCGCAGCCACAGCAACGCCAGATCCGAGCCGCGTCTGCAACCTACACCATAGCTCACGGCAACGCCGGATCGTTAACCCACTGAGCGAGGCCAGGGATCGAACCCACAACCTCATGGTTCCTAGTTGGATTCGTTAACCACTGCACCATGATGGGAACTTCTCTCCTCACTTTTTTTTAAGAGTTAATGTCTTCATGCAGAACCTTGGTTTCCCAACTCTCATCTTGACTCAAGCTTTTGAAACTGGCCTGAAATTAATTCCACATTTTGTAAAATACAGGGAAACAGAAGTTGGTGAGAGAGTAGCTATTTTACGAGATAGGATTTTTTTTTGGTTAAACATCTAGCGTGTATCCTGTGCCAAGCCTGGTTCAGAGACAGTGATATAACCCCCAGGAGGGGGAGCTGCCTTCTGTTAGGTGGTAACAGTACAAAATGAAACACAGAGCTGCAAGACAATAGCTAGAGAAACTGTTAAATTGTAACAATATAACATATTTTCCCTCTCCCACAAACCTGTGCTAAAAAAGAATCTGCTAAAAATAGAAACTACCCCTTTCCCTGCATAAGCAGCTGCTCCCTAAGCTGGGGGAGGGGAGGAGCCTGAGTTCTCCCTGCTCAGTGCTCCTGGCCAGTGTTTTGGTCTGTAAACCTGCATGAGATCTCATTGCTCCCTTCTCTGCCTCCTTCTTCCCTGTTTCTCACACCTTCACTGCATTTTTGACAGTGTTACCAATAGCTCTAAGACAGTAAGTGAAAAGACGGAAAAGAAAAAAAAAATTACCTGGGTGATGGAACTGAGCTGTCAATTACTTTTCAGCTTCTGTAGGTAGAGTTTGGGGCTTCCCCGTGTTGAGTATTGCATCTGAGGCTTCATGTCTGTGTCTCCAGTAAGAGAAGATGTGTGTCTTCATTGAACCTGAGAGGCAAATCCAAACTCCTTTGGTTTCACATGGTTTGACAGACATGCTTCTTTCACCTGTGGGTCGGGTGGGAGGTGGTTCTTTTTTTTTTTTTTTTTTGTCTTTTTGCCTTATCTAGGGCCGCATCTGCAGCATATGGAGGTTCCCAGGCTATGGGTCCAACAGGAGCTGTAGCTGCCGGCCTTCGCCACAGCCACAGCAACGCGGGATCCGAGCCGCATCTGCAACCTTCACCACAGCTCACGGCAAGGCCAGGGATCGAACCCGCAACCTCGTGGTTCCTAGTTGGATTCGTTAACCACTGAGCCACGATGGAAACTCCGGGAAGTTGTTCTTGTTCCCACTTGGACACCCTGTTCTCCCTTCTTCGTTCGGCGTGTCCGAAGTGTTCCCACCATGTCCGACTCTGGGAAGGTCCTGAGGGTGCTTCAGAGTTCTTATCTGCAACATGAGCAGTTTGGACTAGATCAGTGGTTCCAGCTAAAAAAAGAAAAAAAGCAGTGGGATGCTTTGTTGCAACAGAGCATGTATAGAACCCCACTGAACTGGAGCTGAGGATGGGAATGGAGGCCTGGGACTCCTCCTTGCTAGGCCTCCAGGGGGGGCCCAAGGTGTCTCCCCGAGCCCCTAGGACTCTGAGGGGCTTGTGAAATGCCCACGTGTTCACCAAGGCCCCTCTCCCTCCAGTGGCTCTCATTCTCAGTGCCACCTCTGCCGTGAAACCTTTCTAGTGCCTTGACCCACACAAGTTGCTTCTTTTTCTGTGACACTGTAACATTTGTGAGTCCATCACATGCTGTGGGTCATGTTTTTAAGCTGAGCTAGATATGGAGACTTGTCTTCCTTTGAAGGTGGCATTGTCCATGTCTTTGTTTCGGAAAGGGACTCAAAACTTATTTGGGAAGTTGAACATAACTGAAAGAACTCCAGGTGTGCCTTGTTCACAAACTGGGGAAGTCTGGTGTCATCACAGGGCAGCTGCCAGGGTGGAACAAGGCCAGTGCAGACCTGAGACCCCCCCCACTTGGATCCTCCTCCCAGATCTTGCCCCAGTGCACACATTAGCCAGGCTGTGGTAGTGAGCTGGGTCCTAGCCTCACCTTTTAGCATCCCTGGGCCAGCCCCTGGAGTGGGGGAGTAAGTAACTACTGAAGATCCAGGAGGAAAAGACTGGGCCCATCACCAGTACCCCACCTGCCTTAGTCATTTCCTTAGCACTGCCTTCCTGAGAGGACTGCTTTACAATTTTCATCCTGGAGTTCCCGTCGTGGCTCAGTGGTTAACGAATCTAAGAACCATGAGGTTGCAGGTTCGATCCCTGGCCTTGCTCAGTGGGTTAACGATCCAGCGTTGCCGTGGGCTGTGGGGTAGGTTGCAGATGCCGCTCGGATCCCGCGTTGCTGTGGCTGTGGCGAAGGCCAGCGGCTACAGCTCCTGTTAGACCCCTAAGCCTGGGAACCTCCATATGCCGCGGGTGCAGCTCTAGACAAGGCAAAAAGAAAAAAAACAAAAACGAAAACAATTATCATCCTTATTCTGTGGTTCTGTGTAAAATTTACTGGGCGCAGAAGCAGACCTCATGCAGTGTGCTTCCATTCAGCACTGGCCTTACCCAGCGTGGGGCCCAAGGACCTTGTAGGGAATAGGTGTCTGAGGATCGCCACCTAGTGGCAGAAAAGAACAGTGCATGCCATGCTCTCAGCACTTTTATTCAGCATAGTATTGGAAGTCCTAGCCACAGCAATCAGACAAACAAAGGAAATAAAAGGTATCCTGAAAGTCCAACATCCATTCATGATCAAAACTCTTACCAAAGTGGGAATACAGGGAACATTCCTAAACATAATAAAGGCCATATATGAAAATCCCACGGCAAGCATAATACTCAATGGAGAAAAGCTGAAAGCCTTCCCACTAAAGTCTGGAACAAGACAAGGATGTCCACTCTCGCCACTCTTATTCAACATAGTATTAG